>OZ024914.1:35683959-36012759 GCA_964017125.1 Flabesymbios commensalis | reverse complement strand
AAAATATTAAATGTTTGTTTTATAAAAAGCTAGAGGCTACCATTTTGTGATGGTTTTTTTCAAAACAAATGCTTCCACCCATAGCAGTATTCATTATTTTTCCTATGGCTGCGTCGACCTACGATTTAAAAAAAAAAAAATTCAAAAAATGATAAATATCTATAAAATGAGCTCGTCAAATTTGATTTGACTGGTTGGGGGGGGGGGGGGTTAGAAAACACATTTTTATTGTGTCAGTGTTGTGATGTCGCAACAACCCTCCAGTAAATGCTGGGTTTAGAGGCCTTTGTAGCATTTCCTTTGTATTATTTTAACCCTTCTAGTACGGAGCCCCTGGAAATAACACAGCATCGTTTAGAGTTAATATACGGGGATTAATAACGATGTTGAAAAGTTTGGATTATTTCTATTTCTATCAACAGAAAGTTAAAAAATCCAGAGCTAAATACCTTGAATTAAAAAAGAAATTGGAGAAAAAAGAAGATGAAAAGCGTACAAATGCTCAGATAGCCTTGGTCAGTCAGACTGTAGTGAGACAGCTTAATAACAGGCTTCTCACCTACGAAGCTGATTACAATGTTCAATGTGACAAATACAGACGGCTCAAGAAAAGAGAAGAAGATGAAAGAGAAAATTTCATTTCGGTAACTTCTATAGCCTTATATCTAATATACATTGAAATCGTTTTGTTTTTATACTGAAAAGGTTTTTAATGTTTTTCTGAAATACTATTTGAAGTTAATTACCACGTCAACATATAGATTATTATTGGTTTAATATTTTCCTTTAACATAGGGTGTATCTAAGTATGTACAGCCTGTGATGGAGGTCGAGGAAAATATGGTCTCAGAAGTAATAGATGAAATGACACGTTTTGCAAAGCTGTTGAAGACAGACTGGGAGAGGTAAAACTGAAATAATATTAATTTCATTGCCACAGATATAATTCATGCAAAATTAAACGCCCTAATTTATAACACAGCATACGTTAAAAACAGTCAAAACTGTAAATGAAAAATAAATGATAATGATGTGAATGTGGGGGGATTGTACATGTAAAGTTATCAAGAGTATTTTCCCTCATCACCATATAAGCGGTTCTGGGCTGGGCATGCCTAGGGGAGGTATCCTCGAACATGCCTAGCTAAATAGGAAATACATAGAAATAAATACTCTATGGATTGATCAGTTGTTAAGGTTAATTATTTTATATACTGTATACATTTTATACATTCTATGTATGTGCTCGTGCTGAGCATATTTAAATGTGAGAGCTAGATGCACAGTAATAGTTATGAGTCGTATGTATTTCAGCTCTTAGTAATAATTATTATATAATGAATGTTGATACCAATAACACACTATCTTTAGAAAGCCACGTTTATTCATTTGAGTTAAATAATTACCAGTACCAATTATCTATACCACATTCACTAGGGTTAAATAATTGCCCCATTATCAGCACCCATTATGTATACAAAACCATGTGTATTCACTTTGGTTAAAGTCCGAGTAGCCTACCAGCACCCACTGTAGGCCTACTAAGCCATTTGTATAGTGGGTAACTTGACGCTGCCCAGAAAACATGAGACGTTGGCCAAACGTTGGGGTGCTGTATGGCCAACGTCGTAGACGGTAAGCCAACGGTAAACCAACTTTTGGCCGACGTCTCAAGTATAAATTTATTCATTATAATTCCTGCAAAGACGTGGGTAGGCCTACTATGATTGAATTGTACATTTATATCAGTTAAATGATTTGATTCGACTTAAACAGGCTTTTAAAGATAACTTATTTGTCGTGTTATATTTACCAACCAACTTATTTTCTAAATGCATTTCCAGAACATATTCCGACGAGAGACAGCGTCTCCTCAGCGATGTCATTGCTCAGTTGGAGGATATAGACGTGAAGCTGTTGGTGGGGCAATGGGAACGAGATCATCTGACGCCGATAGTGACGGATTCCCAAGAGGACACCTGTCAATCACTAGGCCTACGTCACAGGCTACGTGGGAGGGATAGGCCTAACTCAGGGAAAAGCTGCAGTGAATCTTCTTCTGATGATTCCGATAGGTGTTTGTTAAATTTATATAAACTTACATGACACGCAACGACACGCACATGATACATACACTCGCTCGCATATAAACCACAAAACTATCCAATAGTTTTATGTATAAAAAAATCCCCGGGACGAAATCACACATTTTACTCAGTACGGTAGCTTAAAGGACCTCAAACGGGAAAGTTATTTTGTGCACCAATGTTATGCTGATGGTAACACAGGTAATTTTTTTACAAAAAAAGACATAATTTGCTACGTCCCTACTTATTGTATAAATAAACAAAGTATATATTAGTTCGATTAACAAGCAAAATCATTTAGCAGATTGAGAGGGGAGACTGTATACAGTTTACAACGTGGAAAGGTATAGATAATTATTATTTTCCGAATCTGATACACGGTGTTCATAAATGAGCACGCTGATACATTGCAACTATATAGGTAGATAACGGTAGTTAGAATTATCAAAGGCAATCCTTTGACCGGTAAAATATTATCAACAATTGCATACAGCTTAAGAAAAAGGACATCGTGATCGTGAAAAGGTTAATACACGCAGACAACGCATTGCATTATCATCAGGGTAACATTCGAATAACCTAGAAGGTGACATTAGTTTTAACCCCTAGACCCCTTGATGTCGACTGCAGTAGACATTCTGTTCTGTTTCTTTATTTGCACCTCCATAACCAGTTGTTGAAAGCAAAAAAACGAACAGTGAAATCTTGAAACAGTGAAAGATGTTAGGACTTAAATTTCACAAGTCACTTGAAGTGACAGCAAATTTAAATTGAATAGCTCAGAACTCTTAGTTAGTAGCCCTCCCAATGTGTTACGGTTAGCAAGCATTCCATATCTGAACTTTAAGATGGAGCTCCGCCGGCGGTACGCGATCGATTTAACCCCTATTAACGCCGTCGAAATTTATTTTAATTGAGTTTATCTAACTTATTGGCCTTTTATGAATCCGCTAGCCTGATTTTGAAACTTTCTATCAGTTATTTATCGCATGAGAACATTTTTAACCCTTTCAAGCCTGAGTTTACCATTGTCATCTTCATCCACTACAAGCCGCGAATTGCTGTCGCAATACTCGACTTGCAGTGAATGAAGATGATTTGATGTGGTTTTAATATTAAAGAGAATTTCCATGAATTGGTAAACCAGTTTCATGGAAATTTTCGTTCTAAAACCCTTGGTTGTAGGAAAATTAGGTCTGTTTTCAGAGATATACGATGATGCTTTAATGCATCGTGAGGGCTTAAAGGGTTAATACAACATATTTCGGCTATTCAAACATTTGTGATGCTGTGAGTATCTTATCATTCAGATACATGTAGCGTTCTAACTCAGAGCATAGTGGAGGGAGAGATCCTTCTAACTAAGTGCTCTAGGGGTAACTTGATACATGTATGTTCTTTTTACAGTTGTGGAGAACGAATGGACCTTGCTGAGCGTAGGAGCAGCGGGGCCGATCTATCCCTTGGACTAAAACCAGCTAGTAAGAAGAGTCACCATGACAGCTCCAGGAAATCTAGCAGTTCCAGCAATTTTGAAAAGGGCACGAGTAGCAGCGACAGCTCCTCCGGTAGCACCTCCAGCAACAGTACTCGATATAGCATGAATTCATTGAATTTTAACGGCGAATTCCCAGACAATTGTACCATCATGTTGAGAAACTTGGTTCACGCTGTAGGTGACACTATCGATACAGATATAGATGTTATAAACTTGGGGGAAGCGAAAGCCAAAATGAACAGTAGAGCCCGACAAAGTGAAGTAAAAATGGCTTGGCAGCCGGATCCAAGCGTGGACAAGACCAGCAATGCAAGTAAGCTAGCTGCCATTACCAAGGCAAATTATGATTTAGGCTATTTATGAAAATAAAGATAGACTCATCAATACTTGGCCTATACTCAGTGTCGGATTTGGAGAGGGTGTCTTTTGGAGAGTCTTGGGTGGTAGGTCAGGACCTTTTGTCATAATAGGCCAAGAGTCCACAACATCGTGATCTGACACGCGTACGTTATTTCTAAATGATAAATATATATCTATTAGTATTATACTACAAAAAGGAACGTACGTGTACTTCATAGTCATATAGACCACCTTGCCAAAAAACTATTAAAGCGCGATTGACCTTTGTTTGACCCCTCAAAGTCCCCCAAGGTCAAAAGTAAATATACTATTGTATACCTATGGTGGGGTTTCCAATAGGTGAATAATATAAACTATAGGCCTATCCTATTTACTTCTGAAGATATAGAGCACATTTGATTTAAATAAATAATTTGCCCAAACGTCAATGGAGCCGCTGCCTGGGTAGGCCTACATTTAAACAGCCCACCAAATAGCAGGTTGATTGCAGTGATGGTTTTCAAGTGAACGCTTCCACAAGATATTGGGCATCTATTCTGGAAAATGGCTGACTAATGGCCTAATGGAAAAAAACATCACGCACATAATTCCCCAATGGTATATGTGACACATGTAAATTTAAATAAAATTGTCCAAATAACAAGAGAGTAGGCCCTATGGGCAATAAGAAAGGGTGACGGCGGCGCTGACGGCAGAAACCAGAAACCGAGCAAACTCTAAAAGCCCCCACCCCGGTAGACGTGAAGCTCAATTATTTCCAGTATTACAATTATGCTACTAAGTCGCCTAAATGACTGTCCGGTCAAAAAGTGATGTTAATAAAGCGACTCTGTCAGGCTAATGTTTTTTATTTTAGCTCCTTAATAGGCCTTATGTCCATAATATGTGAGCATGTCCATAGACTAGAATTACGAGTCTTTTAAATTTTAAGTTGCTGTGGCAACGTAGCAAGTGTACCGAGAACCCCGTTTATCAGTTATTCCTATATTTCTTATTTTGGACTTGCATATCTGAAAATAAATCTCGTCCTTATTTTGCTTTTAACTGGGAATGTGCAACATACAATTTAAAAAAAAAACCTACGCAATGCTAGTCTATTGACATGTTGACATATTTTGGACATATTAAGGAGCTAAAATAAAAATGATGATTTTGGCCTGCTTGTGTCGCTTTAAGAAATTTTATAAACCAGTAGGCCTTTCATGTAATTAATACGTTTTAATTATGTGCTAGCCTATGTATTTTACAGATCGATTATTAATCTAATGACATGCAGTAATGTACTATTAGCAGTTTTTAATATTTTATATTGGCTTAGTTGCAGTAAAATGTGACTACCAGACTCGGATTTCTAATCTAGCCCCGAAAGCTGCCACACACGGGATGACAAATGAACATGAATGTGTGGTGCAACCGAGACAGATAAAATCAGAGGTGCATTCTAAAGAGAAGCTGCAAAGGAAACAGATGAACACCACGAGTGAGAGTAGCTGTTTTAACTACAAAAATTTACCTCACGCAATAGACATATGTAAATAATTATTTTGGTAACTGGTTAATTGCTCAGATATTAAGACTTTAAAACATAGATGATTATTGTTTCAAATAATTTCTGTGATAATCGTTATGATAAGTGACAAATTTAGTTGCTAATAGCCTAAGAATGTGTAAATACAGAATAAAATAAAAAATCCATATTGTAACACCATTGCAAAGGATAGGATCTATGCACAATTTGACATTGCTTCCTGACAGCTAAACATCAAGCCAAAAACCGATGCGGCATTGATTCCACAAAGTATATTTGTCGAACTGCTAGGTTGGTCAGTCACCACGTGTGTTGACTGCCCATCCCAACCTCCGATCTTCTATCATCTCATTTATTTACCGTTTGGACAACGGCGAACAAATAATAACTTCGTTGACTCCTTGCTCCTCTTATTCTCTCTTTATTAACATCTTGACATAATTATGATAACGTGCACGTTTCGGATAGGCGCGACGGTCCCGTCTTCATGGCTGAATCTGCGGGAGCAGGGGGACGCAGGTCCGCCTGCTCCGCTGGTTGAGTGGCAAGTGGTCGAGTGAGCGGGAAAACGTGGCCTGTGCGAGACGGTTCGGGGAGGGGTCGACTCGTCAGTCTCCGGAACACGAACGGTCTCGCCGACGGTAAGGCGCTTGTCCCTACATATTAAATTGAGTGTTCCGTACTAGCTCTTTCTGTATTCCACACAGTCCGTCGCAGTTATTTGTTATCTAAATAGCAATAAATCTATGAGCTCCACATAGATATTACATGCTACTGGGGGATTTGCTTCAGGACATTTTGATCCCCAATCCATAACTATATTCAACCATGCAACTAGATGTTTTTGGCACCAAATCATCAAAAGATAGGCTATTTCCATATCAGTTCATCAAAAATATTCACTACACTGATAAAAAATTGATTAAAAAAACTATTGAATACAATGAACAAAATAGAAGCAAAAAAATCTTCACTTAACTGTCCCCCACCCATGTCAATTTTTTCAATATGTCCTCCGCAGGCCATTTTGTTTTTAATTAATTATTCAGATCATCCGAAATGCCTAGAGAACCTACGCATTTACGCGTATAAGCTTAGGCTGATGTTACTGGAGCTAAGCTCCGCATCTATAGCGGATAGGCTACAAATCGAAATTAAAGTAAATAATTATGTTTACATTGGGATGTGTACCATGATGACCAAACCGTGGACTACTCTTGAGTAGTTATAGGCCTTAGCAACAAGCAATTATATGTTGTTATTGACCAAAAAAGCCGAATGTCAAAAAGACATGTGTCTGTACATATTTTAGCCTACTAACAAATATTGTAAGGTCATAACATCAATGAACACTATAATAAAGGAGCTTCACAGTCTTGATATCTCGTTCTGGGGATTAATATACAGATTTTTTTTAAGTTGTTGACTGAAAACACTCCCCGGTTACTGGTTAGGTAGTTATTGGACAAACGGTGTTTCCACCGGGTAGCATAGAGTCACGTGATAAATATTGACACTGTTGTGCGCAGTTGTTTAATGCTGGTTAGCTGTCCTGTTTATTTCGCCAGAAATGACATAAAATGTGCAAAACAATCATTCATATTATTTTGGAGGCCTTTTAATTGCACGAAAACTGGGTAAATTAGCGGAATTAGTTCACCATGTGATACACTATCAAGAATTATGAAGTAGTGAATCGGTGTGTGTACAGTTTGTATGTAAAATAGGAGTTAAATTATGGGCCAATATAATGTTGCATTGGCCTAGAGAACCTACGCATTTACGCGTATAAGCTTAGGCCGATGTTACTGGAGCTAGGCTCCGCATCTATAGCGGATAGGCTATAAATCGAAATTAAAGTAAATAATTATGTTTACATTGTGATGTGTACCATGATGACCAAACCGTGGACTACTCTTGAGTAGTTATAGGCCTTAGCAACAAGCAATTATATGTTGTTATTGACCAAAAAAGCCGAATGTCAAAAAGACATGTGTCTGTACATATTTTAGCTTACTAACAAATATTGTAAGGTCATAACATCAATGAACACTATAATAAAGGAGCTTCACAGTCTTGATATCTCGTTCTGGGGATTAATATACAGATTTTTTTAAAGTTGTTGACTGAAAACACTCCCTACTAGAGGAGCGCGCAGCGCGAGGGCTGACGCGAGATTATGCACTAGTTCTGGTATAAACCTTATAGTGCCTCTCTCTTTTCACCTGGTGAGGTAGGTGATTGTACAAGCATTGGCAAGAAGTCCAGGAGACAAGGAACCAGGGCAGAGGCGACCAGCCACCAGAGTAAGGGCAAGGACTGACCCTTTGAGATGTGCTCTGCTTTCTGAGCAGTGTGTTTGAAACCACCATCATGAACCGTCATCGTTAGCCAACCATCCGTGTCCGCCGTGCTATCACCCAAGCTAGCAATGTAATGATAGAGAGCTCATTGCTTAAGACCAGAATCCGTCTCCTTCAGTGCTATGATTGAAAGCCCACTGCCTTATGTGTCTCACAAAACGGCTCCTTTCAGAGCCCCTGTTCTCTGTGGGAACAGGAGTTCAGGAGTTCTACCGATATCCGTCAATCGTCAACCGTCAACCGTGTTCTTGTCTCATGCAGTGGGGTGATAGGGAACTCACTGCTTTTGGTATGTCACACAGAACGGCGCCCCCAGAGCCCCTGTTCTATGTGGGAACAGGAGCTCAACCGTTATCCGTTATCCGTCATCCGTTATCCGTCAACCGTCAACCGTGTTTAAGCGTCAGCCTGGATTGCAGCCAGCAATTGATCCAGAATTGTATTAGAGCCTGATCGTTTTTGAACGATCTCATGATTCAACACCAGATCCTTGAAACACTGTGTGTTTTTAAGTGATCTAAATGTTTTAACCGCCAGTGCTGTCATCCTAGTTTTGATCATAGGGACATTAGTGAGGTCATGCAGATCTATTGTTCTCATTCTGTCCAGGTAAGTTACACCAAGTGCTAGTCTCAGGCACTTGTTTTGAAAGATCTGCATTTCCTTCACTTGTGATTCCCTTAAAGCTCCAGTTATCAGTGAACCATATTCAAGGACAGGGCGTATAAAGCACTTGTAGGCTTTTAAGATGGTATATGGTCTGGCGCCCCAGTTTGTCCCTTTGAGCAACTTCAACAGGTTCAGTCGCCTGTAGACCTTTGTCATTAGGTCTTTCATATGGTCTTTGAAACTAAGCCTTCGATCAAATAGGATTCCAAGCAGTTTGGCTGTTTGAGTTTGAATAATAGGCTCACCAAACAGTTCCAGATCTATAAGTTCTGGTTTTGGACCGACACTAAAGACAATCAGCTGAGTTTTTCCTGCGTTTAGTTTTATCCGCCATTTGGAACACCATGCTTCAATGAGTTTTAAAGCTTTTGATAGCTTTGCCCTCACCCATTTGGCATTGGATGCATGTGCCCAGATTCCCATGTCATCTGCGAACTGGGAAAGCTTGACATAAAAAAAATAAAAAAAAAAACCTCCCCGGTTACTGGTTAGGTAGTTATTGGATAAACCGTGTTTCCACCGGGTAGCATAGAGTCACGTGATAAATGTTGACACTGTTGTGCGCAGTTGTTTAATGCTGGTTAGCTGTCCTGTTTATTTCGCCAGTAATGACATAAAATGTACAAAACAATCATTCATATTATTTTGGAGGCCTTTTAATTGCACGAAAACTGGGTAAATTAGCGGAATTAGTTCACCATGTGATACACTATCAAGAATTATGAAGTAGTGAATCGGTGTGTGTACAGTTTGTATGTAAAATAGGAGTTAAATTATGGGCCAATATAATGTTGCATTGGCTAACATCAAACCGCCCTAATAGCAAACACGAGACGTTGAACCGAGTTGGCATAATGTTGGGCCAGTACTGTAGACGATGGGCCAACATTAGACTACCATTCTGTGAAACGCAGTGACCTCACTTGATGAAAACAAGGTTATATAACACCCCCTCCCACGTACTTCATTCTGTGAAACGCAGTGACGTCACTCGGTGAAAACAAAGTTATATTAGAGCCCTCCCCCGTACTTCATTATGTGAAACGCAGTGACGTCACTCGGTGAAAACAAAGTTATATAAGAGCCCTCCCCCATATTTTTTTGTATTAGCCAGCTCGGTCAAGACAAAGGAGGTCGAGGTCATTGAGTTTCACAGAATTGGATCGATGTCTCGTGTTAACTGAGAAACAACACTCACATAACCAGCTGTAGATGTCCTGAGACTAGGTCAGAGGACATCTGTGGAAATCAGTTACCAGTTGGTTACAGTAAAGTCTGATTTAAAAAATATTATTTCATTTTACCGCATTTCGCGATTTCTATCACTGCATGTGATGACTTACGATAAAATAGCATGAAGTCTGCTTTTGTCTAGTAGCATTTTGCTACATTTTGAAATGCCCATGTGATACCGAATAAAAAACTGCAAATATTTTTTCAAGAAAATCGCAATAATTAAAAGCGCGAAAATCACGATTTACGTCACTGAATTTCTTGCTAATTCCTTACTACAATCTTGCATGGTCAGTGGAGAGCGTCTTAGTGTCAGGCCAAAGGCTCAGACGTTGGCCCACACTTAAAATCACCATACAAAAAATCCTATTTTTCAAGCGAGTTTCATTCTCTGCACTGGCTCTGTAATTAAACATGACATTATATGCATGTCTCACCGATATCACAGTAATAGCTCATAGATATGCCTAAATGAAATGACAAAATAGACTGTATACTGTGAAATGTATCACTTCAAATATAGCATTAAGTTTTTAATGTTGCTCGTTATCTTACACTTGGTACGTTTAATGTCCTGTTTATACAGACAGTGTGTCTTACTCCGCTGTGATCAGTTTTGTTTTGGTGGGACAGCAATGTTTACAAATTATCAAACCTAAATCATTAATAACTCAGCAACCGGATGAGTGAAATAAAAAATTATAACACTATTCTGTATTAATTAATATTCCGAATAAAATATCAAGACTGTGAAGCCCCTTTATATGACACCCTATATGCACAATGCCGTCGCTTGCGCTCCTGCTGGCGTGCACTGAATGTGCATGCAGGCGGTTACGCCCAACAAAACACAACACAATGAGCCAACGTTGGCTTAACATTGGCTCATCGGCTGTGACGCCGGCCCAACAGATACTGCCCATTGGCCATGCACATGTAACTGAGACCTACAACATTGCCACCAATCAGGGCCGTGGTCAGAGTTAGAAATCAGACGAGGCGAGGCGGTGGCTGACCCAAAATTTCTGAAAATCCTTAAATTTTTGAGAATTTTCAAAAATAAATAATGTGGAAAGCCTAATGTTGGCTACAGGCCTGGCAATAATGCTACATACAGTCTATTGATGTTGTAATGGCCGACTTCACGAACATAACAAATTTGATAAATGAGTTGAAATGTAGAATTGTTGATAAATGGACTTGTCACCAGATTAGGACATCAAAAACCATCTGGCCATGTGTGAAACAGGTCAACGCCGCAGCAGTTGAGTAATCGTGTGACGAAACTTGTACCTTGTCGCTGTTAATTATAATAAATTATTGTATGATAAGGAATGCTTTTTGACTACTAGAAACAAAACGAGGCGGCATCCACACTAGCGGGGATTCAAAATTTTACTGAAAAACGATGAGATTTTTTAAAATATGACAGCTGACACTGGAAAAAAAGAAACACATTATATGAGGTTTTCACTCCCTTTTATTTATTGTTTGGCTCTCTCCAACTAAATTACACATTAAACACAAAAATAAAAAAAGTTAGAAAATATTGGTTCATTTAGTTGTATTTGTGATAATAAATATGACTAGCAAAAAACGTCGCAGATGGGAATAGAAAATGTACTTGTCAAGAAAGTTGAATAAATTTTTAATTCTACAATGGGTTACCAGATAACCATTTCAGATTTTTTTTTTTGGGGGGGGGGGCACGATGTTTGTGTGGACAAAATTACATTTTCTCAGTATGCCTATAACTAGATTCATTTTTAGCGCTTGATAGGATTGTGGTTCAGTAAACTGCACGCCAGATAAGAACACATCCTCCGCTAATTGAGTCACACTGCGACGAGTAATTGTAGAACAACTAATTCTCATTAACCCTTCAATCGCCGGTGTCGCATATATTCGGGTTTTTATTTTTCATTAGCACATTATGTACCATCTTTTGAACATGTTAAAGATAAAATGTGACATCAATCAGCAATATTTGAAAACGGTTGACCTCCATTTTGTCAAATCTGAATATTTTTCATCCACTTGGAAGTTGTGGATCGCGTCAGCGAGACACAACTTCAAGTGGGTGAAAATTCTGATTGAATAATTTGGCGGTTAAAGGGTTAATATTATTAATGCACCACTTCCAAACTCAAGGAAAATACCTGTAGATGGAATATTTTTACACACTTTGTATTACCCGATTACTGTTATGGTATAGGTAGGCCTATCCAAAAATATTGTGAAAAATATTGGTAAAAAATGCTAAATAATGAATGGCAGTCACACAATTACCAACACATAATTTTCTAGGCTACCTGTCGGATAAATAAATTCGATACATTTTTGTTTTGCTAACTCTTACCATTTCTTACTGCGGCCTATAGCAAATTAGACATTGATCAAGTGATGGAGCCCACATGCAGCTGTGTTTGGGTTGATTGTTGTGAGGTACAACTGTTACAATATGATCTGCCACCACGAAACATTTTTCATCTTAAATAAAATCCAATTTACACACTCTTACTGCAACGTACTCGACAAAAAAATCTTACATTTAAGACAATTTAAAATTTTCAATTGCTTCGGAGTACGCAAAGTTCATACACTGAGCATATAAAAACGTTGAAAAGTCTATTTGAATATAACATAATGCACATGATCCGGCTAAAATATTAGTATAGGTACACAATAGACTGGAATAAATCTACACATGGCGAAAGAATTATAGCCTATGTTGAAGAAGGGAAATTATAAATGACCGCCACTGAGCAGAAATGTAACATGCTGAAATCGATGACAGTAGTTTCTAATATCTAGAGGAATGAATGGACAAAGCAAAAACATCTTTCTAAATGGACCTACCTTCTTGAGTAAATTGACCTAAAAGGTACATTTCTATAGGTCGAGATCACAATATCGATAATAGATTCATAAGATATAGGTTAATTTGCTCGTTCAACAACTTTTATTTTAATACTAAAGACCACAAAGTTTAGCTTCGTTTCAAGTGTTCAGGTGATGGTGGATCGGCATATACCTGTTTCTTGGTGCATGTTAAATACATGGACAAACCAGTTATAATGGCTAAATTATCACTTAAAAGTCTAACCTGAGCCCAATAATCCATTCGTTGTTTGTTATGCCAGTACGACAGCCTGGTGTCCACTAGCAAAGTTTTTAACATGACGACAATAATAAGGCCCTGTGTTACGTCGTGAACAAAATAACCAGGCAAATAGCAGAGTGTGCAGCAGCCATATAACATAACAAATATATACAACATAGCATTTCCTCCGGGGACAAATTCCATGAAAGCTTCCCTGTCCTCCGGACATTCTACAAGTGTGTACATAGCACAGAATATATAGAGTCCGACCAGAGTTTCACCTAAACGTTTCAGTTGTTGAGATTTTGGTCTCGGCATTGTAAAGTAAGCATACAGAAGAACAAATCCAGCTACCCCAACAGATCTTTGTGTCATTTTTGTCTGAAACAACAACAACAACAGAATTAATGATGTTCATTTAAAAATATCATCATTTATTTTGTCAGTGTATCTGCGAAGGTGTCCAACGATTTGGGAAAGACTATTAGTGGATAGCCTGCATATATGTTCAGGTTATCCGAATAACATATGTTCTAAAACAATATTTTATTTCTCAGATGAATGAAAACACTTTTACATATTTCTTTATTAAATATTTGTAAGCTCGCATTGCCTACTTTCAAATAAATGTGGGATCATGCAAAAATAACGAGGCTACATCATTATGCCTTTTTTATTAGTTTTATTATAATCCACACCTATATATCCATTTCAACTGCACAGAACATATATTTTACAATCTAATTAATTATGAGACCATAATCGACATAGATAAAACATTTATAAACAATAATGTTAATTAATTTAACAAGTCAGTACGGTAAATACAGTTTTTTCACTGCTTACCTTCAGCCACACACTGTACTTCAGTTCATCATTCGTATATATACTAAATGCCAAGTACAAAAGTTGCCCGGCATGAACTATAGCCATGGATTTTCTCTGCATGTTGAAGCCCATACATACTCCACACGCCACAAATAGTACCAAATGTGCATAAATCAAATTGGGTGCCAATGGAGGATATCTGCAAAAGTAATGATAACTGTTACTGTCACAATGTATATCAGTGTTGTGTTTAAAAAGTGCCAAGAAAAAAAATATATCCATGATTATATGCGTGATTAGGGCTTAAAGGGATAAAGTTGGAATATTGTTGGCCCAGCGACACAGACGGTGGCCCAGCATTACATCGGCATTGGGCCAATGTATCAGGTTATCTGGGTAGTGGCTTTTCTGGCGACGGGAGGAGAAAGCGTCACCCATATAGCAGTCCAAGCAAACACTGGACAATCACCCAATGGTGTTTCAATATCGACCCACAATCAAAGATGTTAGGCCAACATTAAAACAGTATTGGGTGAATGTCACGTGTTTGCTGGGGTGCAGCCGCTAAGTATACAGCAGACCATGTGTTTGCGTAGTGTTGGATCAGCGTCGTAGACAATTTGTCGGCATTGTGGTGGTGGTGGAATGAAAAAACGTTCAAGATATATATTTTAACTAAGTCTTGTCTCCTTGGTTCTTTCCTTAATTATATCCTTGACATTTAGGATTCTGGCCCATGAGGAAGAGCAATATGTTTACAAAATATTAAGCCGATTTTCTTGTATATAGCACTCATTCAGCCCGGGCCTCGGAGTTCGGGAACTCCTTTTCTAGTTTTAAATTAAAGTTAAAAATGTTGAATTCAAGGTATTATTTACACTATAGCTACTTTAAAATTCATGATCATCATCATCCACATCTATTACATGCTACCAGGTTATGGTTTACTTTTATTCAATTTAACGAGCATATGGAATATATTCAATTGTTTTAAGAGTAGACTAATTAATAGCCTGATACTCCATTTCAATTTTCACTGCTGACTGGGTGGAACTTTATACCCAAACGATCCACCCCACCTAAACCGACTTGTATACCAAACAGACCAGTGACCATAGATATAGGCCTATATTCTCAATGGTAGTTATTTAAAGGGCCAGCCCCAAGTGACCCAAACTTAAAAAGTTTCAAAGTTTAACTTTGTGTTATTTAGGCTTATATCATCGTAGATCTATATTATCTTTCACCACCCTCTATTTGATATGTGTGTATTTTGGAATGCTCATACAATTTCAGACAAAAATTCCATTTTAATTGACCATTCATCTGCCCGCTGATGGTCTAGATGACGGGGCCGATGTTGCTTTGTGTTTTCTTCGAAAAAGGTCAACACTGAGGGAAACCCCTCTATTTTTGTCACTACACCAGCGACAAACATCTCATGAATATTGCCGGCGTATTTTTGTGATGTTCACGATGTCCCGCAAAGATTTACAACATGTCAATTGACCGAGTTTGGTTGTATCGAGCCCTCCGTTCTGAACTGTGTGGCCCGATAGGAAAGCGGTCATTCCCTGATGACGTTGTAATTAAATACATCTGAGACCTTACATACTTCTCCTAATACAAGGTAAAAAAAATTTGTCATACATTACGGCTAGTGAATTATAAAAAAAACTATTTTTATATAGAAATTGGTGTCTCATTTCCTTCTCTTGTCAAACATGTGTCAAATATGAAATGTCCATTAAACAAATAAGCTAGTCGATCTAGCTCTAAAATGACTGATCTGCGGAAAAAAATTCATCTTATCATTTTGTTCGGTTTTATATACTTCAATACATCTAGTATCACAGAAAAAAGTCCCGAAAGATATACCTTTCGGGAAAAAAATTGACAGCACTTTTAAAATATGACAAATTTATACGAAGTCCGTTTTTTTCTTGTTTGTATGGAATATTACTAAAGAACAATTTAGTACATTCTGCAGCAATATTTGCAGAACAAGATTTGATTATTGTTTCTGGGACAAACATTTCTCTGAACAAAATGTATATTTTGTAAAAACGTCAGCAGAAGTCGCTAAAGTTTTTTTAATCGATGTATATGATTTCAAGGGGCATAGAAAACGTTCCGATATTCTTAGATATGGTATGTGAATTAGGCCTACAGCAAAAACAAAATCCAATATGGCCGACATCAGCTGAATAATATTATTCTAATTTGATGTAATGTTAAAAAATATTTATCGTATGTATGGCATAAAACGCGCCCTGTGTCTTCAAAATTTGCAGTTAGTCGTCTTAAAATTGCAATTAATATATAATAATGTCTCACCTGATGAACATTTTCGAAATTGTTGGCTGAATAATATGCAATAGTAAGGTCCATTTAATTGTAAAACCACTGTTCTGGGTCCAAAATTTATTATTTTATGGTTTATTGTCACAAATAAATATTTAACAGAAGAATTGATCACTTAATGGTTTATCTTAGAAATATGATAGTATTTGCTAACTGTACATTTCATGTGTTACAAACAATATGACTTGTGTATTGCGACCGAAATTTACAAATATATCATTAATGACGGTATTATTTGTAAGATAGGCTTATATTGAGCTTATATATATCCGTCTTGTGCATATTTTAAAGAGACACAATCAGGCACTGCAAAAGTTTTTTTTAATTTTTGTGTTGCGCATTTACCAGTTAAGTTAGATATAGAGAGAAAATTTCCGATTTCTTATTTCTGACATGCATGTTCAAAATAAGAAATACGGGAATTTCGTCTCTATATCTCGCTTAACTGTTGTATATAATATTATAATGATATTATGTGTATATATTTTGTATCTGTTTTTAAATATATGTATTGGTCAAAAACTAAATAAAATAAAATAAAAACTGGAAAATAAGCAGCAAACAAATTTAAAAACTTCTGCAGTTCTAGTCTATGTTTATAATATATGGTCATATTAAGGATTTTTTTGTTGATTTCAGCCTGATTGTGTCGCTTTAACTGGATAGCAGTAGTAGTAGTAGTAAATCATTGCTTTACGTCACTTTTCGGCACAAATGGTCTTTTAAGTGACATTGTAATACGATAAAAACGTTGTAGTCAATTGATGAGATGAATGATGTATAGATGATAATGTGAGGGTGGGGGTGATAGGTCATGGTGGGTTATTGAGAGCGTTTGCCTTCGTTCGCCCGATAAGGGGTTCTGGGCATGTCTAGGGGATCTACCCCCAGACATGCCCAGACGGCAGGAGACTTGGGTTTCGCTGTGCAATTTAATGCTGAAACACCGTGGCATTTCGCGCAGCTCCGCTATATTGGGTCGGATAGTCCCCAGAGTGACAATAGGAAGGATAACTCCCTCTGGGTAACTCCATTCATCCCACGTGAGAGACCTGATGTCAAACACGCTATAGCTGATTATTTAAGGCTACCGTGCATGGCCTACATCAGCGCCAGCACTGATGCGGGTGCTGCATTGGCTCCGCTGTTGAGCGGAGGAACCAGGGTACGCCACTGGCAATCCGCCCGAAGATTATGGCCAGATACAAGGAGGCTGCAGCTGCCCTTGGATGATGGCTGTAGACTAGTGCTTCTGTACAATGCCGTACACAGCATTCAACTGACGAAACAGAACCCCTAATGACCCTCCCCGGATGGGGGCAAAAATACTACTACTAGTAATCATCCCAGTACCCCTTTTAACTGGATAAATGTATTGAAAACCAACAAATTTGTAAAATCAGTCATGCACTGCCAACTTCTGGAATTGTTTGATCAGCATATTCATTCAATTTTAAAGTGTCGTCATTAAAATCAGTATTCAGTGGTCTAACTGCAACTGCTGAGGACATGGTTAATTGTGACTAGGTCGAAGAGGTTGGTGAGAAAATAAAAATGTCGCTTGATGGTGTAGCGGTAACAAGTGCGAAAATAAAATAAAGTTGGACCATGTATGTAAAACTCTTCAAAACCTGCAAACAGGCATTAAAGTGTTGCACAGTGCTTGCTCAACGACAGTCTGAAGACGCGATGACTTTCGACCATACCAACTGAACATCCCTCTTTGAAAGACGATTAAAAGAAATGACAAATCAGAATTTGCAAGGGTGCTTAAAAAAATCTGATTAACTTGTGTAATGAGGTGAACCATGGTTACCAAGATCATATGAAAGTGATAAATGGTGGATGACTCTTGCATCACTTTCGATTTAAAAAAGAATATGACATAGCAAGAACTTGCTACTGAATCATTTCTGTCGAATAATATAAGTTTGTGTTATGTTGTGTTTGATGTATATGAAGGACCATCCATAAAATATCATGAACACCTGCGGAGATCTGGAAAAATATCTGCTGATATCACAGTTACGGCCAATGTGTCATAAGAATCAAGAAGCATTCTATCGAACAGAAACAATAACCTACAACTTATAGCCTTTCTTACTGATAAATTTATTAACATTAAATCAACAATGGTCAATCAGTAATCTTTGAGGCCCAAGACACAGATATTTTGATAATGTTGATTGACGACTTGAAAACAGTCATGGGCGATTTGTATATGTATAAAAAGAGCAAAAGTACACAGAATAAAGTTGCGTGGCTGTGACACAACATCCTCTACTTTTGGGTAAGGGGAAACACACGTGCTTAAGACGTTGCTTAAGTTGCACAGTTTGAAAAACTTCTTGCTTTTGCATTTAAAAAAGAAGAAGCAATTGACAAACTTAGCAGCTTGGGATGTAATATATCATGCATTCTGTATAGAGATAAGTTGGGTAGATCTCTAACTTCTTTGAGAAATAAGCGGTATTAAGAGATGGGAGCTCGGTGTACCAGCATGGATACTGCCTCCAACGGATCGTGCAGCGCATTGCCATCTGCAAGTTGTTCTGTGGGAAAAACTTGATAATTTTTATCTAGATCATATTACTGGGGATGAAAAATGGCTAACGATTTCATGTGTACTACTATGACAGACTTGGAAACAGCACCTACCAATGTGTAGCAGCATGTGCTAGTTGCCATGGTGAAGCTTGTAATAATAGGGAAATACTGTTCTTTATTTCACTGATCAATAATATTTACATTTGAATATGCTGCGCATGCGGGTGGGCCCACAATGTGTTAGCAGAGAATCATGATGACCTAGCTACTCCAGCATTCATGTAGAGGTTTCTAGTGATGAAGACAAATGTATACGTCCAGTTAAATTCTTGTTTAAAGAATATGCACGGTCGACGGTTGAGCTAAAATACCGTTAATTTAGTGAAAATTTCAGAGTGCCGCCAGATTTTTTCTCCAACATATTTTTGTCGGGACATTTTTTCTGGGGGAGATAGGGTATCTTACAATATAATACCGAAGAGTTTGATAAGATGAATTTTTTTTCCGCAGGTCTCATTTAATCGACTAGCCTAAAAGGGTCGATCTAAATTTCAAAAATGTAATGACGGACATTTGTCATAATCTGGGGTTTTTCTAAACCAAAATTTCACGTTGCCAACGGATGTTTCTCAAAGTTGTATTATATCGGAATGTTGCTGTTCACACATTCAAACACTCAAAAAGATATAACAGAGCTAAAATAAAAATATGTTATTTGCCTGAATATTTCCCTTTAATTCACGTCATTCTCGTAGTAGTAGTAGTAGTAGATAATTGCTTTAATTCACTTTTCGGCACAAATGGGCTATTAAGTGACATTGTAATTCGATAAAAACGTTGTAGTCAATTGATGAGATGAATGATGTACAGATGATGATGTGAGGGTGGGGGTGATAGGACATGGTAGATTATGGAAAGCGTTTTCCTTCGCTCGCCTGATAAGGGGATCTGGGCATGTCTAGGGGATCTACCCTCAGACATGCCTAGACGGCCGGAGACTTGGGTTTCGCTGTGTAATTTAATGCTGAAACTCTGTGGCATTTCGCGCAGCTCCGCTATCCTCGGGTCGGATAGCCCCCAGAGTAACAATAGGAAGGGTAACTCCATTCATTCCCCGTGAGAGGCCTAATATCAAACACGCTATTGCCGGTTATTTAATGCTACCACGGCCTACACCAGCGCATGCACTGATGCGGGTGCTGCATTGGCTCCGCTGTTGAGTGGAGGAGCCAGGGTAGGCCACTGGCAATCGGCCCGAAGATTATGGCCAGATACGAGGAGGCTGTAGCTGCCCCTGGATGATTGCTGTAGACTAGTGCTTCCATACAATGTCGTACACAGCATTCAACAGACGGAACAGATCCCTAATGACCCTCCCCAGATGGGGGCGAAAAGTACTACTACTAGCAATCATCCCAGTACCCCACGTCATTCTCGTACATCTTCTATCAATTTATCCGACACTAATAACAAGTACTAGCAGTAAATTATTGCTTTCGTCACTTTTCGGCACGAATGGTCATTTAAGTGACATTATAATACAATAAAAACGTTCTAGTAAATTGATTAGATGAAAGATGTACAAATAATGCTATGAGGGTGGGGGTGATAGGGCTTGGAGGGGTTATTGAGACTTGGGTTTCGCTATGCAAATTAATGCTGAAACTCCGTGGCATTTCGCACAGCTCTGATATCCTCGGGTCGGATAGTAACAATAGCAAAGGGTTATTAAATCTATTCATCCCAAGTGAGCCACACTCTATTGCCGGTTGTTTCAAGGCTACCACAGCCAACACGAATGCCTGCACTGATGCGGGAGCTGTAGTTGCAACGTTGTCGAACGGAGGAACCAGGGTACGCCACTTGTAATCTGCCCGAAGATTATGGTCAGACTTGTGGGGGCTGCAGCTTCCCTTCCATGATTGCTTTAGACTAGTGCTTCTGTACCATGCTATAAAGCATGCGACAGACGGAACAGATCCCTGTGACCCTCTCTGGATAGGAGTGAAAAGTAATACTACTAGCAATCATCCCAGTACCCCACAATAATAACAAAGACATATGAAATATTATTTCAGAAGGAGACTATTTTGTTCCTACAAGATACTCCACCGAGTGTTCTAATTGTGCTATAATTGTGTACACACCGTTAGCCCAGTGAGTGTCAGTACACTATGAAAATTTCATCTCCTTTCTTCTTTGTGTACTCAGCTAACAGCTCAGGGAGGATTGTGTGCACCAGCATTGTATTAGTTAGCTTATCATTGTTTAGCGGGCTGCCTTAGAACACTTCCGTTTATTAAAATAGAAAAACCGTGTACAAGGGAAGAACAGACTAGCGAGCTTGGACTAGCATGAGGCACAGAAAACAATGTGTCTGTCTGCGCAATAAATGTTAAACAAGGTTAAAAACGTTTATGATGGACTGCTAAACTGAAAAGGATGGGAGACTAGATCTCATGGGAGACTGCAGTCTTGAAAGTAAGGAGGGGTGGTGCCTAGACTGGTTTTGGAAAGAAGCTATGCTGCAAAGAAGTAGTATTACATCAGAATGGTAAGTAGGCCAGTGAGTTTGATCTTGTGTATTTTGATGAGGGCTGATATGCACAAGGTTTAGGGCCATTTTGCATAGCAGTTTATAGGCGATAGACAAATCGTCGCTTGGCTAGAGTCGGCTATTGGAGATGGTCGAGCATATCCGAGACGTTACTGGTGTTATGATACCCTCTCAAAACATGCCTGTAGCTGCTCTTGTCTGAACCATCTTCAGCCGCGGAGTAGCACATCGAGACTGTGGGTCCCACACCGTCCACAACGTCAGTGTTGTGTAGCTCTCACCTCAACGTTAAAGTGCGACTTTTCCAAACTATCTGGTTGAGATAATAATGGCCACATCTGGTTTTATTCACAGTGGAGATGATCAGTCACAAAACTACCATGCCGAATACTGTTGTAATTACTAAACGTGTTTCTCTAAAATTGCAAAAACGTGAAGCATGTCAAAACTTTTTTTCAATTAAAAGTAAATAATCATACTCCTATATTAAATATCCCGAATTATAGGCCTACAAAGATGTGTTTAAGTATGGCCCTAAACGTTTATGATCAATCGGATACATTGTACCGAGAAGATATAATATATAGAATTCGATAACTAATCCTGTTTTATTTTGTTCTTTAAAATAAATCCAACTTCTGAAAGCAAATCTTCCAGTTTTGATGCCTGCACTCCTCAATATTCAACCACTCCCTCGCAACAGGAAACGTCCTTCTAAGATCGAGTTTTTCCCTAGCTAAAAAACAAAGTTTAGGTGCAAACATATTAAAAAAATAGACCTTTCTCAAAATTGTCTTCCATTTCAAAATTAACTGAAAAGGTGGAATCCATGCAGTCCGCTTACCGCCCTCGCCATGATAGTACTGAGACAGTTATTGTGAGACAGCTATTGTATGTAATGACTTATTATGTGTTGTAGACGGGCGCTATGCTGTAGCATTAGAAGAAGAAGAAGAAGAAGAAGAAGAAGAAGAAGAAGAAGAAGAAGTTTCTGGGCATGTTAAAAGAGTCAAAGTATTCTGGTAATTGATTATTTAATAATTTATTGTAAAATTTGAGCTGATTTGAATAAAGAATGTCATGATTTTTTCATATTTTCAATTTTTTTAATAATGGATTAGTATGTG
Organism: Flabesymbios commensalis; assembly: GCA_964017125.1. NCBI lineage: Eukaryota > Metazoa > Annelida > Polychaeta > Terebellida > Flabelligeridae > Flabesymbios > Flabesymbios commensalis. Next base: position 35,990,495 of record OZ024914.1, on the reverse strand, counting down.
AAAAACTAGGACTTTTATAAATAATTCTAATGGCCTGTTTTTGAAGTTTATATAAATGTTTTGACTCATAGCCCCAGCCAAGTAAACAGTAATTAAGTTGAGATAATATAAGTGAATTAGTAATAGTAAGTAAAATATTCTGTGGCAGCTGAAATTTTAATTTGTTCATAATCCCAATGATTTTACATATTTTCTTTGAAAGTTTGTTGACATGATCGGCCCAACCCAGATGTTTATTAAATGTTAATCCTAAAAAAAAAAAGTTATCGATACATTGTAAATCAGTATTATTAATCTTAATGTTAGGTATTGCTACTCTTTTTTGACGCTGATAAAAAAAACATAAATCTGGATTTACTGGTGTTAAGTGACAGCCTATTAATTTTCAGCCAAACACAATTTTTTTCTAATTCTCTATTTAGCAAAACATTAATATTTTCCTTATTATCACGATTATTGAAGTGACTTAGTTTGGCTAAAAGTGTACTGTCATCGGCATACGATATGATTTTAAATATATCACTTGCATTTGTAAAATCATTTAGATATATGATGAATAAAAGTGGGCCAAGAATAGATCCTTGTGGCACACCTGTTTAGTTCTTCTTGATCTGTCTGCAGCCTTTGACACCATCGACCACAACATCATGACAAATCGTCTACAGCGACGATTTGGTGTCAAAGCCTAACACTGCCCTAAAGTAGTTTTAGTCCAACTTGTCAGACAGGTGGTAAAGCATACAGATCGATGACAGTGTATAATCTTCTGTCAAGCTTACATATGGTATTCCACAAGGGTCTGTTCTAGGCTCACTGTTATTCCCACCGCACACCACACCACTGGGTGAGATAGCACGTAGGCATGGCATACAGATTCATCTATATTCTGGTGCACGTAGCCTTCAGTTCTCTCTGCAAGGAAGACACTAAGAAAACAATCATACATATTGAAAGGTGAACTGCGGAAATTCGTTCGTGGATGTTTATACATAAACTTAAAGCGACACAATCAGGCTAAAATCATCAAAAATCATCAGTATTTTTATTTTAACTTATTAATATGACCATGATATGATGTAAACATGTAAATAGACTAGAACTGCGTAATTTCTTTTTTTTTTGTGTTGCGCATTTACCAGTTACCAGTTAAGTGAGATATAAAGACGAAATTTCTGATTTTTTATTTCGGACATGCATGTCCAAAATAGGAAATACGGGAATTTCGTCTTTATATCTCGCCTAACTGGTAAATGCGCAGCACAAAAATACTGAAAAATACGCAGTTCTTGTCTATGGACATGTTTACATGAATGGTCATATTAAGAAGGCAAAATAAATATACTGAGTTTTTGATGATTTTAGCCTGATTGTGTCGCTTTAACGATGACAAGACTGAGACTTTAATAAAAACACATTTCACTGCCACAGATACATATCGCCAACACCATGATTGACCTCATAAGTACAGCTAGAAACGAGTTTATCTAGATGAATGTTTAACAAGGGAAATACTAGTTCAGCATCTGTGTCAGGTACACGTGAAACTTCTTTATTTTTAAAATTCCCAAAATTCGGCATCTACTAGACATGAAGAACACATAAACTTTAATCCGTGTAGGCCTATGTTACATCATGCATAGATAACGGAAATTTACTTTTTCATCATATTCCAGAGCACATACTTAATCAAGCTCAAAAAGTACAGAATGCTGCTGCACATTCCATCACTGGTGCCAAGAAGTACGACCACATCACCCCTGTCTTAGCACATTTACATTGGTTACCTGGTACCAGCAATCGTTCACATATTTATCACAGTTTGAAAAGTATATAACAGATATCAAAGTCAATGATGGTTACAAATTGGGAATTGGATCAAGTTGGACATTTTTCATGGAATATCCCTATCTGAAACCACACATTGTGTTTTATATTAACGGTCTAGCTATTTTGCACAGTCTTTCCGATACCACCCCCACTAAGGTCAATAATGGCATCAGGTCGGTAATTTTGATCGAGTTGACATTCTCCAGAGAATATCCCTCACTGAAACTGCACATTTTGATTTATATAGTTATGGTCTAGCTATCTGGCATGGCTTGTCAGATATCACACATATCACACATTATTTATGACCGATGATCGGCCACTTAAGTAGGTCAAAGCCCATAAGCCCCAAAATGCACATCTAGGCCTACACCCCTTAACTGATGATGGGTTTCCGAAATATGCTCCGAAACAAAATGCTGCCAGATATCAGGCATATTAAAGTCAATTATGGTTGATGGTCGGCTATTTAAGTAGATCAAAGTTAACTAACCACTTTGCAATATATAAGAAATCTCCCCCCCCCCCCCATGGATTTCCGAGATCTGCTCCGGAAACGAAACGCTGACAAACGGCCGGACGGACTCACGGCAGATACCAATACCCCAACCCCAACCCCAACTTCGTCGAACAAAACATCGCTGCACAGCACATTTATATTGACAGGTTGAGTGTCTAAATATAAAAGTAGGCTCGACTGATATCAGCAGTGCCACCTCAAAAATACTTCAAAATGTCGCTTTCGGCAAGACGTTGTAGTAGGCATATATTAAAAAACGACATTTTATTAGACGTAATGCTTTCAAACCATATAATTATTATTACTAAACTGTTGAACAATGTCGTCGCACAATACTGATATTTTGCACAAACTATTGTCCAATCACGGGTGACTACGCTGAAAATTTCACGAAGTTTTAGCATTAGAAGCTATTTCAGAAGTTAGACCATTTTAACATGTAATACAATTCTGAAACGAAGCTAATAGGTTTATAGAGGGCGACATGTTTGTTTATTTACTACATGCTTTCAAACTATACAATATTGATATACGTTCTCGACAGTTGTTCAACATTAGTCCGAGTTTGTAGCACGTTATTCCCAGCGTAGGGCCTATACCATGATTACTTTTGTGCGCCCTAAACTTGCTCTATGCTCCGTGTACAGTTTAACTAGTGGGAAACCCCGTACCTTCTGCACAAGAACGACGGATTAATGTCTTTAACCTGCAGTTGATAAAGTGTAGCCTGAAAGTTGGTAACCCAGCGCTAGCCTACTTGATGAATACAGGCTAACGTTTATCTTAGCCGCCATGTCACCAACCTCCGTGCTAGCCATATCCTGCAGGCTGTGTAGACCACGTTCATGAATACGGCTGTAAGGTGCCAGTATGTCTGGTTGCCGTCTTTTGTTTGTTCTTCAGACTTTTAGGCCTATTCAAATGGGCTGGGCTCGGGCCCTACAATAACTACTACTTGAAACCAAGGCTGGGTTGATGGTGTCTGTGACGCTGGCCCACATTAAGCGTGGCGTCAAACACAACAGAGTAGCCCAAAAGCACAACATTGGGTCAACGTCTCGTGTTTGACCGCCTGCATGATAGACAGAGAGAACGCACAAACACAAAACTGATGTGATGAACAAATGAGCGGTGAGAAACAAAGCAATATATCTCCACCTCTATAGAGGGGAGACATAACTAGCACACCCCGATGTAAACATCACAACCGTGCTCAAACAACTCTATTGGCTGTCACTTACTCAGCGTATACAAGTACAAGTCTGAAGGTCATCGTGCTGACATTTCTTGCAATCCACGGATTAGCCCGAGAGTACTTGTGTGAGCTTATCAGCAGATTATATCTCAAAACAACCAACACATCGCGGCGATTCGGAGCCTACGCTCATCTAAACAGACATTGTTGGTGCAGCCTAGATCGTTTACTCGTGTCACCAGTGTCTCTCTCTCTACTTCAGACACTGGTCATCTTCCCCAGATCAGCTAATATTCACCACCAGGGGACAGAGATTTCACAGCCACTCTCTGTACTGCCGCATCTAGGTGCGTGGGAAAAACGCCGCTCCTTTCAGAATGATGGCCTCACAGAGTGAAAAATAACCCGATTCATTACTATTGACGCTTCTGAAAATGAGATAAAAATATCTAGGCTGAATATACACTGGTATATATACCGTATATAGTAGAAATTGTGCTTAGCTTATACTTTTAAAAACTCCATTAAATTAATTATCAATAAATATAAAATTGAAAGTGGAACACTCATGGATACCCCCAGGTTTGTATGACGAGCACTGCGTGCACAGATTACCATGTGTTGCCAGCGGGTGGGCAGGTGTGCATCTAAACACAACTGACCAATCAAGATCTACCTCACCGCTCGTGCCTCATTTATGAATTGCTGGCTGCCGGTTGGCAGACGGTGACGTAACAGACGACAGAGACACCTGGTGTTGAATATGTGTGAATTCCACGCAAAAGCTCAGTGGGTGACTGTGACACTCACTGATAGTTCAGTGTACCTAGATCGATGATGATGACATATTATATACGGAGACCGTGCATTTGCTGCTGCTGCCCCACGAGCATGGAATGATCTTCCCCTTTCTCTGAGGAATATTAAAGATATAACCATAGTAAACAAAGAGTTAAAGATAGATAGGTGTTTTATTGACATAATTTGAAGTCATTGCTGACTTATTTGTCATGGTAATATACAATATGTACAGCAGGGTTAGCATAATTAGTTCTGTGAATCACATATATCGAAATGGTATGTACACTTAAATACCGGCTTGCCATTTACATATTGAAACAAGCACAATTTATTTAAATTATGTATCATTGATACTTAAAATAACGTCAAACACCAAACAGCATTATCATGGCATATGTGTATGGGGCATATATGTTTCCCGCAAAAAAGGCCATCTGGAAAACGTAGAAACTTCAGAATTATATACAAGTTTTTTTTTTGTCTAGTGCACGTTAAACACAATATTAATAGCGATATGATTATTAAAATGTTATATACATGTACTTTATATTTCGTTATTTTGACACTTCTTAGTCATAGACATTACCAGATATTATTAAATATTAACACCTCCCAGTGAAAACCTCCCAGACCTCAAAGAAAAAGTCAGTTGACAAAGCAGCTCTGACAAATTTCTTATTGTCCCACCCGGGCCAATAACACAGGCGACGGGAAGGGTCTCCTAAACAACAAAAGGAGCCCTAAACTAAGAATAATCCCAAGTGAAATAACATAATATATGGCGATTCCCAGTGTCTGATCATGAGAAATTGAGAAATGTCAGTAGGTTACTTTGAATAAGATTAAAAGAGCAATTCTATAAATCATTGATTAAAATATTACAACATATATACACTCTAAAATATAACTAGCTCATCAGTACTGCCCTCACTAAAACGTATTTTACACATCATAAGATAAACACATTTACATCCTTAAAATAGCCGCACCCAAAATAGCTGTACATTTTCAGTACCTGGTATACCTATACGGTCTATATTTTCTACATGTGATACACATCAGACTCTGCAAACCCAGCACACTTGCTGATAGTCTTCAGATCTGAAAAGCCCTACATAAGCACCTGTTCAAGTTCGTGAGTATGGAGTTTGTCAAATTACTATTTTCTCAAACACATATAAGTATACTTTGCAAGAGCGATGATTATTGCATGGTTTTTGCTGCGCATGATAGATATAAATTGTTCAGTCCCGCATTGGGTATTAAAATTGGTGATATATTTTTCAACCGCAGAGAGAATAGATTTTCTATCGAGTTCGAACATATTACACTGTATTAAGAAATGAATTTCGTCGTCAGCTTGAATAGTCTGACATCGTCGGCAAATACGATTAGCTACAGGGGTTTTGGGTCTGGTATGTCTACCACTCTCTAATTTCAGATTATGGGAGCTAAGGCAGAGCCGAGCCACCGCAGCGATTAGTCTTGTGTCAATCAGATCACTTACATATTTAGCGAGTTTCGGAAAGGAAGAAAAGGTGTTATATGCTCTAAGTTTTGCCTGTCGGTTCTGGCATGAGATTTGTTTAGTCCAGTCGTCAATAAATTTGTCTTAAGTTTGTTGTTTAACATTATTTATGAACCTACACCTTTTTTCTATCGTCTGTGTTCCCAAAAATAATCCCAGATTCAGATTAAAAATTAATCTTTTTACATGAGTAGTCCAATTTTCTATTCCTATACCTGTATACCGTCTGATCCTAGGAGATAATTGTATGCGATGTGGTTATCTGGTAGCCGTGTGTCTCCTCAGCTCTGCGTACCCTTTACTGTATATGACGACTTTACTTTTAGGTAGGCTTACTATTAGTTGCCATAATCTACAATAGCCCCAAAATAAAAAGATTGTTTTTGTAGTCCTTCGGCTGTATCCGAAAAGAGCACGATATCGTCAGCAAAAAGTAAATACATAATTACACATCCCTAATTTGACACCTAAGCTTCTATCTAGGTATTCTGAGATGTCACAAAGAAATTTTGTGAAAAGTTTTGGGCTTTATACTAAACCATGTAGGACGCCGTACTTGCTTTTAATGGGTTTCTTAAATTTAATTTTCCATTTACCACGGCCATTAGATTTGTTAAACATAGATTTTATAACGGAGGGGGATTCACGGTCAGCGGAGCGTTTTTTCCAACTTAAAATCTAATGCGTCTCTATTTACGTAATCGAATGCTTTCGTAAAGTCAACATAGCACGAATATAAGGGGTTTTTGTGGGCTTTTTGGTAACTACAAGAGATTGTAGTATTAAAATATTATCGATGTTCCTGCTATTTCTTTTGAACCCAGCCTGAATGGGTCATCATCAATACATAGGCCTACTTCGTTTTTGTATGACAAACGCTTGTCTAGGATAGATTCGAAGAGCTTACCTAGGGTTGGCTTTACACCAACATATTCTCCCATAGTTCTCTGCGCATGATTTAATTCCACTTTTATGAATTGGAGTGATTGTCCCTTGGACCCATTTATCGGGGTAATCCCCTGTGTTTTAAGATATTGTTAAATGATGATTCCAACAATGGCAAGAAAGTTATCATATCACTTTTTGTGAATTCCAGTGATATGCCATCAATACCAGGTGATTTGCCTTTTTAATTTTTTTCAACGCATGTATAATTTCACATGTTGTAATGTTGCTGTTTAGTATGTTTTTCGCAATATCCTGCTTTCCAACTGCTTATTTTATTTCAAGGAGGCTGCTATAGATTTGTCCCTGTGGCGGTGTGCTCTGTTTCAAACGAACAAAAATAATAGTCGGATAAGTCTATGTCCATTACTTCTTGGGTGAATTTTCGTTTAAGATTTTTAAGAAATCCCCAATAGTTGTTAGTGTTTTCGATGGTTAAACATTGGAGTTCTTGTTTACATTTCCTGATGTGAATTCCCTTTTTTTTTACTAGTTTTTTATATTTCTTACATAAGTCGAAATAGGTGTCGCTGTTTTCGGGTATAGCTATATCGTGGCACTGGTGTCAAAATTTATTAACTTTCATTTTTGAGTGTCTTACATTTGCTATCAAACCAGCTGTTACTTGGTAAGCACTTTTGCTCTATTTTTTTCGTTTACAAGACATTTCTTAAATAAACCGTTAGCTGCGGTTTCTATCAGAGTAATAATTTGTGTATTCAGATAGTCACTGCTGGGGTTTTCCACACATCACAGGCTAAGTTTTCTATTATTTCTAAGCATTTTGAAGTATGCAGCGCGACTTGTTATTTGCTTTACTTCTCTGGACACCAATTGCATTTGTATAGTGGTCTGTGGTCTTCCACATTTGCATCGGGTGGTTTTGATGTCTCATTTGTAAAATGCGATAAACTTGCAATGTAAACGTAATGGGTCTATGATCGGAATCAATATGTTTCGGCCAAAATTGAAAATTAAATATAAGGCTTAGTAGATTATATGGGGTTAAAAGGTAGTCAACTACACTCCGGCCATGCCTGAAATGTAAAGTCCCCTTGGTCGCAATCTTCTCCTAACCTACCATTACATATTATCTGTCCTGTGTTTTACATATATCTAACATGCTCTCTCCGTGTGTGTTACTTACCTCATCTCGATTTTTTCTTGATTTAATAGTAAAGTTATTTGAACAGTTTGGGTTTTCGGTGTAATCATCTTCCGAGCCGGTTCTCGAGTTAAAATCTCCACAATACATCACGTGACAAGAAGCGGAGTATTTCGCAAATTTAGATTCGAGTGTATTGTATATATCGTCTTCCACTGTATGACAGGATTCGCGTGATGGTATATAAACAATACCGATCATAATGGGTTTTGTCAAGTTTGTAAGCCCGGTCTGTTTAATAGTTATCCAGACCAGGCAGTCATTTACTTGTTTTATTTGTACACTTTTGTTCAGCCAATACACCCTTTGCACGAGTTTGCGCGTAAACAAAAGTCCAAACTAAATAGTTCAGTTTTGGTCACTGTGTGTCGTGTTGTCATCGAAAAGGCTGTAACAGGAGTCCCAATTAAAAAGTTCAGCTTTTGGTCACTGTGTGGCGTGTTGTTAATGCAAAGAGTGTATTGGCAAGAATGATTCCGATACCCCTAGACGCTCGTTTAGCGTTCGAATGTCTATGTTTGCGTGGAAAGTTATAATACTCGAAGCCATTAATAATTAATGCAAAATGTTTATCTTCTATTGTTTCTACGAAGCCGAAGATTAAGAATTTCGGGAGGTAGTCTCGTAGTCTCTTATATTGCAACTTTGTTGAAATACCTCGAATATTCCAGCACAGTATAATGATTGAATTAGAACTCGGTTTCGAGCGAGTTTTTAAGGCTGCCAGTATATTAAAATTCAAGTTACATACTTGTTTATTAGCTCTTCTCTTTTGGCTTTTTGACGTATTCACCTGTCTGTTCAGCATTTGTGATTGTGAAAATTTACAGCTTTGTAACGGTTAAAACACACTTGTACCTGATTGTCTACAGAGACTAACTGTAATAAGATTTGTGTTATTCTGTGAGCTATGCGCCTCAGAATCAATTGAGATAAGGCGCAATATAAATGCATTCAACAACAACAACACCACCAACAACAACAATGAGTCTTTCTTGTCTTGTGATAGCAGTTTCATCTGTAGGTTCACAGTAGTAGCTTCTTGGAAGATTTAAGTTGAATCGTGACGTACAGGGGTAGCTGATCTTTCTGTGCATTCTGGTTCAGGCGATCGTGCCACTCCTCTACGTCGTTGTTTGTCCATACTGTTCTGTAGAATACACTCCATCGGGTGGGCGTCCAAAGTGTAGAGTCATCCAGGTGTTTTGCATGTAGTTAAGTAGTCCGCTAATGTATCTGTGTGGCTTCACTGGCTTACGGGAAGAAACGGGAGGGCCAGCAAAATTGAACGACGCTACAACTGTACATTGTCCATCATTAGGTCGATGTCTCGTGTTTGCTGCGTAGCGACGTTTTCTCTAATGTCAGTTTATAAAACTATTATAGCGTCCACAAAGTACAATTAGGCATAACAGTGGATAGAATGGCGAGATAACTGGCAACGACACCATTTATAATTGTCAGTTTATAAAACACTCTACTATTACAGCATAGGCTTTCTACGAAGTAGGCTTACAATTAGGTATAACAGTGGGCAGAAATGCGAGATAACCCCGAATATACCAGGGGGATTCGGAATCTAAACTAGAGGACATCAACACCAAATAGTCAAAGAAAGAATGCGCCTAAACCAGAAAAAATATTCATTTATACCCCGATCCACTGACATATGGAATAGTCTACCAGAAGTGGTTGTAAATGCACCATCAGTCGAAACATTTGAAAAGAGACTGGATAAATTCTGGAGGGACCACCCCATAAAATATGACTACACTAAATATCCTTACAATCCGACGGGACAACGACACACCACACATCAGAAACATAGAGCAAACGAAATTAACCTGGAGCTGGCAGCAGAGGCAGAAATGCCTAATCAGCCAGAAGAGGACCTGTAAGTACCTGTAAGTATAACTAGTGACCACACCTTTGAGGCTTTCTAATAGACAGTTTATAAAACACCACTACTATATAGGCCTACTCCAGAGTATATATAGGCCTGCTATTAAATGCAGGTCCCAATTGCTTTCGCAGTTTAGCTCTGAATACAAGGCTATTCCGCGATGCGTTACGGACCGTAGTCAACATAATGTTAAAAAGCGTTACGAAGGGGGGAGGAGAGGTCAAAAATCTCTCAAAAAAGCGTTACGTAATTGTTGAACGGCCCCTCAAAGTGTATCCTGAGTTTCAGCTGTATGCGTGTATAGGCCTAGTGAGCTGAGTGAAGTCGCTGGCTCACTGTACACAGTAACACGCGCACAGAGTAGAAGCCGGAATATTCTCTAGCTGTCTATGGCTGGCATCAAGGCTATGCAGCTCGGGCGACATAGACTTGTATTCAGGGCTAACAGCAGCTCATCAAACAAAAAATTGCAACACAAGCTACTTTAGTCTCTCTCGTGTCTCTCACTGTTTATCACGCCTGCATACCCCCCTACTTATTGTTCATTAGACCAAAGAATCTATAAGGAAGGAAGTCATACTCCCGTTTTTACTTAATCCCGATGTGATTGACGCGAACAAAGATTTTTTTTATCCCATCCCAGTGCCACTAATTGTTTTTATGACCTATTTCAAATTTACTCTCGCCTCCCCGTGCATGCCATGATCTCGCGGCCCAAATTTCGTTTTTTAAGAGAGATGAGCGTGAGTTTTGGGAAAATTTCGGTCTAAACAACAGAGATGTAAATATAATATATGTGAAATAATTGTTTTCTATATTTCAAAAAGGGCTCTGACAAATGAAAAGATTTCAAAAAAGCGAGCCCCCCCCCCCCTCTGAATGCGCCGAGTTCATGGCAGTGGAGCTAACTAGCCACTGGTTAATAATGGTTAACTTAATAACTCAATATAACCATGATAACAATAACTTAAAATTTTCATAAAATCCTATCAAATTGGCTAGTAAACAGACTGGGAGAACACATCAAACATGCCTACAGTTCTCCCTACCGGTACATAGAAAATGCAGAGAATTATATAAAATTTCTTCTTTATCATAATCAGTTATAGCCCCCTGTATCGTCGGGATAGCCTACTTTGGTGAATATCTGTTAGATACGAGAACCCCGCCGGCCAGACATATTTTTCAAGTTCTAACACTAATAAAATGCTATATTTATATCAGAAAAGCTTTGCGGCAAGGTCCCCGGTTAAAATAGTATTTCTTCTTCATAAGACAATATGTTGGTGAGAAAACTTACATATACCTGCCGTCAGATTAACTTGTATCGCATGTTTTTCGCCGATTTCTCAGTAAATTCTCAAGCGTTTTTTATGAAATTTTGCAAGGACTATTTTCGATTCACGCGGCGACTACCGTGAAATTTTTATCAAAAAATATTATAATAGTTCAAAAGTTAGACCATTTGACATGTAGTAAATTTGTAATTACGACGTCCCTCTATAAACATGATAAACCCATTGAACTGGTAAAATTAAAGTTAGTTTTTAGCCCTGAATTGCATTACATGCCTATACAATATTTTCCGATGAAAATCCTTGCAAAATTTCATCAAAATCGGTTGAGAATTGACTGAGAAATCGGCGAAAAACATGCGATACAAGTTAATCTAACGGCGGTTATCTGGTTATAATTTTAACGAGAATGGTCGTAACCCGGTAACATCGTCGGCCCTATCCAGATTTTTTTTCAATCTGGGACTGTCTTGTAGATAATATAAACATTTTTGTGTGTATAATACATAATACACATATAATATAATACATATTATACACACGTAGTATCTTATAAATATAGAAACTGCGCATGGATTCCCCTTTTTATGATGTAGTAATGACGGCTGCACACGTGTGGGGGTGATAACAAAATATTTACTTGAAGGCAGTGTAACGTTAGGATCAGCTTTTGTGGCTGGACTGGGAATCAATGTGACAATGGGGCATTCGACCGCAGCGATCTCGCCGTCACGCTGAACAGCAAGGGACGGTATCATAAAGTTATACTAAGTCTAAGCCCTATGCCTATGGCTTATAGTCTAGTAAGACTAAGATCGCGAGCTCGTTGAGGGAACTTAAGATAGCGATTTTGTTGATCATTTGTCGGGTCAACGGCTGGGACAAGAGTGGGACTTCCTTCCCTATAGATTCCTTGCTTAGACTTACTACACTGACGTAGGCCTAGTGCTGCATGTGATATTGTGTTTTACTTAAGTTTAGTGAAACCCGCTCAGAATGGACGATAATAAATGTAATTGAATGACACAAGAGTAAATAGGAACTTTTTCCTTCTAGAATGACGTGTCAATCGAGTTTAACTCGCTAAGCTATGTAACCTATTGTAGGCTGGTCTATGTGACTTACTTTTCACGCTGAGCTCGTTCTGCTAATAACAGCAAAAGAGTAATTGCATTAGCAAATGGATATCTGGAGAAAACAAACAGAGAAAATCCTCTCATGAACTTTGTGATAGAAAATGCCATAATGAATTGACACTCCGCCTTCGTTTAAACAGCTAGAATCGACCCTGACTCCAGGTGATGTTATAGGTGTCGATCAAATGCTCTAAACTGACAGCTCTGATAATTCTATTTAGTTATCAGATAGTTTGTAACTCATTAATAACCTATTCCGTTGTATAGACGGACCTCGAATGGTAAGCATGGCGTACATTTTACAATTAAGGTACTTAAATTTTCTTGGAATTACGAGCGATGGGACGTAATGGACATAATATTTATAACCCCAAATCATAATTTATTGAGTTCAGTGATCCACACTGGGCATCCAAGAAAAACCGGTACCGTAAAATAGGGCGACTTGTGACGATGGGGTGACTTGAGACAAATCATTAAAATATTATTTTAAAATATGACTGTAATGACAATTTTTATATTGGGAATTATATTTTTATAATAACAAAGACAGAATATTGTTGATGTGCCAACTGCATTATGTTTGGAGGGAAAACCTCTACCATTTGAAGGTAGTGAGCATTTTCAGTTGAGTGCTATTTTATGGACATTTCTGAAGTTACTTCTACTTTTGACTTGTAGGTAGGCCCACCTTTATAATTTGATGACTCAACTATATTTTGGACATGAAATAGCCATAAGTTTCAAAAATGTTATGTTAAGAATAAAAATAATATCAAACATAGACTTTTCCTGTGGAGTCACAATCCATGAATTTTAAACAAATACATTTTTAAAGTGGGGTGACTTGGGACACATTTTTTAGTATGTGTTATGCACATATCTTACAGGGTATATTTTGGTGTAGGCATGCAATTTTGCTGGGGTATATGGGTCATATCATCCAAAAATGTACAATTGACAATTTGCCATAACTTGTTTTTAAACTGCCTATATCATAAATATGTTTGTTATGCAAAACACTTTGCTGTCATTTTTAAATTCAGTGGACATGTCAGGCTCAGAAAATGTATATGGCTACATATGTTATCGACCTTTGACCATAAGTTACCAAGCATTGAATGTAGGTCCATGGCCTAAACTGGAAGGATTTTGTCATTTACATGCAAAACTAATGGTTATATTCTTACAATATTTACTGTTAGCTGTCACACAACAGTGTTCTGCGAAAGTTATCTATATGGGGCAATGTTTTTTCAAGTATTGATGTACCGTACGAACAATTCACCGTTTTTTCTTACTCGCTCTATATTCATTCGCTTGTGATGTGCCTAATAATTATTCAATATTAAAAGGCATACTTGCATAAAAAAATTGATCGTAATTTTCAATGGGTATACAGATAGATAGACATTCGATATGTGATATTATTGGCAGAGAAAAAAATGCGACAGCATAGTTGAAGGTGAAACTGCCAGGGTTTTCCATTTTTATACACACATTTATTAGGCACATCACGTTTTTCATATAATCATTTAGCAGATTAAATAAATTAAATCGTGTTAAATGAAGTGGCCTGGATGAATTGAACACGGAATAGTATCATAACTTACTAAAAATAACCCCCATGAAAAGCATTTCTTTCATTATATTTTGTGAAATTGGAAATCATGATGTGCCTAATAAAATACGTCTCAAATACATTTTACCATTTTCTACCTGTATAAAGAAGAGACTGAGCCAACCGTACTTACGACATTTTCTGCAACTTATTCCCAGATGTTTTTAAGATAAGTTTTGTGTCCCTTTTACCGTCAGATAACCTTTTTTTAGACATATACCAAACCAAGTAAGCAAAAAAAGCATAAAGTAGAATGTTCGACCTAAAGTAATCAATTATTAGCGATTAATAGGCCCCTATGTGCAAACAGATCCATGGGCGGATAGATCATCTGCTTATGAATTGGAAGGTGGCCTTTCTGTCAAACCTACACAGAATGTTATCGTGCATGATGTGCCTAATTTTTATTTTCTTACCCTCTTCTACCTTATGAAATTAAAGCTTTTACATTTTAATTTAAGATAGCGCTTTGTCATTTTATCTTGCTTTCATTCACCACCAACTATCAACAGGAAATTTATTCACATGCCAATTTTCAATTTTAAATTACGTAATTAGGCACATCACTGTGTTAACATTTAGGAAGAAAAACAATCCATGTTTGAAGCTGTTTTTTTACTTCGGCATTGATGTCTAAAAATATTAATGCTTAGTTATGTGCTCTTTGTCATATCCGTCTATTGTGCATGCCAATATTATTGGGATAGGCTATTTGAACGTTTTTAATAAGAACAAATTTAAAAAGTGAGATGATGTGCCTAACAAAAAACGGGGCACATCTTGCGAACATACATGTTTTTGCCTGATCATCTCCTGTAAGATTTCGTGAATTACAACTGCTTCATATTGTATTTTATTTGTCATACAATACTTTAAATACATTGTATTTATTTGCACAGTCCGGCTATTTTATTGAGGTTTGAGAATCAACAATTAAAATTAGGCACATCACTTGATTTTTTAAAACTATTAAAAACTTGTCTGAAAAAACAATTATTTGCTTCGTGTCATGTGCCACCATATGCATTTAGTAATCCTTCCACATATTCAAACATTTTTTATAAAATAATTAAGAAATTTATTTTAAAACTTTTTTGCCATGTTTGTTTTTTACATGTTTTCACAATATCCAATGGATGAAAACAAACTGTTTTGCATTAAAACTGTTATTAATACTATTACTTTTTCACTTAAAAAAAACAGAAAAGAATAATGCAAAAAACAGCATTCTGAGAAAACGAAGAGAATCCAAACAAACAGAAAAACAACAACAAATATCAATTTTAAGGTAATTTTGATGTAAATTTGTATTTATCACAAATGTGGCAATGTTCCAAATAAGCCAAAAAGGACTATTTGAGGTCTAGTTTTCTGTAGTCAAGTGTTTAGCTAATACATTAAAGTTACTGTTTTAATAATGGATTGTTTTAATTCTATATTTGTGTTTCAAGGGGTAATTTTGAGATTGCATGATGTGCCTAATTTCAGTCATGATGTGCCTAATAATGTATTTTTGTGTGCTTGGTGCAATTGTTGAGGCAATGTTAATTAAAGTTGTGTTTTTTATTCAGGAAATGAAAGGTTTTGGATTTTTTTAAATATTGACATACATTTTACAAAAATGTGACATGTTAAGAACATGTTTCAGTATGTCTGCAAAATAACCACACAAAAGAGGTTTTAAAGAATTGTTTCTCTATGTTAAGCTGTGATTTCACTCGTCAACTCTCACGTTACCACTTCTGGTAATCTAGTCAAAACGTGACATCAAACTATGTATTTCAAAACTATTTGTTGTTTTATTGTACAACACTGAAACACACTTTCTTCATTCGTTATTAACGATACACCTATTGTTACACCAGTTTTTTCTCAGTCTGTTGCTTCAAATATTCTTCTTCACTGTATAATTTAATTATATTGATATATCTGCAGGCTCTTCAAGTTTTTATCCTAGACTATCTCTGTGCTAAAAATAAAATTTGATTAAATAGTCAAAGTTGAAATCTACTGAATAGTCTACTTCCTAAAAATAGTTCTTAGTAAAAAATGCTTGTTTAGAGATAATTTAAAACACTGGTGTTTATCCATGTCATTAAAAATCATCCAACTTTTTTGCATACTAGCCTGAACTATTTATTAAAACTTTCTTTATGTACTTACTTCTTGTTCTTTTTATTCTACCAGACCACCAATAAACATAAATAGTATTAATTAGGCACATCATGCTGAAAATGTTGCTGATTTTCAAATGTTAATAAAAATGACATTTCTTAAGATAGGTTGGTATAATTTACTGTTTAAGATAGTACAAAGTCCCCTCTAATGAATAATTAACAACATTAAGCATTTTAAACAACTTTAAAATTTGCCCTGTATTTTAGGCAAATGTACATTTTTAGATGAAATGACCAATATGTCTCTGTTATATTGTCATATTGTTGTTCATAGTATGCCCATGCGTATTTTACTATCAGTTGAGCTGGTTACATTTATTTTTGGTTGTTGCTGTTGATTTAAAAAAAACACAAGATTGTCCCAAGTCACACCATGTGATATTTATTTGTTTCAGTAGTGTCACATTCTTGAGTAGGCCCTATGTAAAAACTAATTCCACTGTGAGTGGTATTATGAAATATTGGGACTATATCTTTCTGTCACGTAAATTCCCGCCTGATTGGCTGAGATATGTGTTAGATATATACACAAAACATCTTAAAAAACGCATTATGACGTCAAATCACACCTGTAAAACTGGTCTATTTTTAATTATTAATTCTAAATACAGAGCGTGGGCTAGACTTTAAATTCAGCACTTAATAATAAACTTAGTTTTTTTATACTTATTATACTTTAAATAGATATTTATGGAGACAATCCCAATGAGAACTGTTAAAGGGACTGGCCCAGGCTAAAATCATCAAAAAATCTGCAAAAGTTTTTAAATTGTTGTGCTGCGCATTCACCAGTTAGGCTAGATATAGAGACGAAACTTCTGATTTCTAATTATTGACAATCATGTCAAAAATAGCTGGTGAATGCGCAGCACAAAAATTAAAAAAAAAGGCAGTTCTAGTCTATGGACATGTTTACATCATATAGTCATATTAAAAAGCCAAAGTAAAATCACCGATTTTTTGATGATTTTAGCCTAGGCCATGCATGCTTTTAATTTTAAAAATACATTACATATGTCCCACGTCACCCCATTTGCGGGGTGACTTGGGACACTTTAAATTATTTAAAAAAAAATGTGTTCGAACAACATAACTAAGCAAAAACTTATATTTAACGATTCCAGTGATTATATATTTTTAGCTAAAATCATTTATACGGTCATATTGGAAAATGTCTTGAGTGTGGATATGAAAAACAGTTGAAATCGTCCCAAGTCACCCCGTTTTACGGTAGTGATGAATGTCGAAAACCATCGAAAAATAGCAGCCAGATCGTCGAAAACCATCGACAACCGCCAATTTCTATTACCCTAGAGGCACAAAATAACACCCACAAGTAGAATATGTTCAATATCGGTCATTTCCAATTAATTCAAAGGATAAAATAGGCCTAATATTAATAGTAGCTAGGGCCTATAGATATGTCTCAAAGGGAGTTTTAATAGGTATTAAGCCGTCGAAAACCACTACGCCAGCTCGCCGGGGAGGGGGTAATGATATCTGAAGTGCGAAAACCTGCAGTAATTATAAACAACACTTTTCAACGGTTGCATGGTGATTTTAATTCCAATTAGCGGATCTCTTTAAAATATCAGTCGAATCGGTGACTCTTGGACAGACGATATGTCATGATAAGGTGGAACAGTAACGTTAGCATTGAGCTATGTAGGCCCTATATAGTAGCAGCAGAGACAGCGGTCTATCTTAGCCTAGGCCTACTTGATTAGGCCTATAGGTATTTAAAACAATCGATGTCCACATGAAAGATTTGCAATCATTATTATGGGCTATCGTGCATCTCTTAAACGTGACTTTCTCAATATGCAACAATCTTGGCACTGTCCGCACAGTTAAAGCCTGTCTGCGCTTGAAGTTTCAAATAAATGAAAAATACATAATCCATGATAGGGAAATTGATGTGATGCGATGTTCTGGTATTCCGTTTTAATAAAGCTCATGTATTTGGTCCACCCTGATTGTACCCCGAAATTTGGATGTTTGCAGTAGTTATAATATTATTTCTCAAAAGGTGAGTAGTCTGATAAATTAATATCGATGATGCCGATAATGAAGGAGAGGGACGTTTGCACATGTATGGTTTTTGACACGATGCAGATACGATACACGTAAGATAAAAATATATATTTCTATATTATAGTCTACACGATCTAAATTTGTCATTTAACAGCCAATATTGACACCTCAACAAAAACGACACGACACGGTTTGATATTGGGTGCATGGCGTAGGCCCCCTATATGATTGGCCAAGATTGAACCTACACCGGATCAACGTGTCATGTTTGCTGGGACGACAGCCGTAGGCCTACCTCTGGCGTCTAATACCCATGGGAGCCCCCCCCCCCCCTCACTATGGCTAATTTGGTCCAGTTGGCTAGAAGCTCGGATATAGGTCTACTGGGTTCGAATCCCTACCGGATAGGATGCTTGTCATCGAGTTGGTGCATATACAATGCTCAAAACTGTTCAAAGGAATGTGCTGTTTTGCTATATAAAGCAATATTCACTCACTCACTCACTCACTCACTCACTCACTCACTCACTCACTCACTCACTCACTCACTCACTCACTCACTCGCTCGCTCACTCGCTCGCTCGCTCGCTCGCTCGCTCACTCGCTCGCTCGCTCGCTCACTCACTCACTCACTCACTCACTCACTCACTCACTGGTAATCTAAAATCTGATTATTTTATGTTCAATAGTAACTTAAGGTCTGATTTCATTATAATACAGTTGTCTAGTTATTCCATTCTATGCGTTTGTCAATGACAAATCTGATTTCGTTGTATAATTTTCTGATGGACACGCTTCGTGAGAGCAATAAGTCGCAGCAAAGAAAATAGAATCAGATTCCATTTTTCTTGCACGCAGTAATTAGGGACCTCCTACAGAGTGGATTTTGAATGTACAGACTCGAGAGCTGGTGGACTCGGCTACTTAGGCCTACTTTCCGATTCCCTGTCCGATTCTCAATCGCAGGCTAGCGTGTATTGTCCATGCAAGTGTGGCACATTTTCCCACACGTATATACTCGCGGTTCATCTGCTTTAACACTGTTTAATCACTGATCGTTTGTTCTATACATTTTAGTGAGTGATTTGGGGAAGTACTGATAAGAGCTTTATACAGGTTGGTCGACGGTTTTTTGTAGTAGCATATCTCCATGGTAGGCTACTAGTGACTTTTTTAATTTATATATTTAATTCTGTCAATGTAGGCTTACTGTAGATATGGTAATTTTCACGAGGTTTTAATTTTCGCGAATTTCGCGAGGAGGACAAATTCACGAATTCAAGAATCTCGTGAAAATTATAATTATGATTATAATAGCGCTACTAAAGAAAAACGATAATTTAAACACGCGAAAATTAGCAGATCTAAAGTATATAATTGGAAAAAGAGCTATAAATATGTAATTATACCACGTCAAATTGTATACACCTTTCATGTGATAAAAATATTTAATGACAGTAAAAAAAAACAATTTGAAGATATCTACTTATTAATTTGTATTTTCCGTCCATTTTAAGCTGGCATTTGCGTAAGCAACATCAGCATTCAAAAGGTTAGACTTCATCAACGTTTCATTCTGATACGATCGCCTTAGTGACAGGTAAATGAGATTGCACCCTTCTGCTTACAATTGAACCGTATATTATTCATCACTATGTAGTAATATTTACTCAGTCTGACTGACAGTTAATTATAAAAAAGTGGACTATTATAAAAAAACCGGTCTAACTGTCATTTGTGATTATAAGTTAAAGTGAATCGTCTCATCTTCTTTCTAAACTATTCTCCTCCACATATATAGCGCGTAAAATTGGCTTTACATTGTTTGTCAATTAAAAGTCATTTTATCATTTCGAGGATCTGTATCATTTTCATGAAATTACTCTCAATGAAAATCTGCCAGAAGACGCATCATGCGTCTCTAGAGGTAAAGGCATATCCTAGAAAACACGAAGCGTTGACCCAATGCTGCTTCAATGTTGGCCCGGCGTCCTAGACGTCGGCCCAACATTAAAACAATATTGGGTCAACGCCTCATGTTTGCTGGGACTGGACCAAATCCGACTTGCCAACGTTTTGAGTTAGCCAATGGTTTTGTCCCAGTGTGATATAAGACCACTTGATTAGACTCGGGTCAACAGAGAGTGAAGGGTGCACTTGAGAGGCATTGTAGGAAACTAACTCAGCAAACATGAAACGTGTTTGGATGTTGGGCCAGCGTCGAAGACGGTGGCCTAAACATTGGCCCAACGTCAAACCAACATTGGCCCAACGTTTCGTGTTTGCTGGGAAACTAATAGGACTGGTGTTTGACTGGTCGTACATCACAGCAATTAAGATTCAGTATAATTTCTTTCTGAACACCATTTTATAATGAATATTGAATATACACTTTTTCAATAAAGGCCTACACTTGAATTGTTTTCATTACTCTATTTAAGGAAATGTTAATTTATTATAAATCTAACGACAGCCACAGTACACAATGACCAAAACCAATAGAACGTACTAACTTTGATAGCACTCTTTAATGCGTAATATTTATTATAATGGGGTCTTCATACATTTGCTATACTAATAATAGAACATTATATAACATGTTGAATAAAACACATTTCACTTCTTACATTGGCCACCTACAAAGACAAATAGATTCAGCAATATAATAAAATAGAGAGTTACAGTAATCAAGTCTGCTGCCAACTAAAGTAATAACAATCGTCTTCAATCGCATGTGATGGAATACAGTAATAAATCATATGCTGCAAACATTTACCTGATTATTTAAAATCAATGTGACCTGACAATTTTGAACAATAAAACAGCATAATGTTTATCATCCAATGACCATACAAGGGTAAATTGACGATTCTAACAGCGTAGTATCGTAGTAAGCAAAAAAGAGAAGTAGATAGTGAAAGGGCATTCTGAAGAGGACTATTCACATGATTCAACAGTATAACCATGAATTATTTTATTGCGCTATTGACCGTAGTTAATACTTACATAGGTCTACATGCTAGTATCGATTATTGTTTGGAAGTGTCTATTTACCCCGTCACGTGGTGTGCAAAAAGACTAAAACCCTTATTTAACCCGACAATGACAACCAATCAAAATCGTTATTTCAATGCCCTGCTGTCAATGTTTGTTTTTTGGCGCTCATTCACGGAACTGAATAGACTACACCAGGACCTTACAAGTACGATAGGTGATGCAAGGCATCACATGGTAATAGTCGCGGCCAAAATATTATTAAGTGCTGAGAATTTTTTTAAAAAGCGATATTGTTTATTGAAGAAATATCTCTAGTGAAATAAAGTTATAATGTCGAGTTTTGAGCAGTTTAAATATAAAAGGACAAAATGATGATAGGCTTAGTCTGGTGATGTGTTGGAAGAAAAATGGTTAAATTGATTGTACAGCTCAAAAAAAAAAATCCACAACAGAATTCCCATATAGTAAGCGACTACTGTTGAGACGAATACAAAAAAGGTGTTAAATAAAATAGCTTGGAATGTGCACGAGTGCCCTCATATAATTTCGGGAACGGACATGAAAGGGTGGGAGTCAAATGGGACAAGTCATAATTCGGACTATCTGTCAGTAATTGTGCTAATATTTATCCATTCCAAGTCTGTGTAATTATGATATGACTTGGAGAGCAGATGATGGGATGGGATGGATGCTAGAGATTTACATACTTTTTTGACAGAAAAACATATATTCTTACTATTTTTTATTTTTTTTATCTGCTGTTAATATATAGATAGGCCTGTATTCAGGTATCTAATGATGAAAAATAATACATGATTTTGCACTTGCTAATAACTTGAAGAAATGAAAATTATCGACAAATTCAAAATGCACCAAATTTTGTGTTACGTAGAGGTTTATTACGCCTTGATCACATTTTTTCCATGGTCATTTCTTAAAATTCAAGGACTTTTTATCCAGAAAAACGACCAAACTATTTATTATGGAAGTGTAGGCCTTATTGTTTTGCAAGGATTACCTCAATTCAGAGAAGCAGTAGTATGTTAAAAAACGTCCTTGGTTGTGCCCTTCAATATTTTGTTAATGGCAGCTGCGCAAATGGGCTATGTGCAGCGAGCGGAATTAAAATGAAATCAATGGGGTATTAGGCCACTTTTGTGCACATACAGGCTAAATTGGGCCAGGAGAACCTCCTGAGGATGGTGAGATGAGTGAGATGACACTGCCCTCCAGACACAGAATTTGAAATTCAAACCCTGGGGGTCTGAGGCCGAGCACGCCACCTCTCGGTCCCAGAGGCTCCCCACAATACTGAGCAGCGAGCTAACCAGCAAACACGAGACGCTGGTCCACTGTTGTTTTAATGTTGGCCCAGCGCGGAGACGATGGCCAACAGTAGAACAGCATTGGGGCAACGTCTCTTGTTTGCTGGGTAGAGATATTGTCGTCGTCGACCTAATGCTGGTTTTATGTTGGTAACCGTCTGCAACGTTGGCTCATCATTAAAGCAGCATTGGGTCAAAGGTGTCGTGTCTGCCTTCTGGTGACCTGATCAGGCATCACATGGGGTATCGAGCTGCGGGGGGGGGGGGGGGGGTGTTAACCCTTTACCCACTAAGCACGACTACAGTCGCGACCACAGTAGTTTTGAATCAGTTTTATTAGCTGATCAAATCACTGTTATTGGGAAGGAAATGCAATGTTAAGCATCAAGATTTGCAAATGTTTGGTCTCAATTTAAGCAACTATTAGTCATTTTCGCCCACTTGAAGTTGTGTTTCGCTAGCGCGATCCACAACTTCAAGTGGGCGAAAAAATAAATTCTATACCTTAGCGGTTTAAGGGTTAAAGTTACTAGTACTCACATCAACCAACCTTCGCTATTCGGATATCATTTCACGTTTGCTAGTAGGCCTACCTGTAATATTCAAGGAAATGGGCCATGGTTCAAACACAACAAATAGATGTTTTTTTCCTGGAAAATAGCTCCGCTTTCATGTATAGGCCTACTCCTTTACTATTTATTATAATTTATTACAATGTGTTTATTTTATCTTTGGTTTGGTGCGGGAAACATGTATCATGTATAGTATCAAATATAATTATCATATATATTTTCAACGTAGTTCTTTTAGTAAATAAATACTTCTAGTAAATGCATATATTTTACATCATTATCTATTTTATCAAAGTTTACAAAAATGTATTGCCTGTCGTTAATATCTATCTATCTATCGAGATTCTTCTATTTCTTCATTTCCTAATTATTATTTAGCATTCGTACGGTGTCACTTAGCCTACTTCTTACAAAATTGATAAAGTTTCCGTTTAATTCGTGTATTATGAACACCTTACTATCGCCTCACAACCCCCTTACACCTGGAGACGTTGGAACGAGCGTTGTACGCCTGTCTATGACATATTTTAAACAAATAGGCATATGCCCAGGAAACACGAAATATTGACCCAATGTTGGATTAATGTTGGGCCAGCGTGGGGAATCGTGATTGGGGCTAAAGGATCAATCTGCAAACACGTGCACTATTTATGCATGTATATATATATTGGTAAAAATGACGGAAATTAAAATCATTCACCCCCTCGCAAACGCTGTGTAAACCGTCGAATATGAAACGATTCGAAACTGGTGGTTCTCGTGACGAGGGGGTTGAAGTAGGCGGTCCCCGCTGACAGTAGTTGTATAAGAGGACTGGTTGATATACACAGTGCACGTAGAATCCGTAGTGATTGAGTAGTGACTGGCTCATCATCAACGCGACATGAAGTACTTACACGCTCTTATTCTCTTAGGTTTGGTATCCATGGCAGGTGAGTGGATATCTTATTTGACGAAAAAATTTCAGGTATTTTATTCTATGGTAAAAGATATTATTTAGTAAATATAAATAAATATATTTCCACCCCCCCCCCCACTTGCGAAAAATTTTCAGGTATTTTATTCTATGTTAAAAAATATTATTTAGTAAATATAAATAATTATATTTCCACCCCCCTCCTATGAATATAGCCTGGAATGGTCGTGAAATTTCTAAAGAATATGAATTATTTATATTCCGCGCACTTATACTTAGAAGATTAATTTTACTACGGAAGAATTACAATGAATTATTTAACAATGTAATTATTGTATATCAGTAGTGCGGTAAATTATATATTACTTGAGCAAAAAGAAAACAAACACTTGTAATATAATAGTCACTGATGACATCCGGGAATAATTATATTTTATAAACATTGTAAATATATGTCTTATAGTCTTTTTGTAAGCAAAAAGCGTATTTTATGAAAAAAATCATCAGCATATTTTATATATTTATTGTTTCGCTATTTAAAGGGACTGGCCCAGGCTAAAATCATAAAAAAATCGGTGATTTTATTGCGGGTTCTTAATATGACCATATGATGTAAACATGTACATAGACTAGAACTGCAAATTTTTATAATTTTTGTGCTGCGCGTTCACCAGTTAGGCTAGATATAGAGACGAAATTCCCGATTTCTAATTATTGACAACCATGTCAAAAATAGGAAATGCGGGAGTTTTGTCTCTATATCTAGCCTAACTGGTGAATGCGCAGCACAAAAATTATCAAAATTTGCAGTTCTAGTCTATGTACATGTTTACATCATATGGTCATATTAAGAACCCGAAATAAAATCACCGATTTTTTTATGATTTTAGCCTGGGCCAGTCCCTTTAAATGAATTGTTAATTATCACTAAACTTGCCCATACAATTCGCCGTTTTTAACGTTGGATTATTTCCTACTTATTTGGTTTAGGTGCTGTCAATTTGCGAAGTAAAATGTAGGCTCTATTCTTTTTTAACCATATATGTTTCTGAAGTCAAATATAGAGACAGTTCATTGAATTGTCAGAAATTAAAAAATTGTTTTTGTTTCTACTTCCGATGAAATATAAAACATTCAATGTAATATCATTATTTTGTTCGTAGTACAAAAAAACAATCGGGAAATATGCACATGTTTGTATCGCACTGCAAAATTAAAATATATATATGGATTTTCTTTGCACAGGTGGCAGGTCGCTTTTGTGGACAGGAAATGCTTGTACAACCAGTTGTGTCGGATTGGAATTGGGGGATTATCAGTCGTGTAGAGGATGCAGTGTGTACGCCACGTGTACATCATATGGCCTGATTGACAATAGACCCTGTCCTGGAGGAACCGTGTGGAACGACAACAAAAAACGATGTGACTGGCCTCCATCATCTACATGTAGTGGTCAGTGATAACACCTATCTGAAAATAGTGGGGGGGGGGGGGGGGTGGCGACCAATAAAATATCAGGAGAACCTAGAGTTTTTGTTCAGATTCGTATTTAAAGCAAAGCAATGTAAAGCAAGATAAGGAGCAAATTAAATTATTAATTAAATTATATATTTCTAGATTTTTTCAGAAAGGATTTTTTTCACAAAGTGATTAAATTAATTTTTCCACACAATTTGGAAAGGGATTATTTCCAGGGGATGTTCCGAGATATTTTTTATTTTAGACTTTCAAAGGACAAAATATTGATTTACAAAAGCTCCAGCCCCCTTCTATTGTAATGATCGCCCCCCTAACCTTCTGTAAATCAGTATTCACTTAGTCTGCTTTGCAAAGCCAAAATGCAGTAACTGCTGTAAGGCAGATTATAATACTTTTGGCTTTGCAGGGTAGTCTTATCGTCCATACCACCCTCATGCATAAGTGTCCCTCCATGAACTGTGAGTGTGCCCCTGATTGATTACACCAAAGAAGCTGTTTCATTAGAAATATTGATGAGTTTTTCCATGCAAAAATAATAATAGTATTTGGAAACTATTAGAAACTACTCTGACAATTTAAAGTTTTACATAGAAATATAGACAAATGGCAACACAATAACATCTGTGTGCCATTTGCTATAAATTTTTATTTCTTCTGGATTTCAACCGTTATGTCTTCCAAATTCACATTACCAATATATTCATTATCTTGAGATATCTGTATATGTTTGGTGTCGTCTAGAACGAGGGATAAGTTACTTGTTTTGATGTGACGTGTCACATATATTAGCTTATACCATGCATCAGTGTATTTTATCATCAGATTTTTATGAAAATATTTATAATAGTAGCGGCGATCAAATGTCCGTTTTTTTCGGTATTTTGCATCAAGCAAACAGAAATGCATAATGTAAAAATAAATTATCTTGCAATTCGTCCCACGTTTTACATATATATTGACTATATTGCTTGGACTAACAGATAGATAAAGCAAAAAGACTGATGACAAATGTAAACCCACACGTCTCGTGTTCGGATAGATTAATAGTGTGGTGATTAGGAACAATTGTCAACAAATGTCAACTTTCTGATATCCACACAAATAAAAGCGTGCAGTGACCAGTGATTACTAGATGTGGATCCAATAACAGGTTAATGCTGGGGTATCGATGTACACGGTTACAATTAGCACAAAGTGAACAGGACCCAGTTTTCGAAATGAAAAAAAAAAACAGATTCTATATGCCGTAGATTTGTTATTTTCCTGATCGCGCCTTTTTATTTCAAGAACATTTTTATATGATTTTAAAAGGAGCTTCTTTGGCAATTTATAAAAAACTAAGAGCTGAAAATGGAATAAAGCTGCTGTATGCTAAATGTATCATACAACAGGCGGAGCCATTATAAATTTGAGCAAGAGAGGAAATTTAGAGTTCCTAAATTGTTTTTAACTGATTACATTGTACATAATTATATATAATTAGTATATAATGCTATAAAATATGTTCTAGAATTTATTTCATATTATGACTATTATTGAATCACGTTTCAGATACAACCACAACGACAACAACACCAACCACCACGACTACAGCAAAACCCGCAACAACCAGATCTGGCTTGCCTGGGAAATAATGACATCAGAGTCTGTAACATACATATGTACATATTCCATACTCATGTGCTTTGTGAGGCCAATATGAGACATTTCTTGTGATTTTAAACACTATGTTTCTATAGTATAATCCATATAAAATTCACAGTAAATCCTGAACGCGGTTTTCTTTGTTTTAAGTGGTTTATGAAGACTTTCAATGTAAAAGGCTTTATTGCAATAAAATTAGAAATTTGCCACAAGCAATTCGACAAAATTATACTATTATATGTTTTTCTTTATTTTTTGCTGAAATGTGAGTTTAGGAATTAGCATGGCTGTTCTATATCTGGTCCATCAAAGAAACCCAAAAATGAAAAGTGATGGTGACCATAATTATGGACCAGCCCTAGACTAAAATCATGCTAGAATAAACTACTTCCACCTGTAAGAATGAGCTTGTGGATATTGTATCAAAAAGCGACTGGCAGAAATCGGGTTGGCAAATCACTCCCCATCATGTTTTACATTGTTAGAACAGCTGGCGCAAGTCCTGCCGAACTTACAAATGGAAAATCATATGTTTGGTTCTTCACAAAGTTTATTGCATCTGGCGCAAGTCCGGATGCATCCTGCCCATCCTTGCTAGCACTGATTTCAGCAGCTGGCGCAAATCCTGATGCTAGATTAAACTAATTCCACCTGTAAGAATGAGCTTGTGGATCTTGTATCAAAAAGAAACTGTCCCAAATCCAGATGGCAAATCACTCCCCTTCATGTCTGCTATAGTTAGAACAGCTGGCGCAAGTCCTGCCGAACTAACAAATAAATAATCATATGTTTGGTTCTTCATGAAGTTCATTGCATCTGGCGCAAGTCCGGATGCATTCTGTCTATCATTACTAGCACTGATTTCAGCAGCTGGCGCAAGTCCTGATGCTAGATTAATCAAGCTAGACATAGAGCATCATGTAGTTGGCGTATAAGGCATGCAATAATTACTGCGGCCTGTAACAACTGGCCAAGTCTTGTTGTAACTGACCTTGTATTTATTGACTAATAATATGTTCTTGCAGTAGTTTAATTGAATAATTATATTGCTTTTACCTTACACTCCTACACTTGGATACTCTTCCGAATTATTTCAATTTACAAATTATTTATTATTTATATATATATATATATATATATAAGTAAGAATGATGAAAGATTTAATTCTTGTGGCCATTTTTTTAATTCAAAGCAGCTGGATCACTTAGCTTTACAAATCAAACAACAAAGAAGAAAACTTAGAAAGAAAAAGGTGACCCAGAACATAATTTCATAGGATCCACTTGAAACCTAAGGTCACTTTGGCAAAGCCAGAGAATGGCCTACAGGAAAACCAGCCCCTGGGATTATTCCAGAGTCATCACAAATTGGCATAATTGCATTAATTATATAAAATGAAATCAAGAGATTATCAACTATATCTCTTCTCATTAATTTAAATTATTACTGATGAGAACGTTAAATCTTAGCTTCCTAACATGAATTATTTTCAAATATCCTTATGAGCACTAATATTGTATATTTTAATTAGAGATTAAGAGTAGCTGGTATGTATGCTTCATTGACCAAAAGTAACAAAAAAAGAAAACTCCAATCAAAGAGGAAAGGTGCCAAAAACATAGTTTTGACAAAGACCTATCTGAAACCGAAAGCTGTACTGGCGAGGCCAGAAAATAGCCCACAGGAAACAAATCCTGACAGGAATCAGTGGGTCCACCACAAATTGGCATCAGCCAATGTGATTATCGCCTCCAGAGTTTATCGATTCTTGCTCAATCAAATCCTAGAAACAACCATTGCTCCTCTTATTTATTTATATTATTTGTAAATTTTTGCCCTACAAATCACACGATAAAATGTACCCAAAAAAATTTAAGTAACAAAGATGAAACTCCAAAAAATGAGGAAAAAGGCCAAAAACATATGTTCCTGACAACAAGACCTATCTGAAACCCCATAAGGCCGCAGTGGCAATGCCAAAGAATGGCCCACAGGAAAAACAGTTCCTGAAAGGAATCAGTGAGTCAACCACAAATTGGCATAAATGCATAAAAGCAGCCAAAGTGGTTATCGCCTCCAGAGTTAATCAATCTTTGTTAAACAAATTCTCTGAGACAATTATCATTGATTTATAAAATTAATATTGTCTATTGCATTAAAGTGAGCGCCATCACAAATGTTTACTCAGCGAATCACAACAAGAATCAATCTTCTTAACAAGATAATTTATAAAGTTGACCAAGCAAATCACACGATAAAATGTACCCCAAAAAAATTTAAGTAACAAAGATGAAACTCCCAACCACGAGGAAAAAGGCCAAAAACATATGTTCCTGACAACAAGACCTATCTGAAACCCCATAAGGCCGCAGTGGCAATGCCAGAGAATGGCCCACAGGAAAAACAGTTCCTGAAAGGAATCAGTGAGTCAACCACAAACTAGCATAAATGCATAAAAGCAGCCAAAGTGGTTATCGCCTCAAGAGTTAATCAATCTTTGTTAAACAAATTTTCTGACACAATTATCGTTGATTTATAAAATAAATATTGCCTATAGCATTAAAGTGAACGCCATCTCAAATGTTTACTCAGCGAATCACAACAAGTTAACATAGTACTTTTTCAACTGAATGAAACCAAATTTTTTATGTGACAAAGATGAAACATTTTCCATCCCCATTGACATATTAAAAGTTATCCAGATTTGGATGCAAAAATACAAATGATTTTTTCGTTATGTCATTCCGCAAATGTTTGATAAATGAGGAACCGACCAGTGGTACTCTGCAGTTATAAGAGTTCTTGTTTTATGCTCAATTTGTTAAATTTGATAATTTAATAACAACAGAAATTAACGATTGAAACGAAGAATGAGTGAACGATAATGTAAGGTTTTGAGACTGACTAGACCACATGGAAAGCCAACAATGTCAATGTGACAAAGATAAGGGTCATAATCCAAATAATTGGTCAGACAGATTCGATAATAACCACGCAAAGCTATTATCAAATATATACACAAACTATTAAAATTATTTGTAACATAAATTTCCTTTATAGAATCATATAGTCATATAAAATAAAGTATAGACAGCTAAAAATTTTTAATGTGCAATTGGTTATCGCCCCAATAAGTTCATCGATTCTTGTTATTTTAAATCAAATTTCAGAAACAACTATCACCACTCTCATTGATTTAAATTAAATCAAAATCATATGGTCATTGTGCTTTTAACCTAATTTAAAGTTAACACTAGCGCTTAAATTCCTAAGATTGTATATTTTTTAGTCTACATTTTATTGAAATCTTGAAAGAACAGTCCAAACCAAATTCAATCCAGATGAATTTTGTATTATGAATTTGTCACTCCAAAAATATGTCACTGTCAATGACTGGAAGTGCTGCCGACTATTACACTAATAATGACGCTACAACCAGTCTAATGGTAGACTAGTCTACATCGTATATTTTAATTTTTGATCTCATGAAATGAAACAAAAAGCGATTAGACTAGGCCTATATACGTTTTTGTAGACAGCTACAATTTTTTAATGTGCAATGTCTAGAATTAGACTATTAGACTTAAAATTAATTAGACCAAAGTCTAGTCCTAGGCCTAGCCCTGGCCTACTGCGGCTAGGCCAGGAGCCTATGGCAATAATAGAGTATAGTCTATAGAGTATACTAACACTAACAGTTAAGAGTAACAGTTAGAGCCGAGTCTAGACTATAAATAGACTCGAGTAACTTTGACATTTGATTAACAGCGCGTACGGATAATACTATTATTAATAGTTAACAAAAACACGAATTCAACGTGAGCGATAATATAAGAATTTTTTAAGTTGACCATGTGACTAGACCGATGTCAGAGATGATCAATCGAAGTCAATCTAAAAAACCACTGACACATGGTTGAACATATTCAAAAACAATGCGAAACTATATCTAACATATAAAAGAACTATTGAAACGTATTTGAAATACAACATTTTCTTGATAGACATAGAATCTGCTATATAACTTTATATTTCTTTCGGATTAATTTTTGGATTGAACTACCCTCAAAATTTCATTGCTAAAAGAGACTGTTACAAACAAATCGAGATCCGAACAAACCACGAATTACATAGCTTGGGATTCGCCTAAGATTAATAATCTATTTTGTGTCCGATAAAAAGAGCTTTCATTTTACGAAAACTCTGTATTTCTTGTGATTTTAAACACTATGTTTCTATAGTATAATCCATATAAAATTCACAGTAAATCCTGAACGCGGTTTTCTTTGTTTTAAGTGGTTTATGAAGACTTTCAATGTAAAAGGCTTTATTGCAATAAAATTAGAAATTTGCCACAAGCAATTCGACAAAATTATACTATTATATGTTTTTCTTTATTTTTTGCTGAAATGTGAGTTTAGGAATTAGCATGGCTGTTCTATATCTGGTCCATCAAAGAAACCCAAAAATGAAAAGTGATGGTGACCATAATTATGGACCAGCCCTAGACTAAAATCATGCCAATACTTCAAATCACATCTTCACAATTATACAATAACACGTGAGAAATAATATTAATGACCGATATTCGCCATGTGCGGCTACCTACTCTACTAACTCCAATGATAATTTTTGGTATTCAGTTACATTATCGAGCTACGTGTACGTTTTTGGAGGTAACTTCTTTAGGAGTTTAGTTATACATATTTTTCGTGTCGTGTTTTAAACTGTTACAAAACATTACCTTCCCCACACAATTTTACCAATAAATCAAATTCGGCTCCCAATTCAAATCTTTTCAAAATGTTAACACCACCATGTCCATATGATACCTGTTGTTATTATTGCCGATTCCTATGATGAGCACAGCTTATGCTACAGTCTGTTTTACCAGATCCTGGGAGTAGCCTTTTTTCAATTTGCTCCGCGCTGTTTAAAATTTTTTAGCGAAATTTTTATCGCATCATTTTTTTCATTTTCCCTCAACTTCCCGGGAAATTTGGTGGAATTTTGTTGTGTATTATGGAAGATAGACCATTTGGTATGTAATAAATTTTCCAAATTACAGATCTCATTTCACCATTACCATGAAACGAGAATTTTAGTACATGTCCAATGGTCTCACTCACAAAATGCACAATAAAATTACACAAAATGTTCAGCGATGTTGGGAGAAGATGAAAAAATGGCACAAAAAAAATTCACACAAAATTTCTGAGTGGCGTCTGATTAGATGAAAAAAGTAGTAGAAAGTAAAGAAAAGTAGTAGGAAAAAGGCTACTGGTCTGGTAAAACAGACTGTAGCTAATTAAATTTGAATAAAAATTAAGCGCAACAATAACACATATCCTGTCATTTTAATATGACTGTATATAATTCCGTCAGCTAGACTGATTCATCCATCAGACATTGTTGAACTCATTGAACTCATGCTAGTTTCTCTAATTGTTGACATGATAGATGTTCATCGTGTTCATCAACCAAGGTGTTGCAATTCCACATGTAGGTCCTACGTCTGCGAATTATAAAACGTGGGAACGGATTATAAATCATAGCCACGAATTATAAATCGGGGGAACGAATTATAAATCGTGGCCACGGATTATAAATCGTTGGAACGAATTATTAATCGTGGGAACGAATTGAAAAACGTGGGAACGGATTATAAATCGTGGGAACGGATTATAAATCGTGGCCATGGATTATAAATCGTGGGAAAAAATTATAAATCGTGGCCACGGATTATAAATCGTGTGAACGTATTATAAATCGTGGCCACGGATTAAAAATCGTGGGAACGAGTGATAAACCGTGGGAACG
Source organism: Flabesymbios commensalis (assembly GCA_964017125.1). Lineage (NCBI taxonomy): Eukaryota > Metazoa > Annelida > Polychaeta > Terebellida > Flabelligeridae > Flabesymbios > Flabesymbios commensalis. The sequence goes on along the minus strand of OZ024914.1, from coordinate 35,957,595 downwards.
AATTATTAATCGTGGGAACGAATTATAAATCGTGGGAACGAATTATAAATCGTGGCCACGGATTATATATCGTGGGAACGGATTATAAATCGTGGGAACGAATTATAAATCGTGGGAACGAATTATAAATCGTGGGAACGAATTATAAATCGTGGCCACGGATTATAAATCGTGGGAACGGATTATAAATCGTGGCCACGAATTATAAATCGTGGGAACGAATTATAAATCGTGGGAACGAATTATAAATCGTGGGAACGAATTATAAATCGTGGGAACGAATTATAAATCGTGGCCACGGATTATAAATCGTGGCCACGGATTATAAATCGTGGCCACGGATTGTAAATCGTGAGAACGGATTATAAATCGTGGGAACGAATTATAATTCGTTCCCACGGATTATAAATCGTGGCCACGGCTTACAAATCGTGGGAACGAATTATAAATAGTGGGAACGAATTATAAATCGTGGGAACGAATTATAATTCGTGGCCACGGATTATAGATCGTAAATCGTGGGCATGGATTATAAATCGTGGCCACGTATAATTACAAATCGTGGTAACGGATTATAAATCGTGGGCACGATTTAATTTTATTTTCTCCTCCACATGTGTCCCTTTAGGAGCTCTGTAAGAAAATCCCATTAGGCGTGTATTAATTTTTTTAATTATGTATTCGCTATACACAGTACATGTACATATGAATACATTTAAATTCATTAAACAAATAGTAGAATGTGGCAGCTTAACCGAGAACAGGCAATATACCTATAAACAAGTTCAGAAACCATCGTCATAAAATTAAAATTATGGTAAAAAAATAATAAATGATACCCGGTACTTAAGTTTTAACGTGGGGCACCACGATTACACACGGGCCTGGAGTGACTTATAAGTCGTTAAATCGACTTAGTAAAAGTTTTATAAGTCGTTAAATCGACTTAAGCTAAGTCTTTATAATGACTTATAAGGCGTTAAATCGACTTATGCTAAGTTGTTGTAACGATTTATAAGTCGTTCGTTTAATCGACTTAGTAAGTCATTATAACGTTATAACGACTTATACGTGGCTACAACGACTTATACTAAGTAAATTCGTTTTAACGACTTGTGCTAAGTCGATTTAACAGCTTATAAGTCGTATGACGACCTATACTAAGTCGATTTAATGATTTTTAAGCGTTATGACGACTTTTGCTAAACGATATAACGACTTATAATCGTTATAGCGAGATAAAAATATTTTTGTCATGTCGTTTCCACGCTTCTGTATAATATATGCCCCTGACCAGGTGCATACATTATATGTATCAAAATCTATAACAAGAGTGTCATAATGCATTAAATTTACGTTTAAAACGATAAAGAGAATCGGCGTCCCTCAATTGCCGCGGGAGAGCGTTCCACAGTGGAACAGTTTCGGTAAAGAAACTTATTTTATTTTAAAACTCTGTTTCAACGACTTCCATGCGTAAAACAAGGCCCGCATTGCCAGATCTCAGAGATGAATTTGAAAGCACTTCTATATTATTATACCAGGATACGTCATAGTAACCTTTTTTCATTTAAAAACATATAACAAATCTGTAATTTCGCGTCGGTAAAATAATGGATGCAAATGAAGCATGGTGCATCGTTCCTCGTATTTAATTTCCGGATGACTAAGAATATAACGAGTAGCAGCTCTCTGTACCGTACTGACTCTTTTGTATCCGAAACTGTACTGAGAGACCACATGCATAGTAGAACAATATTCTAAGTTACTTCGTGCCATACAGAGAGGTCGTAACATTAACAGGAGCATTAAAACCAACTCCTCGTTTAATCATGCCCATCGTTCTATTACTTTTATTAGGCAATCCCCATACAATGTGAACCCCATGCGAGATTGGTGTTTTAATAATCAACAGCAACAACCAAAATAAAATGTAACCAGCTCAACTGAAAGTAAAATACGCATGGGCATACTATAAACAACAATATCACAATATAACAGAGACATATACCCCAGCCAAATTGCATGTTTACACCAAAATCTATACCCTGTGGGATATGGGTGACTTATAATGGAGTGACTCGGGACGACAAATGTGCATAACAAGTACGGAAAAATGTTTCCCAAGTCACCCCACTTCAAAAATGTTTAGTAACAGTTCAAACAGAGAGATTAAGGACACTTTGGATTTCAGCCCTTGTACAGAAACGCCGTCAGTCCCCACTGAGCAAATATTGATATCAGAGTAAATACAACAGCGATTGTATTTCTCTGTAAATGAAAGTCTGAAGTATTAGACCTATAAAAATCCTTAAGGTTAGTGGTTGTTGAGGAATAATGAGTGTGTACTACTGCATCAATTACATATGCCTATATTAGGTACGTTATGAATCATATAAAAGATAAAATGTACAAAATTATTCAAAAATGCAGATTGTAGTTATATTTTGTAAATATTTGAACTCCCTTATTTTTTCCTGAAATTTTTGTCAAATTCCCTGCTTTTTCTCAAATTGTTCTTATTCCCTGCTTGTTTCCCGACTTGATAACATGATATCACTTTTCCAGTTTTTCCCTGATTTCCAGTGAAGCTGCCATATAAAAAACGTTCTGTAGACGTCAGACAGATTCTGATGTGTAAAGATGGTTCACGTGCAGTAAGAGTTTATATAGAACTAGTAGCTTCAGTTGTTATTGAATTATTGCAGGGACAAGAATGACTGGACGGACAGACAACCCAAGAAGATGATACCTTCGCTTGCCGCGCGGCGAAGGCATAAAAATAAAATAAAGACCCAATTGCGTTATTTTTTAAATTTAATATGAAACAATGCATTAGTTAACATGTGCCAGGTTGTTGTAAAATGTGCTCTTCGATATATACACAATCAGATATGTTAAAATATGTCGCATGAAATCATTGATAATTACAAAGGTTTTAAATATGCCATGTACAGAATGAATGAATGATCACTAAATGACGACCCCACTATACCCATTCATAAATGGTCAAGTCAATCATAGCCAACAACTTCAACTACACTTTGCAGTGGCTTTCAGACTGGCAGTGCTACACTATTTGATAATAAACCTTTTACCGTCATGATTAGATATAAAACAATAGTTATGGTTGAAGAATACAAAAATAACTTTCTTCTATACACAAGTTATTTAAGATATAAGAGGCACAGTTTAAATATGATAAATCTGTCAAGTTCTAGTGTATGATTCAAGCAGCATTCAGATGTCCACGTACATCATTCAGATGTCAACACTTGGCGCTAAATTGATGACGACATAGCGACACTTCGCTGCTTATCATTGATTCTAGTACCATCCTGGTGCTCTGCCACTCGCCTTCAATATAATATTTTCTGAATGCTCAGCACTAACTGTCAGCAAACATATCTGAAAGCTGTAATCATATTCCATATGATTCAATTGACAACAGGGCTTATAATCCCTCTGCTCAGTGTTGACATCTAGAATGCAGCTTACACAGTCTGGTGTATACGCATCAACTCCCTACATTATTTATTTCCTTAAAGAGTAAACACATGCTACATATTATCATGAACTAGATATAGCAAAGATGACTAGTAATGGAAATTGATTTCAACAAATACTATATCTTTCTAAATGACAGGGTAACAGAATTGCATGCAAGCAAATTATTCAGATGGATGATAAGTTTATCCAATATCTAAAGATAATGAAAACAAAATTGGCTAAATAAATGACCAGATATTAAAACTTTTGAAAACCCGCATGTTTATATCATAATTTTGAACTAATAAAACTTAAAAAACAATAATTCTGTTGTCAAGGTATGTGTTGTACTCAAGAAACACTGTTGGAATTTCTTACATGGCAATCATGGAATTTTTTGGCTTTATTTTTGCAATACATGCAGTCAGCTACAAAACACACTATTTAGTTATTTATCACAGCCTGCCGATACATATGGACAGGTAATATGCATAGACTCAAAGAGAAAACCTTTTTTAAAATCTAGCCGGGGAAAATGTGAAACATGTCAGTTTCGATCTGAACAGTCATTCGAAAAATGACCGAAGGAGGGAACAAGGTTATTAACCGTACCAAGCAACAAACTTCGCCAGCAAATAATGGGCTTGGATTATGATCAAATCAGAATACACCTTCAATTTTATAAAATAGTGCAGATAACAAATATTTGTATCCATAACAATTTAAATTTAATGTGAATAAATGTTTCTTTCGTAGCTTTATCTTCTCTTCTGACGCTTAATGATTTGTTGCTCAAGGACATTGTGAATTTTCAAAAATTAATTTGACATAAAAATTTAGAAGAAAATCACAAATTTTCCATTACAAACTTGTGGAAAGATAGTAGAATAATAAAGATAGTAGAATAATTAGCTGATATGTACAACAATAGAATGCAGGGGTGAAACATACTTTTGATTGCTGTGCAGTGACAGCAAATTGATGCAAAGTCATCACTTCACATGAAAATAAAGTGAGCCTTGAATATTTAGGCATTCAATAGATTATAATATTTGTGAGGCAGTTGAAATAAATTCAGTACATATTTTCAATCACTGTAGCCATTTTTATAGCATTTTAAATGATAAAAAGTCTTGAATTACCAGTATTTTGGCTAGTCCATTCAAGGATTTTTTATATCGGAAAAGATTGATTGTGATGAAAAGTAATATTCAAATCATATCCTGACAAATTAGAAGTTTTCCATAAATTTATAACTTTATAAATAAGGCTCTTTGATTACTGTACTAAATGCAATGCGGCTTATATTAGATTAAAAGTTTTCCCTAGTCAAATATACTGCTTATTTCAGTTACCATATGGAATAAAAAAAAATGGATATTATAGGTCCCACAAAGATCTACATTCGAGCTCATAATATTCTAGTGCAGATACAAATGCTTTTAAAATTGGTACATAACATAACAAAAAAAAAGAATAAATAGAATAAACAGAGCTACTAGCATTTTTAAATGATAGGAAAATTTGATTAATTTCATGCCCAGTAAAGTACATAATAGTCAAATAAGGTCTTCATGTGCCAGCACCAGATACAATATTTTGGACTTGTTTTCGGTATGAAACATTGTTATAAAACTATAGTCCAAAAATCACTTTATATCTGTGAGCACTATTGTCATACATATTTTTCAGATATGTAAACAAGTCAAAATAACGCTTCCACCCATTATTGTTCCTTATTATGCATCTTACAAATATTGCAAGTTATTGCCAGCAATAGAACAATATGTTATCTGAGTGGGTGGAGTAGTGATTTTTGCCATTTTTAAATGAGCACATAGGGCGTCAGTGGCTACAGTTTGTGGGATAAATAGTTGTTCAAGGTGCAGCCGATTTTGTTCGACCTGCTGAAGATTTTGAAGTGAGTAGTCTCTCAACCATTGTACGGGCATATCGAATACGACTCGCTAAATCCTTTGAACAACCAGTCGTTTCAATCAAGCTTAATTTGTATGAGCGGAAGTCCCGTTTCTCATCAATATATGTTACAGCTTGCATTAGAGGACACAAAATAATCTTTGTGTGGTCTTGGAAAAAATTAATCTGAAAAAAAAAAATCAGAAAGTTTATCTACACAATCAACAAATGTAAGCATTCTACATTATGTTATCGGGAAATAAGGATAAAATATTTCATTTGTGATAAAATATATGGAAACTGTACAACAAATCTTATGTCTAAACTACTGTATTTATTCAAGGTACTCCCCGCAATCCTCCGAGTCTGCAGGGTAAATTTTTTAGGTATTATAAAATCAACATTAATATTTTGGGAAATATCCCATAAAATATTACTAAGCCTTGGTAAAATAAACTTTTTATTACTATTATATATTCCTAAGCCTTGGTAAAATAAACTTTTTATTACTATTATATATTATAATATATTGCCATATTGCATCATAAGCAAAACATAGCAAAAATTGAGGTTTTTCAAAGTGATAGAGCTATGGCGAGTGTTTCCATTTTCCAAAGGTGATAAAGAATAGGGAACTATGGCGAGTGTTGACAGCATAATATGTTGTTGCTTTTATTTCAACCGATCAACTGATATTAACCGATTAACTGTGATTATCACTAACAGTTGGTCATACATGTACCAACCAAACACCGTTTTCAAAATTACATCCAATTCCCAACATTTCCTCAAATACATATTTATAAATGTGTGATTGCTGGTAAAGGTGTTATAACTTGCTACGTTCGGTGAGTGTTATATATAGCACTCTCATTTTCAATATGTAGACTCTTACTATATCCCAGGACCATTCATTGACAAAAACAGTCACATTTGACAAATAATATTTGAAGAACCTATTAATAATTATACCGAAAAAGAGTGATTGGGAAAGGAGTGACGCAGATTGGCCAGAATTCAAACCGATCTATAGTTTACTATATGTGTAAAGCCTCAATCTTCACTTAGGTTCGAATAGGAAATAGAAGATTTTTTTCCAGCAAAATCACAAGATTATTAATATATTTGGTGTAAAAAAGGTATTTTAAATCTTCCATGAAAATCAGGAGGATTGACACACCTGTTATATTTGCAAATAAATACAAATGAAAATCAGAAATCATAAGCGTTCAGTTACTATATTACCTGTAATGTTCCATTGCTGAGATGAAGAACGATTGCACTCCTTGTTCTGAACCACGTCCTCAAGAAAGGTAATCTGGTCATTTCATCTCCTTCTCTTGGTGTCATGTTGGCGCCAGCCTTCAATTGTAAAATATTACTTTATAACAATACTGATAATAGTATTTTGGGAGTGAGCAAGGAGACAACACAATTTTCCGTTGGTGAATTTTTTTAAAAATTAAGACTTTTTGTGTTGTGAGTTTTTTCCCTTTTATAAATTGTGATGAACAAAAAGTGAAATACAGATGACCCAAAAGTGAAAATACAAATAATATCATGTCATTTTTCCAAGTCTGCAAATATTACACAATGTTGAATATTTTCTGTATTAAAATATTTATCTGACATGATCATGCAATTGTTATAAAATTACACATAGTATATTATTACTAATAACAAATTAGAATATTGTACTGCTTATCATATATTATTTGAAATACTAGAGGTGATTTAAACTTATTAATCATGCCAATGACCTTGATATACTAACCTTGAGTAAATGTTCATTCATGTAATTTCTAAAATATTTGAGAAGAGTGACTTTTTTCGCTAAACTATCGGGGAAGACTCTTAGTGTGTGAAAATGCTCTTTGCCATCTCTTTCAATATATTGCACATTCCTAAAAATAATTTGATACAGTCAACAACCTTCATATTTTTGTGGAATTTCTTTATAGAGCACATCAATACATTCATACAGAGAAATTGCAGCACTGTAAAATGGACTTACTCTCCATTACTTGTCAAAATGAGTCTGGTGGAGTCATTGAACAGTACACCAATACTGTTGTCACACAGTTGGTACCCTAATCCATATTTATCAGAATAATCTACCCACTTTCCAACCCAGTAAATTGGAATAGAAGCAGGTTCTTCGGCATCATCTACAATCAAAAATAAAAATTATGATTAGGTAACAGGAAATATAATTGACAAGCTATAATTTCCTCAGTCAAAGCTTTGACTTTCATAAAAGCCTTATCATGGTTTTCAAGTCAAAAAAACAATTTTTTAATTCAACGAAAAACAATTATTTGGGGGTTTCTACCTGATTTTATTTACCAGATGTCACTGTAGAAATAGACAAGGCGACGAAATTAGGCCTCCGTCTCTAATCATCTTTTAAAAACGAATATGATTTGAAAAAAAAACCTAACTTTTAACTAAAACTTTAAAATCTCATGACCATTTATATCGTTTTAATCATGTTAGACAGATAATAGCGAGATATAAAGACGAAATTCCCAATTTCTTATTTCAGACATGCATGTCTAAAATAGGAAATACGGGAATTTCATCTTTAAATCTTGCTTAACTGGTAAATGAGCAACACAAAAATTGCAGTCTTTCCCAATAAGCTTAAAATGTCACAGGACAGTAGGTCAGTAGGTGGTCATTGGCCTATTTTTACCTTGAGAGACCAAAAAAAAGACAAAACTGACAAAAAAATATCTGCATCGTAGGTGTAGATATTTCCAGTTCAGTGAATGTCCACTTCAGTATATATAAGAAAAATAAAGATAGGAAATACAGGAATTTCATCATTAAATCTTGCTTAACTGGTAAATGCGCAACACAAAAATTTAAAAACATTTCTAATCTATGGACATGCAGTCTTTCCCAATAAGCTCAAAATGTCACAGGACAGTAGGTCGTCATTGGCCTATACTTACCTTGCGAGACCAAAAAAAAAACAAAACTGACAAAAAAAAATATCTGCATCGTAGGTGTAGATATTTCCAGTTCAGTCAATGTCCACTTCAGTATATATAAGAAAAATAAAGAGAAAAATACACTCACTTTTTTTTAAAAAGGCTGCGGCAGCTATTTTGTTATCGTGCCCACAAGATTTTTGGGTGGTCATCTTGGAAAATGTTTTTTTTTTTGGCTTGGTGCAAATAAAAAAATATATGGGAAGAATTGCCTTGTGACATAAGTTAAAACAAGAGGACTGAAGTCCTATATCATCCCCCGCCATAAATTAGTTTGGACATTTTGCGGTCACAAATATTTAAAAAGTTGATTTGTGGTTGCTAGGAATGTCAATTTTAATTGACCAGTAGTTTTTGAGCCCACAAGAAAACGTGACGCCGGACAGAATCCTGGCCAACTAAAATCCTTCTTCCCCTACGGGCGGGGGATAAAAAATGAAAAAAATGCCATATTTATCAGTTGACCTTTTAGATAAATCTTAATTGAGGATATGCCCGCGGCAGCGGAGACGGCGGCGACGGGATAATGCTAAATACTATAAGCATCCCGATATTCACCGGGGATGCTTAATTACCTTCACAAATGTTAGCTCTTTCCGACGGCTTAGCTGCCATTACAGATGATAAAAGAGTCAACAAATCAGAGAGCCAGCAGTCTGCAGGATTTTCACCTATTAATTGAAAAAACAAAACAGCTATAGCAGGGAGTAAATGACTTAGAAAAACAACAGCTTTGAACAATTTAAAAATGATCAATTTGAAGTGCCTTACGACAATTTGAGGATAGGACATGACATTGATTGTGTTACCGGTACTAATTAAGGTGCACATAAACAATAAATAGTCACAAAAATGAGTACTTCACTTCTAATGAAAGTAACGAGCACACCTGCTGATTTGGTGAAGTGCTTTGGGTTATACTACATGTAACTGCTTTCTGCATATAAGACCTCTAGAAAGTACCGTAGGGAAACAGTTATATTAAACGAAAAGAAACAAAACAGTTGTTTTAATGTTGAACTTGACCCAAGGATGGCATAACATTAAAACATTATCTTAACAGGGTTTCCCCCAGAAAAATGAGAAAGCATCATGGTAACTGGCGGTTCGGGTTCAGCGCGGCGCGCGTAGTCTGGGGTCCGGAGGCAAAGACTTCTTTATATATACCTTCTAGTAACTTATAAAGCTAATTTGTAGGTTTGAAAAATAAAAACTAAGCATTGGATAATATGGCAGTTTGGGGAGAGCATTTAAAGATTTTACTGAAGCATCATGGCATTTGGAAAAGCATCATGGGAATTACTGAAGCATCAGGGTAAAAGTTTAAAGCATCATGGTACCATGATGCTTTGATGCTTTGGGGGAAACCCTGCTTAACCCTCACATTGCTGCATTAAAATTAGCAGCATGTGTGTTTTCCCACAAGCATCAACAAATTTTTTTAGAAATAATATCACCCATATCATAAATAATTCAATATTAAGTTTTCATCAGGGCAAGCACAATGCCAAAAATTAGGATACTTGTACTAATTACAAGAGCTAATATTTTTTTCAGAATTCACTGAGGATTCCGCAGACAGGGCTCAACCCTCTAAACCCTCACGACGCATTAAGGCATCATTTTGCATCTCTGAAGGATGAAGAATTTCCCAAAACCTTGGGATTTTAGAACATTTTTTTTCCATTTGTCACTCACTTCAAGTCATCTTCATTCACTACAAGAAATTTGCACTGGAAGTAAGCTTTACATTTGCTAGATTGGAATATGAATGGCTCAGAGGTGAAGTGATCGAAGTCCAAAATTCAATTTTTTTTCTGTCTATGTCATTTTGGGAAAGTTAAATATATAGGAAATAATATACTAAAACATCTAAGCCATTCGTTTAAAATTGTGAGACTTATTAATCAACATATATTTTTTCACTTTCTCAAAATTGATACTTTTCTTCAATGGTAAAGTGATCCAAGTCCATCAGTTTATATAGGGACATTTTGACTTGGATCAGTTTGCCTCTGAGACATACGTAACATGGCTGCTGAAATGTTATAAAACACCCCTTCTATGGATCCGTTTGTGCTTTGCCAATCTGAATCATTACCAAATTTTTACTGGAGCAAGATGAAGATGATGAGATATTTACTAGACAGTTTCTATACTAGTTTGGACTTTTAAAAATAAATTTATATTTCTAAATTTTATTTATAAAATAAAATGAAATAAAAATAGCAAGAAATGGGTTTTACGACATTGATAAATATGTATACATGCGAGTAGGAATGAATAATAAACACCAATGCAAAACTTCCATATATTTCTAATTATGGACGTAACAATGTTGAATTAAAAACGAAGTAAATATTTGCTTAAATTGATTTTAACTTTAAAGCCCAGTGTTTCATCTAAGATTCAAAAGGGGCTGGCGCCACTGATTATTGAGGGCACCTTATCATGCCCGCCAGGTACACAGTTGACTCGGTTGGGCATTTCCAACACCCACCCTCCCCAATTAAGGGTACAAACAGAATCAGTTAAATATGTAGACATCGCCAGTTATTACCACTATGTACACAAGCCGTTATCAGGTATTGCGTCATAGGTGTGAACGCAAGACATCAGTGATGGGGGTGTTTTCCACAGTGACAATGGCCTGGGTGGATTGAATATGACGCAACAATAGTTCAATGAGGCACTGCATTGTCTAAATATTAGAAGGGCAACATGGTGCACCTGAAGGGCAACATGGCAAACACGGAGGGCAACATGGCGCACATGAAGGGCAACATGGCAATCACAAAAGGCAACATGGCGCTGCGCCATGTTAGAAATAGCTAGATGAAACACTGAAGCCCTATAGGAAATGAGAAAATGCAGACTTAGATCACTTTACCTCTAAGCCATTCATATGTTTTTCTTCAAATTATACCTGGATGTAAGTGATTTTTACTCATTTTAAGTTTTGGTTTCAACTTTGCAGTAGATCTAGACACAAAAATTTTAATCATTTTATTTAGCACTTCAAGGGTTAAAAAAGGGAGGATCATGTGGGATGTTTACAGTCACAAGCAATCTAACATAGCTTGATAATGCAGTTCATATCCCTGGTACCAGAGACAAGTTATGATAAATACAATTAATAAGCAACCCAATGGCTCAGACCTAGCACTCAATAGAAACAGAATGATAACATACTCTCTTGTCTTCTTGGCAAATCCAACTTGGTAGCCAAATCCAGAGCTTGTGCCATGTCTCCATCTTTTTTCAAACCACTCTGAGCGCGTGACCCACCTTCTGAAAAAAATTGATGTGTTACTACAATATAAAGACACCATTTTAAAAATACAAATTTGTATTCTTGTATTTGTAAATTTAGTGTACAAATATAACACTACTAACCGGTGACACTACACTTGAAAAGTTGAGCAGGAACAACATGATTTATATAGTAGAGATGCCAGTGGGTCATGGAAAAAAATACGAATTTACTTTTTTTTAAGTCGAAAAAAGCCATTTAAAAATCTGAAAAAATCCGGAAATCCAGGAATTTCTGGAAAACTGGCATCTCTGAATAGTATTTTGGGTTAAAAAATTAGGGCCCATAAACGTATTCAGTTTATTGTTACATAAACTTGTAATGATCTCTGTCAAATTTTAAACTTACCATTCAATTCCAATAAAGGTCTCCTGGATAGACTTCCATCAAACTGACGTAATGTATCAAATCTAGGTGCCATTGTTAAGCAACTTGTAGGTAAACCAGCAGGAATAAAACCTAGAGCAAAAGAAACAATATACTTCTGTAGTAAAGGGTAACATGAAAATTTGACAAACTCTTTGTTTCTCAACCCTTAGCACACTGATGTCGACTACAGTAGATATTCTGTGTTTTTATTAGTACCTGTATAACCAGTTGTTGAAAATAAAATATGCTTTCAATCTTGAAACATTGATACATGTAGGGACCAAAATTTCTCAAATATGCAGTCACTTCAAGTTGTGAATCACAATAGCTCATAGTGGCTGAAAATTAAAATTTCTTAGCTCAGTGATCTAAGGGTTAAGGGCCTGTCATACCTTGGCGATCAGCGTCAACAATAGTGTAACTATGAAAAAATATTTAAAATTATTGGGAATGCTGGCGATTGATGAATGCATGAGTGGCGTAAGAGTAGGGTGATTGATGACTGAAGAACGCACATCACACAATCCTAGATTCTATCGCTAGCGATCACCAGCAACTGCCAGCGTGGGAGTAGCGTTTTAATCACGCAAACACACTCGACTACTACGCTTGCTTGAATTTATGATCACGGGATTGATCTTTAAAAACACTTAGTCTTACTGCAGCATTCCGAAGATGTTATCCATCAGACAACATGCTGAATTTTCAAAAGAAGTTTTGTCAGACAGTTTACATGTGGTAGTGTTTTGGTAACTGTTGAATTGGACATTTTGTAGTGTTAAAGGCCTATATTGCATAGAAGTAGATTTTAAACATCTCGCATTAAATATTATTGAATAGCTGATCCAAGTTTTATAAGATTAATACATTTTTAGATATTTCTGTCTGTAATTACCAATAATCTATGGATTGTTTCAAGTGATTCATCAGGAATTGCATAAGCCAATTATAATTTTAAACAAATTCTTTATTAACGTGTATAACGCTCGGCTTGAGTAACGCTTCCCTAGCGTGCTTGTTCATGCAGTAGCACTGATGATATTAGGTGTGCTATTGCATGTGTGCGCCATCACACACCTAAAACAAAGTTTAAGCGTGAGAAAAACTGCACGCCTCTTAGAATGTACTGAAATGTGGGCAACACTTAGTGTAGTGCAAATCACACTCCTTGCTTATTCAAGGGGTGTGATTTTCCACACACTTTTATTCTACAAACCATAAGCACTGTTCATGCATCATTGAAATGTAATTTTAATGCAGGTCCACATACCATCCAACAAAGTCTTATTTTAAAACACTGATCAGGGTTACCACATAAAAATAGGAACAAAGCCAGTGTTCAACTAGGGGCACAATGATACTACTGATCAATGTATTTAATAGGAAAAGTAATTTAAGATTGAGTGGGTCAACAACTTGTATTAGCAGGGCATGCATCTTCTTTTGAAGCCCTGTGCCGTGCTTTAATTGACTTTCACATCATCAGAGCCTTCAAATCTGGGGTTTTATAATATACAGAACAATATGTACATCAGAATCTTTCACAATATATTACCTGTAAAAAACTCATCAGCTAAAACCTGTTCCATTGTAGGTCTGCTAGATGGTTCACTCTTCAAAAGTTTTTGAATAAGGTTTCTAGCAGCTGGTGATACTCTCGTAGAAGGAATATGATACTCATTCTTCTTTATACGTGTGTAGGTGTCTTTCAGGCAAGATGTTTCAAAAGGTGGTTTTCCAAGCAAAAGTGTATATCTGCAAAAAAGAAAACAGCATGAAAAATCAATTATCAACTGAAATTACATTTTTAGCAATATATGCAATAGAAGCAATGGATACAACAGTGAAATGGTAAGAGTGGTGTCAATGAATTCTGGCAGAAATGGTAACAGTGGGTGGCCGGATGTGGTGTAGCACGAGCACTGGACGGATATATATGGCACACCTCACCAGCCTAACAGTACTAAATCTTAAAATGCTCAAGATGGAATAATAGTCATTTTCTGTCCAGATTCAACAGTTTAAGACTGGAAGACACATTTTTTCATACTGTTAACAAGGAAATATTGGAATTATGTTGGAAAAAGATTTATAAACGATTTACTTTTTCTCCCTATCCATGCAGTGCACAGTTTTGAGACGAGTCAACACTCGCTTTTCTAAGTAACAATCGATAATGAGGTGAGCCTGATCTCAGATATCATCATGAAAAAGCAAACTTGACAGACATATATATAATATACGAAAAGGAAATCTGAAGAAAATCTAAATCACAAGATCCCCAATATTAATAGCTAAATAATTTGCCACTGCAATTTTTCTAAATTAATTGTGGTAAACCATAGCGAATAAAAAAGTTTGTGCTCTGTGCATGGCCCTTAGAAAGGACTCTTCCAAGTTGGGCAGGACTCTCTAATTTTTACAACACTTCAACACTGGAAATATGGTCCAAAATTGTGCACTGCCATGGATACCCTCTTTTTTAAAAAAAAGCTACAAATAAAATATCTAAAAAATATTCACCTACATAAAACATGATAAATATTAATTTTCAAAAAATGTAGATTTAATTAATGTGACAATGATAACAATTTGCTTCTTAATGAGTAGATATTTACATATCATATACGGTACCGGTACTGAACTTACACAATACATCCTAATGACCATGCATCAACTTCGTAGCTGTGTCCTTTTTTCCCCAAAACTTCTGGTGCAATGTAATTTGGTGTGCCACAAAGTGTTCTATAAGAAATCAACACATCGATTATAAAATTATACTCTCATGGATTGATCAGTTGTATCTAAAACTAAGCAAAATCCAGCCAATCCAAATACTGTATTTCAGTGTTCAGCACAGACAAGAAATAGGTGGGGACATTTGTCTCACTACCCTGGAAAAAAGGAGACATTTGACCTCTAAGTGCGTAATTGACGCCAAGTGTTAAGCACAGACAATAAATAGGTGGGGACATTTGTCTCACTTCCCTGGAAAAATAGGAGACATTTGACCTCTTAGTGCGTAATTGACGCGATATCGCGGCCTGTGCTGAACACTGGTATTTATTAGAACTCATAAACGCCCTGGGCGTTAATTAGACCCCTTGAAGCTGTAGCGGGGGGGGGGGGGGGGCTGGACGCTTCTTATATTACGGGAGAAAAATTGAGAAAGAGACCATATGGAAATATTATTTTGTCACGTCACGGCTCCACCCAGCAAACACAATACATTGACCCAGTTTTGTTGCAATAGTGAACCAATGTTTGTGATGTTGTCCTAGTTAATGGAAAAACTAAAAATAGGCTACCGTATTTCGTGGTGCATAGTACGCAGCTTTTTTGCTTTTTTAGGCCTGTTTTTGGCCTGGTGCGTATTATCCACCGGTGCGTATAATATAATGATTTGCCTAAATTTGTCACTCAAAATTTTAAGAATGTTAAGGAATAGACAGTCTCCAGTCTTCCACGTCAATTGCGGTCCCGTAATTCCTTGTATTTTCGCTCAATCATAGCAAATTACATTAGGCACAAAGCATGTAAGTTGGTACCACCCATGATTTCAACGTATCTCCATATTCTCTTTCATCATACATCAATTTAAATGGTCTAAGATAATTTTCAATGATACTAAGTTATAGAGAAAGCCTTGCAGAAGCTTAAAATGTGCACTTTTAGTGCATTTTGTTCAATATTTTCGGTCCTATAGCCCGCCAAACATTTGAAAAGGTAAAAATAGACCATTTTTCCTGTTTCACTGGTATTTTGAGCAAAGAAAGACATAATAACATAGTAAAAAAATATGTTGTTTTTTAGGATTTTAAAAAATTGAATGCGCAAAATATATGGTGATATTTCATTTCAGCGATTTTCCATTACAGAAAAACAAAAAAATACGTAAATATGACCATAAAAAAGCAAAAAGCATTTTTTGACATTTTTTTTGTAAAAATGATAAATAAAGTTTGCAGACATATTTTTAAATGACAAGTTGGTATGCATAACAAAAAATACATTTCCAAGATCATACCCTGGTGTCAGTTAACATATGGTACATTGTCTGGGTAAATCACATGGTTTTTGGCTGCGTGGCAAATAATGGATGATTTTCAGATTTTTTGTCCGACTGTACGTCACGCTTTTATTTTCGATAATTTTATAAAGTTATGATGAAACAAGTGGCTCAGATATTTCACATATTTAATAACATGTCAAAAGGTGTGTCATTTGGAAAAATTGTGAATTTTATCTGAATTATTTACAAATTATAGCTATTTATATTTTGTCCGACTGTACGTCACGTTTTTGAAAAGGTTGAAAATCTGAGAAAATGTCGAGCGTAGATTTAGTTTACCTACCACATGTCTTCTAAACACTAATAAGAATTTTAAATAGCTCAGGAATATTAGAGAGGGATAAAAACAAATTGACAGGAATTCAAAATATTTTGCAAATATTTTTTTGCTCAGGCTATAGAATTGTGGGCTACAGATGAAAAAGTCTGCCCAAAATCACAACAGACTTATGTTGAAATGGTCCTATGAAGTTATTAGATCAATATAAATTCACATAAATTTTGTCGTAATACAGTAACAATTCCATTATGTGTAGGCATACTACATCAGTATGATTGGCCCACAGTAACAGTAACAACCTTATATTGATGGGCATTCGTGAAAAGTTCGCATACCGGTCATAAAATCCCAAAAATTGACAAAAAGGATTTTCTATGTTTTAGATAATGTTGAGCTCAACATTTTTTATATCCTTTGATAGGTAGCAAGATCATAATTTGTCAAATACCTTGCAGTAGGCTTACTAAAAAATATAGTCACCAGTAACATGATAAATTTAATGATAGTTTATATATGAATTTATCTGGTCTGTAGTCAGAGAAAATGAGTTACTGTACACTTGACCCAAATATATCAGATAACAAACTGAATCTGAGTGCAGACCTAGAAATTTATGTTTTTGCTAAATTTATTCAATTCTAACAATTTTCGTTTCCTTTAAATATTTGCATTATCAAAAAATCCTTGACACTGCCACAGCACTAGAAGCCGAGCTTGAAGCCCCTGAATTAGGGTACTCTTCATGCACAATTGTGGTTATCCTTTTCATAAAATTTCTCAATAATTTAATCATTGGTCATTCGATTTTCTCCCACCTCGCTTATTTTCAATCCTTACACTTACCACTTGCATATTACAAACTGAAAATGATTTTTTTCCAATTACTTTAATAGTTATATTGTTTGAAACAGTGTTTATCTTCTGTTTTGTACTTTATATCATGTTTGTATAGGAAAATACACCTTAAAGCCACTCATTTACACCCTTTACATGCTAAGTTCAGTCTTTCATTGGAAAAAAACTATAAATATTTAAGCCTCGCGGTTTTTTGTGTCATTTTTTAGAAATGATACAGTATATGATACAAACATTTTTAATTTTCTAAGATACAGTTGATTTTGGGCTGTTTTGTCAATGTTGGTGAAACAAAGTGGTACCAACTTACCATCCTCCTGGCAGCTAAGTCTTGACACAGCGAGGCCGTCAGGCCAAGCCTTGCTGAATTAGCCATACCATCCACCTATTGGGGTAGGGAGGGAGATTTAGATATTGAATATTCATTAGTTTTTCAAAAAATGTCTTTTTAATGTTGGCCCGCTGTCTGCGACGTTGGCTCACCATTAATTCAACCCTCATGCACGTTGCGGTGAGATATGGTGGTCTGTGTCTGAGACGTTTCCGGTGAGCTACTCGGCCAGCAGACATGTGTTGTTTAATGTAGAGCCGGTGTCGTAGACAGTGGCCCCACATTAAAACAACACTCATGCCAGAGGTCAAACTTGGGTCAAACAGAAAAAATATTTTTTGAAAGTCCCCACTCCAATAGGCGGATTCAACCCTGTTTCAGCAAGGTCGGTCTACGACCTCAGGAATAGCCAGCCTTGCAGAGGAAGATGCAACTTACATGCTTTATGCCCTTAGCAGCTATAAAATAATTGTTTGTTTTTAATACACCCAAGATGTCTAGTGAGATAATATTTCATAAAAACGTAGCATTTATTTGTCTTTTAAATATTGATCATTTATTGACTTAATTACGAATAATAACCTTATCAGGTTTCGATCGCTGCCCATTCTGATCGATACATGGCCATGGCGCTGTCAACTTGATAGCTGGAAGCTTTTATTTTATTCACCAGAAGTTGCTGTCGGCGGCGACAGACTTGCCTATTCATATACACTGTAGGCCTACATATGGCTTGATTATTAGCGTATTCTATTATTCTAGTCTCACATATTTCACAGCAATATGGCCCACCGTATATGTTTTTCTATGCTCCTAATATAATCAGAGCTCCAGATAACATGCGTATATGCGTAAAATACGCATGTAAAAACATCAAATACTCATTGATAGAAAGTCTGAGGAGTAATATTACTCATAAAAAAACTATTTAAATACCCATCAAAGTAAAAGAAACAGACAAGATGAAACGATTGTTGCATTTTGTACGTGAGCAATCAGCAGAACTATGTGACCTGAGTGTAAGAAAAAAATGATCAATGAAGCTTTCATGTTGTTGTATGAATAAAAATACTCCTTGTTTTTTTTTCTTTCCTCATCACCAATTTCAATGAGTAAAATACTCCTCAAACCAAAAAATTATCTGGAGCTCTGTATAATTGTCAAATTTAGGTCGACCCTATTCTGAAATAGACCCTATTCTAAAATACTGACAAAATGAAGCATTGTGGAAAGTTTAAATATATTTACAAATTTAGGCCTACAGGCTACAATGCTAATAATCATCTAATAATAAGGCTAGATGAAAGATCGATAGGTTAAAATTTATATATAATTTATATATACAAGTGATCTACATCGCTGCCTATTAAATGTACAGTAGTGCCAACTTGAGAATAAAAAAGGAGTGAGAAGGGGTAGAAAAATCTGGAGGATGCAAAGTAAAGCCCAAGAGGGGGCGCCACCAGGGGGATTTACAATTTTACCTCCGCAAATGGTGGCCTCTGGCGACTTCTCTCTATGATTTTTAGGATGAATGAATGATTGTCAAATTAATCGTGAGTATTAAAAGTTGGCAAAGTCAGGAGAATCGTGAAAGGCCAATTTTTGGTCAGAAAATTGGGAGAACTATATAATTTACTTAACTATAACTGCTTTCACCAGGTGGCGCAAATATGTTATGTCGTGATTATCTATGGGGTCAAGTCCACAGAATAACACAAATAAATACTAGATTTGCCTGAGGGGCAAAGCTTGCGTCTCCACCCGCCCCACATAGTACGTTAATTATAGAGAAATACAGTACCGTCACCAAATTTGTATGAAAACCACATGAATGTGATGTCAGAATCACACCAAAATCTAATCAGCATATGGCCAGGATAAGCTGCTTCCTTGAAACAAATCGGTGAAGCAGTTCAAGCTCTTGAGAGTAACATGTGCAGGGTCCTGTCCAGACATTAGACAGTGGTGGGCGGTCTTGGCATCAAAAACACCATTTTTATAGTACAGCTATGTTTTTATACTCAAATTTTTTTTTCCAACTGTTGTGGCGGGCGCCGTATCAGACAGGGTTCATACTCTTATGAGGAAACAGAATTTCAGGACTTTTCCAGGACCTAATCAGATTTTTCAAGGACTTAAATGTACACAATAACTCGTACATTTATTTCCCAAAAACAACTTGAATCTACACTTTCAAGGCCTGAATATTTATTTTTCAAATTCAAGGACTTTCCAGGATTTCCAGGACCAAGTGTGCGAACCCTGATCAGAGTGCTGGGTGCGGCCGCCCAGCGCCGCCTATCGTGGGCAGAGCCCTGATGTGATTTGTCGGCCGTCTTGAATTTTGTTGAAACAAAAAGAACTTTTTTCTCAGGGCCACTGAGCATACACAGAAAATAAAATTTGAGCTGTATTTATATTTTGCCAAATTTTGATAATAGCCAAAATGAGCAAAACTGAAATATCCGCTAAAATCCTAAAAAGTAAAAAAATATAAGTTTTTATTATCATAATCACACAAAAAACTAATCAGCACACATCCAGGGTAGGGTTATTCTTTTGAATCAAACATGAAACAAATCCATGAAGCAGTTTGAGCTCTAGAGAGAGATATATGTAGGATTTTGGCGGCCATCTTGGTTTTGCTGAAGAAGTTGAAAAACATACAGCATACTAGTTAGTGAGCTAGATTAACACTGTCACCAAAGATATCATCTCTACATGCTGTAGCAGCATTGAAACAGCTTCAACCGACAGCTACAAAAGAAAATGGCGTGCCGGAATGACAACATTTATAGACGCTATCCTTATATTTTTACATGAGAAATGATTTCACTTGATTTATTGCCTTTGGAAGACATTATAAATCAGGTTGTCTAGGCAGGGGTAGAATTAAACGTTGAGGGCTTTCCAATCCACAGGACTGGCAAGTCAAGAAAACTGCCATTCTTGAGTAAAAACTGTCATTCCTAGATAGGGCCTTTGTCCTAGGATGGCCTAAAATTTGCCGGTTCATCGGAATGGCTAATAACAAATGTTGCCATTCCTGCAAATTTTTTGGCAGTACCGGACTGGAGGAATGGCCTTATTTCGACCCCTGCTAGGCTACATACTTACTATTAGCATGACTAGCCATTATTCCAGAGGCAGCCACACTTCCAGGGATAGAAAACGGTAAATCTTAACAGCCAGCAGGGCCAGTGAATCACAAAAAGTACAAGCCCTTATGAATTTCCATCAGCCCTTTCCCTTTTCAGCACTGTTTCCCGTCTTTCCGGGAATGATTGGTTCACCACCGTTTCCTATTTTTCCGGTCTGAGAACAGTGCATGTTTACATTCAGTAGTTGTGTCACTAACTCCCCGGCTCTAGACATTGATGTCAGCTTGTACAACCAGTGAAGACAAACATCAATACAGAAGTGTCGAAAACGTTGTCAAGACGTCTAAATAAATTTTATAATTGTTTGTTTACAAAAAAATGGGCGACTATAGCAGGCTGTGCTTGGTTTATTTTGGGTGACTATTAGTCGGTCCATAGCAGTGTAAGGGTTAATCAAGTTAACGGTTGCCGTTTACGGGAGAAAAATGAAAAAGGCTGTGTCTGAAAGTGACTTGAAACATGATTTGGTGAGTGGCAATATAAGAGGCACTCATTGAGAAAGTGATTCAATATCTGACAGTTAAAAATATCCTTACCTCTTTCTTTCCCCGTCAAAGTCCAAACGTGTGGCTAAACCAAAATCACCTATTTTCACCTCCATCTCATCATTGATAAAAAGATTGCCAAGTTTGAGATCTCTGTGAATGATACGATTCTTGTGCAGGTAATCACATGCTAAAGCAACTTGTTTGACAAAGAACCTGCATTCAGGTTCTGTAACAGATCGCCTGCGTTTGTGTAGCTCCATTAGGGACTGACAAGAAAATAGAGAACATAAAATAATTATCCATTGAGCCTTTCAGTGTGGGGATCGACATTTGACTTCAGAATCTGACCCTAAAAATAATTTTTATAAGACATTTTTTAACCTCTTTTTAAAGTGCTAATCAATCTATTTATAACCATTTCCAGCTTTTTTTATATGTCCTAAACCCTTGAAAAGCTGAAATATAAAGGGTTTTTTCAATTTTAAATCATCGTAAATGTCTTAGTCAGCTCTTTGCGCTTCATTTGAATACTGGTACCTATGTTATGGGTCAACAGCTTTTTGGCCAAAAAAAAATATATATATGTTTGCTTCAGATTTGTAATTTTAACCAGTAAATAGGTAGGAATTTTTTTTATTATTATTTTATTTTTTGTCACTTCAACCAATCGGTAGACCTGTAAGAATTTTTAAATTTTTTATTTGGCGCCTAATTCACTAATATGCATGGCTATCTGTACATTACTTAACGATTTTTTTGGCCGCTTTTTGATCGCCCTCCCTCCCATTTTCGTAATGTTTTTTAGAGTTACCGGGTACTTAGATTACAGTCGGTAACTCACCCCTTAACTGATGGTTATCCTAAATTTTTTTTTTTTTTGAAATCCATAAAATAAACTTTGGTTGCATATGATTTGAAATAAAAAATCAGTAATGTTCAAACAATATTTTTTTAGGCCTTAGAAATATTTTATTTTTCTCAGTGCGGGGAATATCTTTATGCTGATATCTACAGCATATAAAGACAGTCCCCGGGCTGAAAGGGTTAATAGATGGACATAGAGTATGTTGCATCAATGTAAGTTGACGGTAGCCAGACACAACTTCCAAGTGAGTAAAAATATAAAATTACTATCTTAGGCTAAAGTTCTGTAAATACATTAAAGAATTAAATCAATCTAGAATAATTCCATTATAATTAATAAAGTACCTATTTTATTCTAATAAACGCCCATATTCCAATAAACGCTAACCCCTGAGGCCATCCTAAAAAATAACTTTCTTTCCAATTTTATGGTGTGAAAATTTCCATGCGGTAGGTCGGAAAAAGTTATTTTTGTATTGATATAAATTATTTTTGCATGAATAATTCTATTTTGTACAAGACAGTTTGTTTTTTGACAAAAAATTGAGTAACGGAGAACACAATTACCGTTTTTGCCAGCATGGGAGGCCATTCTCTTAACATGAGCAAGGCTAATCCTAGGATTCTAGAGACAGACGCGTGATAGAAAATTTGACAGCAATAAAAACGTTGTATTTGCCTGCAATAAAAACTTTGTTCATGCGCTAAGTTGGACATATGCGGTCGGAAATGTTTTCTTTTACTACACAAAAGGGCCATGCAGCATCTTTTACCGCTATTTTGACTAATGCGGTCGGAAATAAGCATATTTTTTAGGATGGCCTGATTTGGAAATAAAACCCACAATCATGTACACTATATGATCACTACAAAACTACTGTAATAAGGGCCATGGATCCTCATGTTATCTCAGGGGGTATTCTAAATAACACCACAGGCGTTTCTAATAAATACAGTAAGTACTGTATTTATTCTGAACGCCCGGAATTTACATGTATACTAAATTTATAATAGGTTGCAATAGTTTTATTTCTATATAAAAAACTCACTCTTCTCCTGCATAGTTCCAGCAATATATACACATTGTCATTATCTTCAAAAAATCCTTGAAATCCAACAATGTGCTTGTGATGAACACCACGGTGAATGCTGATTTCTTGAGTCATCTGAACAAAAAATAAATTGACAATAACTATAAAAGTGTACATTAGCAGAAAACATCAGTGCTCAGTACATAAACAATGTTTGCAATGAGCTACATGTAAGACAAAAAAAAACACCAGTGACATTTAAAAGCAGGCACTTAATCTGTCGCATCGCTTATTTTTTCAAAATATAGAAATGCCCAAAATTATACAAGATATCAGAATGTTTGAATTTTTGTTTTAGGGAATCAATCGATAAATAGTTATCTACAAGCAAAAACACATTATTTTTAAATCAAAAATCTTTCTTAATAGCAGCTGTATTTTAACCCTTACACCTTACACACGCTGAAAATAAACCAAGCGCAGCCTGCTGTCGCGAGTATATTCTTAAAAAAAAAAAAATTCACTTTCTTTTTGCGGTGTCTTTCTATTTGCGCTTAAAAGATAGCTAACTGACTGATTTTGTAATAATGGCTTTTAATATCAGTTGTTCATCAGATGTTTTTTGTGGAAAAAACATGCCAGTTATTACTTAGTGGGAAACCACATATGCTGATGTTTAACCCTTTAAGCCCCCACAATGCATTAAAGCATCATTTTACATCCCTGAACACATACTTAATTTTCCTACAACTAAGGGTTTTAGAACGAAAATTTCCATAAAATTGGTTTACCAATACGTGGTAATTCTCTTTAATTTTTAAACCACATCAAATCATCTTCATCCAATGCGAGTCGAGAATTGCGGTAGCAATTCACGGCTTGTAGTGGGTGAAGATGACTATGGTAAATTCAGGATTGAAAGGGTTAAAAAACCCATACAGGGCTCTAAATTTGTACCGAACGAGATGACAAATAATCTGGGAAGGACAACTGCAATTTCACTGAACTTGTCCTTCCAGATGAGTGTCCCTGCTTGACAATTATTTGGAAAGACAAGTTAAATTTTTAGGGTAGGACTAGCCAGTTTTCCGCGACTGGACAAGTGGAAATTTGGTCCAATTTCAGGCCATGCCATAACTTAGGACAGGTTCAATTAAAGAAGATCGTAAATAGTCCATTTATTATCTTATTGGCAATGAATATGGAAAATGTCGGAAAGAACACAGTGAGTTGGGCCTGGGTGTGGTGGATCATATATTGAAAGACTTCTTTTTCAGACAACCTTGCATTTTTGCACAAACCAAGTCATGTGCCATAGCTTTACAAATCTTATCGCCCAATGCGATTAGGTTTTTACAGGGCATGATAAAAATAATAATCTGTGCTCAGGTGAGATTTAGGATTGCAGATTACACTTACATGCCATCCTACAGTAACATACATGTAGCTAAAGCAGATGCCCCAACAATCACCTAAATTTAAAGGGACTGGCCCAGGCTAAAATCATCAAAAAATCGGTGATTTTATTTCGGGTTCTTAATATGATCATATGATGTAAACATGTACATAGACTAGAACTGCAAATTTTTATAATTTTCGTGCTGCGCATTCATCAGTTAGACTAGATATAGAGACGAAATTCCCGCATTTCCTATTTTTGACATGGTTGTCAATAATTAGAAATCAGGAATTTCGTCGCTATATCTAGCCTAACTGGTGAATGCGCAGCACAAAAATTATAAAAATTTGCAGTTCTAGTCTATATACATGTTTACATCATATGGTCATATTAAGAACCCGAAATAAAAGCACCGATTTTTTGATGATTTTAGCGTGGGCCAGTCCCTTTAAAGCCCCACACATGGGAGTGTAACAAACCTACCTTCTCCCTTTGATGTTGTTTCATAAGCAAGGCTTTGGCAACAATTTTTCCAGCATAGATATGGTTTGTTTCCATGTCAGTTAATTCGTAACATTTTGCGAAACCACCCTGGAAAACAAAGCAAAAGAAAATATTACAAAAAGTCAATAATTTAACACTGTACATATGACATTTTTTGGGGGAATCTTAACAGATTCAGTTAGAAGCACTGATCAGTCTGTTTGACTCCATGATCACTGAGCCAATGCAATAAACAGTCATTAGGCCCCCAAAAAATATATGTTTGTTTCCGATTTGTTGTCATTTTAACCAATGGGTAGGTAGGAAATTTATTTTATTTTTTATTTTATATTTTGTCACTTCAACCAAAAGGTAGGTAGACTATTAGAATTATTTTATTTGGTGCCAAATTCAGTTCCATGCACATGTGCCATGTCTTATCTGTACAGCACGTAACTATTTTTTGTTTTTTTGACCCTTTTGAATGGACTATTTGCGAGTCACTCTGCGACTACCGTGAAATTTTCATCGGAAAATTTTGTATAGCTAAAAAGCTACACCATCTGGCATGTAATGCAATTCAGGGCTAAAAACAAACTTTAATTCAACCAGTTTAATGGGTTCATAGAGGGACGTCGTACTTTCAAATTTACTACATGTCAAATGGTCTAAGTTTTGAACTACCGTAAACTGGGGTGACTTTGGCCCTAGGGGGTGATTTTGGCCAAAATGAAAAAAAAGTTATTTTATGACATCACAATATAACTATCTATGACAGTTGTATTGTTTTGTTACTGTTGGTCAATACATATGTTTGTGTGTGCACCATGCCCTTTTCTTCTTGGCTACGTGTAGCGTACAGAGGTAGGCATCGCCAATAAGGTCACCAGGTCATCATTATTTAATGAAATTTCATGTCCTCAGCAGTCTTGCTCACAATTTTTCCAAGTCAACACCTATTTCAGTCAATTTTATAAACACAAAATTTAAAAAAAAATCTGTTTAGGCGTATTTTTGGGGTGACTTTGTCCCAATATTGAAAAAAATAAAAATTGGATAGCTTTGGCTTGAAATGCTTAAGAGCATTTAAATTCCCTGAGATTAAAGTATTTTAATTTTGAAAAAGTAAAAAAAGTGTGCAAGAATGGCTATGGCTACATTCACTAGAAACATTAATTAATATAATTATAAGCACCCTAGCTTTAAAACAATGAAAAAGTGGGCCAAAGTCACCCTAGTTTACGGTACGTAGGCCTAATATTTTTTGATGAAAATTTCATGGTAGTCACCACATGACTTGAAAAAAGGCCTTGCAAAATTTCATTAAAATCGGTTGAGAATTGACTGAGAAATCGGCGAAAAACATGCGATAGTCTACAAGTTAATCTGACGGCGGGTATAGGCCTATCGCAATCAAATGCTTTTCTCAACACTTTTTGGTGTTTAAAATTAAATAAGTTCCTTTTGAATGTTTCTTAAGTTTTCGATTCCTTTTCGATGTTTCATTCTTTTTTGATCATCTTTATCTAAGCGTAGTCAAAACAACATTAAAATTAAAAATCGTTAGGAGGGGGGTGGTCAAAATAACAAAAATCGTTCAAAAAACTAATTGTTGAACAGCCTCTTGGCCAGTTGGGGCCCTTCTCTTTCTCACTGTTCGGGTTGTTTTCGGTAGGCCTAACGACTCAAACGAGTAACGTTATTCAGAAAATAAAAAGACAGTGAAGTCAATGTGACAATGACTAAATTATAGTAAACTACAATGTGGCAATATGCATGATGTGTGGGCACTGGTGAGCATGGTGAACAGTGGTGAACCGTGAATGGCAACTCTCACCTTGCCAAGAAATTTTCCTTTCATATATTTTTTGTGTGATGACGGATCGACGACGATATCGGGGATATCTTTCACTCTTAAATCATCTTTTCGGCTCCCCATTTTCGTTTTTTTAAGGTGAACAGAAGATCATAAATTTATCTCAATAACATTAATTAACAACGTAATTGTAAACAGTGGCGAAACAATATATTTTCCTGTTTTGGTTTAATCAAGTCTGTTCTTGTCCAACTCTCAACGTGATTTGAACTCGGAATTTAATTGTACGATTTGTAAAATCAATGGTGATTGGACGATGGGTTTCCTTATGTCCACTCTCATTGGCTCAATGTTTGTAATGAACACTGCCACCTGGTGCAATGTTGTCACACAACACTTTAATATAGTTATATTTTTATTACAAGTCCATTCTTTTCACTACAGATTAACTGTTGTCTTCATAGAAAAATAAACTGTTGAAAAAATAGCATAAAACTGTTCATGTGATTGATTTCGGATACGTGGCAGACATATCGACATTCATATTCAACGTGCTCAGACAAGTTAGTCCACACACACAAAAAAGAACAAGAACGCCTATCAAAGTATCAGTTGATCAGGTATACATCATTACATACATGGGTAACTGCAATATCGTAGATCTGCCTTCTGACATACCATTTGAACAATTTGCTTATCCCTTAGGCCAAAGCTAGGTGGTTTTGTCAAGTTAAAAAAAATCAAAAAATTCTAGGACAACTCGGAAGTGGGTGACTCACCAGTGCATGGATCAATGGGTAGGATCTGGCTGCAACCAGTGGCGGATCCAGGATCTGAAGAAATTGGGGACGCAAGGGGATTTGGGGGCTTGCCCCCAAGATTTTTCAAGCAATTTAGGGGATTTTTTAAAGTATTTGACGAAAAATAGGGGGCGCGCACCCTCTGCACCCCCTCCCTGGACCCGCCACTGGCAACTGTGCATAACTCGTGATCTACACATAGTGTAGGCCTACATAGACCTAGTAGGCCTACGGTACCTTTGATTCTCATTCCTTACTCATTCAAAATATTATAAATGGCACCATCAAACGTGTGTAATTGTAGAATGATAGGCCTATACCAGGATATTAAATGGAATCAGTTGCGTAGTCAGCATGTAGCCTACGCATGTGCTTACAACTGCATGGCCCAGCCTAAAAAAAACTACATTCCAAGAAAGTGAGTGTTATGTTCACATTTTACGGGGACGAATACCGGGGTATATATTTTAATACAGTTACCGACGGCGGGCAAACATGTATAGTGAGTTAAATAGCCTTCTCAAAAAACCAAAAGCATTTTACAAATACGCAAGCAGCAAAACAAAAGTGCGACAAGGTATATCCGACCTGGAGAAAACTGATAGAACCCAGACGACTTCGGATGAGGAAAAGACTGAAACACGTAGGCCTAAGGGGGTCACGTAGATCTAATAACTTTTTCAGCAGTGTCTTCAGTCACTCTTCACAATTGAGAAAAGGGAAAGTCCAGCAGTCCAGAAAAGCACGGTCCAAAAATTACTCAGTAATGTGACATTCACAGTCTCAGAAGTGGAGAAGCGGCTGTCGATATATAGCACTAAAGCCAGATAAATCACCAGGGCCGGACAAAATACACCCAAGGTATCTAAGGGAGCTAGCAAGCCAAGTGGCTTACCCATTATGCTTTATATTCAAGAAAAGTTTGATCAAAAGTGAATTACCAGCCAGTGCCATGAAAGTAATTAGTCATACGGTATCACGCTGATTTTTAAGAAGATCTCTAAAAGTATAGCAAGTGGGCCTATAACTATATCGGCCTGTAAGCCTAACCTCAGTAGGCCTACGTGGTATGTGGAACACTTTAACACCTAGTAAGAGTGGATATTATGAGACACACGTGAGAAAACCAGTTAATTGCTATCCGACTACCAACATGGATTTGTGGAGGGTCGCACCTCACATGCAGTTGCTAGCATTCCTCGAAGCCTGGACACGCATTTTGGATAGTGGCAATGCAGTGGATGCCATTTATCTGGACTTCAGAAAGGCCTTTGACACAATACCGCACAAACGCATACTGGCAAAGCTAGAAGGCTATGGAGTAACAAGCAAATGCCTGGCATGGATAAATGCTTTTCTGGTTGCTAGGAAACAAAGAATCATTATAAATGGGCATGAATCATCCTGGGAAGATGTCACTAGTGGTATATACCACAGGGTTCGGTCTTAGGTCCAGTAGTCCTATTATTTGTGATATTTATAAATTACCTCCCAGATGTAGTATTTACAGTCTGTGCGGATGTTCGCGGATGACACCAAAATGTAGAGTAAGATATGTAATCTCCAAGACTGCGTGTATCTCCAGGAAGAAATAGACAAACTACAAATATTATCTAAAAAGTAGCTTAAAAATTCTAGCCTTCAATATAACCAAATGCAAAATAATGCGACTGGGGAACAGCCAGACAGATTACTAGTACAAAATGGGTGATATCCCTGCAAACACTGTACGTAATATAACGTTCGTTAAGGTCCCATTTTCGTCGTAACAACTTGGAGGAAACTATCAGTGAGAAAGACCTGGGAATTTACATTGATACACGTTAATTGATGTTGCTGTGAATAAAGCTAATATGCTATAGTGGGACTTATAAGAAGATCATACGACACCTAGATGGGGGCAGCCTTGTGCAACTGTACAAGGCGTTAATAAGACCACATCCCGAATATATGGGCATGTAATTTGGCCGTTTTGCTTAAAAACAGACTTAAACAAGGTGGAGAATGTACAAAGAAGGATGACCAAACTCATACCACAGATTCGAGATCTAGAATACCCAGAGACTCCGGATTCTAAAGCTACCATCTATAGCATCTAAAGCCTCCACATTGTCATTTACCATCTAGATATGTCGCTTTTTAGTGTCTTTCAGTTGTCTTTTATCTTCTCTTCGTTGCCTTTTAATGCTTCGTCTTTGTCCTTTAACGCCTTTCTTCACCAATTAATGCCTGCACGTCACCTTTTAACGCACCCAGTCACACTTTAGCCTACTTTCCGTCGCTCTTTAGACCTAATATTCATAAATTTATAGAGCTCATGTCGAATGACGATACTAAAACTGTATGTAACCTTGCAAATTTTGTTTTAAAAGCTTTTATAATTCGGAAGTCTCATATGGCTATCTCAAAATAAACTGTTTGGTTTAGTTTCAAATGTGTTTTTTGACATTTATTGTACTGTTTTTGTGTTTGCACAAGATCCACAGGCCTATTGCCTAATAAATTACTTAATTACTACTATTTTTTTACATTGCGTTGTCCTTTAGCTCATATTATTTAGCCTTCCGGTCACACTTTAACGCCCCTAATCAGCCTTTGATGCATCCTCTCCACTCTTTACCACTTCACCATTGCTCTTTGTCGCCTTTTAGTGCCACTTTGTAGCCATTTAACATATCTTATTGCCCTTTATGTCGACGTTTAACGCCACTCCATTGACATTTACCGCTTTCATCTTGCGCCCTTTAACACATTCTCGCCTCCCCATCACTGTTTAACACCTTAATTCCCATCACCATCTGACGCCACTCGTCACCTTTTAACAATTGATTTTGTTAAAATTGAAGGCTTTCTCGTCGCAATTTGATGCCTTTTCGTCATTCTTCATTGGCGTTTAACGCCTCTCTGTCACCCTATAGTGCCCCTTGATCGCATTTGATGCCTCCACAATGCCCTTTAAATAATGCCATTAAGTCACCTTTTAATGCCTCTCCAGCGACATTTGGCACTTTTCAGTTATCATTTAATGATACTCTGTCGCCCTTTAATGCTTGTTGTCATTAAACGCTTTCTCGTCGCCTTTTAACACCTTCCTATCACAATCTAACGCCTTTGCATTGCCCTAAATGACACGGAATTGCCCTTTGATGGCTTTCAACCGTCATTTAACACTTCCTCGTCGCCCTGTAATATGCCTCGCCACCACCTCTTAACGCACCCTGTCACACTTAAACGCTTCATCATCACCATTTGAAGACTCCCCATTGCTCATTAACACCTTCCCATCGTCATGCAACACTTTCTCGTCGCCCTTAAACGCCTCCCCATCGCCCTTTAGTGCATTCTCACAGCTTTTTATTACCTTTCCATCACCATTTAACGGCTCTGTGTCACCCTTTATGCTTCTTTGTCACCCTTTAACGCCTCTCCATTGCTGTTTAACTATTCCACGTCGCATTTTAATGCCTTTTCGTTGCCATTTAACGCTTTTCCATTGCCCTTTACCGGCTCTATGTTACCTTTTAAAACCTCTTCATCCACAATAATTAGAGATTTTTGTCGTTCTTTAACGCTTCTGTCTCCCTTTAACACTTTCTCATTGCCCTTATACACCTTCTAATCACTGTTTAACACTTACCCACCACAAGGTGGCCTCCATATTAGCGGCTTTAATGTCTTAATGGAGGTCTCCTAATCAAATTCATATTACAATTTACTAAAAAAAATTGTAATATACAATTAACGCCTCTCCGACGGCATTTAACTCATTCTCGTCGCCCTTAAGCGCCTCCCCATCGCCTCCTAATCGTCCTTAAACGCCACTCCATTATCTTTTAACGCCTTTCTATCGCTTTGTAACACATTTCCATTTCACGCCTCAGTGTCGCCCTTTATGCTCGCCCTTTAACGCTTCCCTATTGCCCTTCAACAATTCTATGTCACTTTTCAATGCCTTTTCGTTGCCATTTAATGCTTCCCCATTGTCCTTTAACGCCTCTATATTGCCTTTTAAAGCTTCTGCATCGACATCTAATGCATTTTTGTTGTCCTTTGGCGCTTCTTTGTCACCCTTTAATGCCTTCTTGTTGCCCTAAAATGCCTTCTCGTCGTCTTTTAACCCCTACCCATCACTCTTTAGCCCCTTCTTATCACCATCTAACGCCTCTCCATCGCCCTTTAACACATCTCCATCACCCTTTACCACTTCCCCATCGTCACTTAACGCTTCCTCATCGACTTTTAATGCCTCTCTGCCACCTTTTAATGCACCCCGTCGCACTTCAACGTGCTCCGTCATCCTTAAATGACTCCCCATCGCCCCTTAACGCCTCTCTGTCGGCCTTTAAGTCTTTTCTGATCCCTTAAATGCCTCCCCATTGCCTTCTCCTATCTCCATTTAGCGCCTTTGTGTCGCTCTTTATGCTTCTTTGTCTCCCTTTAGTGCCTCCTCATTTTCCTTTAACGTCTATACAACGCCATTTTACGCTTCTCCAACGACTGTTCCACATCGCTCTCTAGCCCCGTCCCAAAATTAAATGTCTTTTTGTCAAACTTTAACGCTTTCTGTCGTCCTATAGCGCCTCTCCGTCGCCCTTGAACCCCTCCTCGTCACTCCCAAACACCTCTTCCATCGCCCTCAAACGCCTCGCCATCGGTTCTAGATGCCTTTTCATTGCCATTTAACCCCTCTGCCCTTTTACTTGTAATTTGTTGTTGTTCCTTGATATTTTCACAGTCAAATTGATCTTTTCACCTTGAACATGTTTAATCATTAAAACCCTAAGAGAATATGATTAGCCAGTCAATATCATGCCAAAACGAGTTTAGGCCTACACAACCAAAATGCATCTTGGATTTACATAGAAATGGATTTCCATCTCAAAATCACACAAGGTAGTAATATTTCCCCTTACTTGAACTTTCCTACCTTTATTTGTTGCAAAATCATATTAGACTTTGAAATTGCCTTCAACCTTTAATTTTGCCCCTGACAAGATGTCATCCGAAAGTTTCTGAATATATTTACCATTGTCATCAATAATCAGCCCGAAAAAATAATTATACTCTGGAAAGGGATCAAGCCCATAATAGGCGTATATCACAGCCGGACCAAAAGGGCTTAAAGATGCAAAAAAAGTGAATATTTATATTGTTCTTATCATTTTGAGCTGGAGTGACGTTAGGGTGATCTTGACATGACTTTTGTAAAATATCACAATAACACGTACATAGCCTCACCCCATGGCTGACTAAGTTGATGAGATAAATCGATACTAAGATATTAAACAGTTAACAAAACAACGTTTGCCCATATCATGGCATAAATTTATTGCTAACAATTTCTTTTATGAAAAGTGGTTTCTATGGGAACCATAATAACCTTTAATCCTTACATTTCCAAATCATCATTCGGCAGTTCACCTGATTATCAATAATCATCCTGAAAAAATAATTATACTCTAAAAAAAGAGTCAAGCTCATAATAGGCGTCGATCTGTTGGACTAGAAGGGTTACAAATGCAAAAAAAAATGAATATTTGCCCAACCTTTACCAGTTTGACCTTGAGAATACCTTGGGTGACCTTAACATGACCTCGGGGTGATATCCCAATGACGTATAGTCACAGCCTATCGTTTATTTGCTCCTAGGAGGTGATATACTATTATTATGATTGTACAAAATATTGTAGATTTTTGGCGCCCCTCCCCTCGGTGAATTCAGCTGAGGAGTGGGGGTAGTGCCCGGGTTTCAGCGTTAAATCGGTTAGTAGAGAGTATGTGCCAACTTTTGCCATTATCATGGCACATGGCATGCATATAATATTGCCAACAATTTATTTTATGAAAAGTGGTTTCCGTGGTAACCATATAAACCTTCAAACTATGCATTTCAACTCTATTTGTGATGATGTTTGGGGGCAGGTGTACTTACTTACATTTTGCATTGGTTTTACGTATGGATCTACTGCATTTTAAAAGTAGTATTATGCTAGCTTATGACTTTTACTTATAGATACAATACATCTTTTCGCCATATTTGTCAAAAAGACGTTCCCATGGGAACCTCTAATTTGTGATTTTGTGCACGGTGATGTGCAAGTAAGAATACAAGATTCTAAAACTAGACAAAATTTCATGCAAGAAAAAGTTGAAAAACTTTACTGACTATAAGACGGTCAAATAAATCGACCTGCCTCCGGGACTAATATGCTAATTTTGGATGGACATTATACAAATCTGACAGGACAATTTTCAAATTCATGAATAAAATTACAAACAACTGAAATTATAGCTGACACAGAAATCCAAAAATACTTTACAATAGTCTACATTATAAGTATGTGATAACTGCAATCAATATAAATATATCTTAATATATATTATGTAATTGCATCATAAAAATACATAAATAAATGTTATGTCCTTTAACAATACAATATGATTTATACATCTTTTGTAGGCCTACCCTTTTACCGAAGTAACACAATTTTGCTAATGATAAAATCACATACTTATTTTGACTTGATATTACAAATTTTAAATCCATTAATAAAATAAATTACAAACAACTGTAAAAAAATTATGTCTGATTATGTCATATTTCTTACATGTTATACTGTATGACACAACGGGCACTCCCGCAAGCACGAGTCACTGGCCCATTGATGGTTTAGCGTCTGCGACGCTGTCCCAACGTTGATCTGGTATGGGTGGGTGTCTTAATTGTGCTTCCTGGGAAGCTCGCAGCATACTCGGCACATTGGGCCGGTGTTGGGTTGATGCTGGCCCATCATCTGCAACGCTGGCCCGGCATCGGCCCATCATTGGTTTGGTGTCTCGTGTTTGCTGGGCTAAACGTTTAACCTGTGTCGGGTTCATGTGTATGTGTAGGCTATATATACCAGAATCTGAACATATATTACGCCAAGCGTGCACAGATGCTCACTTTGAGCTGGTTTGTGGTTGGGGCCAACCCAAGAAGGGTTGACTCGGCTTTAGACCGGTAAGCTTAGGCGTGAGTTTCTGTGCTCGCTTGGCACCTTTTTATACCCCTCAGAAGTAGGCAACTTGCCAGATAGGCCTACCGGGTCGGTGTTGGTTCATCCCGCTACTCCTTTTTGATACAACACCGACTCGGCAATAATATTATGTATTACTCTTCATTAATTATTTTTTTTTAATATTTTGATGATTTTACACTGCAAATTGTATTTCATATAATATGCAAAAAAAAAAAATCAACATTAAAAAAAAAAATTCTTACATGTCGAAAATAAATAACTCTAACCCTCATCTTCATCCAAATTATTCTAACATTGACTCATGTGATTAGAGTTTAAATTTAATTTAATTACAGTCTTCAATTAATTAAATATTCAAAAGCATAACACGATTATAATACTCTAATGTAGTATGACGGTTTTATTCACTAATACAATATCAAACTGACATACAAGTCAAAAGAAACATATATAAAATTTATATTTGTATTAGACTACATATTAGTTATTATATCCAAAATAACATATAGGCCCATAAATTATGTCCTTTAATAGTGACAGCAAAACTTAACACATGTTTTCTACCCTTTTACTGATAGCTAAGTAAAAAAAATTGGTAACAAAAAATAAACAAAATATTAAAACTAGAGAGGAATCGTGACTTTGCGAGGGAAAATAATATTTGGGCTAAGAATTTTAGACTTCAAATTTCAGAGATCAAAAGTCACCACTGAGCTTTTGTACTTTTAAATAGATTATTTTGTTTGTCAAATGGAATCGTATTCAAAGTGCCCAGTACACACATTGACTTGACTCTCTGTTGATATTAAGTTGTATAAATCTGTGCGATGCTAACCCAATATTAAAACAACATTGAGTCGACGTTTAGTGTTTGAATGGAATTGCAACTGTTATTTTAATTGTCAAATGTAGCATTTAAAAAATTTCTACTGTCCATTCCAAAAAGATAATATATTGGTTCAATACTGGGCTACTGTCTGCGACACTGGCCCGGAATTTTAAATTCAATAATAAAATAAATTACAAACAACTGTAAAAAAATTATGGCTGATTATGTTGCAATTGTTTGTTATTTTAATTGTCAAATGTAGCATTTAAAAAAATTCTACTGTCCATTCCAAATCCACAATAAATTGGTTAACTACTGGGCCACTGTCTGCGACACTGGCCCGGAATTGAAACATTCAAGCAATGAATGGAGAATCAGCCGAAATGTACATCATTGACCCAACATTAGACTCCATTATAGGCCTTCCGACGTGCAAGCCAAAAGGCAGTATCTGCTCACTTTACAAGTAGGCATAAGCAAAAACTGCCTTTTGCCTTTGAAGAGCAGCATAGTGATCCAGAAAATCCTGGATAAATCCGGAAGAACATGCTGGATGACTTAGAACTCCTCCTGACTACTATGGGAATGTTGTGTCAAAATTTCTAGTTGAATTGATAATTATTCAGGGAGAAATTACAAAAACCTGCCCAGAATAATAAATTTAAAGAACTGGATAAAACTATGTCCAACTATGCCCAAATATAACTAGAAGGGTCTAGTTTTTTGTGAACATAAAAAAACTGGACATGTCTCCCCTCCAGCGGCATAACCATAAAGGTTGATAGGTTTTTATAATTTTTGTGCTGCGCATTCACCAGTTAGGCTAGATATAGAAACGAAATTCCCGCATTTCCTATTTCTGACATGGTTGTCAATAATTAGAAATCGGGAATTTCGTCTCTATATCTAGCCTAACTGGTGAACGCGCAGCACAAAAATTATAAAAATTTGCAGTTCTAGTCTATGTACATGTTTACATCATATGGTCATATTAAGAACCCGAAATAAAATCACCGATTTTTTTATGATTTTAGCCTGGGCCAGTCCCTTTAAGGGCGGGGGCCCTAGGGTAGTGGTTAGCACCGCTGCCTTTCACGCCATAGTTCGGAGTTCGGTTCCCGGTCTCGGCGGTTTGAAAGAAACAAAAAATGTTCCTTCCTCATCCACGTGTGAAAGTCAGTATTGTGGGGAGTCTCTGTGACCGAGAGGTATATAGGCCTAGGGTGCTCGGCCTCAGACCGCCAGGGCGCGAATTTCGAATCCTGTGTCTGGAGGATAGTGTCATCTCAATCATCTCACCATCTTCAGGAGGTTCTCCTGGCCCAGTTTAGCCTATATGTGCACAAAGGTGGCCTAAAGCCCGATTCATTTCATTTTTTATGTCCCTTTAAATTTGTGACTTTCTGTTCCTTTACTTGTTTTAGAGAAGTAGAATCTTGTGTTACGAAGGTAAGCTAGCCACGAAATAGAATAAATGCTATCACATATTATCGCTCAGAAAAAAACGTTTTAGAATTTACAAACGAACGAACATTATATTTCTGTTGTGTTGTTAACTGATTATCATTTCGAATTGCTGAATTATTTTTGAAATACTAAACTAGACTATTAAACTGTTCAAGTCTGAGTTAATAATTTAGACTCGGAAGTTGTGAAGTGAACTGTGGAAGACTGAATCAGTGAATCACCGAATGAATCATTGAATGTCTTCACTGTCAGTGTCACTGTCAGTGTCACTGATCTGCTGATCACAGTCTTGTCACCAGTCACTGCCCGTGACACTGGTCCAGTGCTGAGCTTGCTCAGTGAGTGAGTGACCACTGGTGACACTGACAGTCACAGTGTCAACTCTCACACCTGCACACTGACCACCTGCTGTATGTGTACACTGTATGACTGTATCAGTCTGCCGCACTCAACTCAAGTCAAGACGCAGGAGACGCAACTCACTGCATTTTCCTGCTCACAGTCACAGTTCCACCAGTCACCACCACCCACAGACAGTCACACACAGATTTGTGTTTCAGAATTAGCCGAAGGCTAAGTTATTGTTAGTTTAAATCAGATCATGTCCATGTTGGCGGAACCACGACGAAAACAGAAATACTCCATCAATCCCAGAGGAAACGACTGGTCTAAAGGTAGCCTACACAGGGCCAGGGTCATAGCGTGCGTAAAACTAGACTCTATAAAATTTATCCGAATCAATTCTATGGTCTATAGATATGGAAGTTTTTCCAACGTGAAACCTACAACAATGTTACTCAGGGTTCCCCACAGAAAAAAAATCATCTGGTTGTTCTCTCAAAAATATTAACTTACATTAACCCTTACACTGCTGCATAAAATTCGCAGCATGTGTGGTTGCCAACTAAGTATATCTGGTACGTTTTTTCTTAAAAAAACACCTGATGAACAACTGATACTAAAAGCCAATAAGTTACAAAATCAGACACTGTCAGTTAGCCTTCTTTAAAACGCAAATGGGAGGACACCACAAAACAGATTTGAAAAAATTAAAAAAAAAAATTCAATAAAAAACCCCCTTTTTTTTAGAATTCATCTTGTCGGGCAGCCGGCATTTCCGGCACTGTGGTGAACCCTTGTTACTCATTCAGAGCCTCAGAGGCGTTCGCAGCTTTCCTATATGGGGGGTCAAGAGGTTAAATTTAAAACAATATGGGGGTTCCCGCCCGGAAATCCACTGAAATTTTTCAAAATCCGATGCTCAAGGGAGGAGTGGGTCAGGACCCCTCTGACCCTCCCCCTGTGCACGCCCCTGTCTCTCTGACCCTCCTCCTGTGCACGCCCCTGTCCTGTATTTCTTATTTTGGACATGCATGTCCGAAATAAGAAATCGTGAATTTCGTCTCTATATCTCGCTTAACCATGTTAACTGGTAAACGCGCAGCACAAAATTTTGCAGTTCTAGTCTTTGGACATGTTTACATTATATGGTTATATTAAGAAGCCAAAATGAAATCACAGATTTTTGATGATTTTAGCCTGATTGAGTCGCTTTAAAACAATTTTCTACATACCGTATAGTCAAATGGTCTAGCTTTATACAATATTTTTAAATAAGATTTTCACAGTATTTGGTGACAAGTAATTAACCCAAATTGCTAAATTTCATTAACATTGATTGAGAATTGACTGATGAATAGACACAAAAATCAAGTAGACATGGGGTCGAATACATACAAATGTAATCGAATACGAATACATTGTAAAGTCATGAATACGAATACAAATACTCCATTTTAAAAATGTATTCGAATACGAATACAGTGGTACCCCTGTTATGCGACCCCAGTTACTGCCACATAAAAACGGTCATATGAGAGGGGTGGTCGTTTGTCAGGGGCATGAATTATTTTGAACACCAGAAAAAAATGAGCAAAACACATTCGCTGTGTAAAAAAACGTTTTTATTTAGTAAGTGACTTTTCATTGACTTAGGTCAAATTATTTATTGCACTTAGGTTTAGAGGCAAAATGTCTTTTTGTTTACTTCTGGAGAATGAATGGTGGCCCCCTTACAAACCGCATCCCTACTTTGGGTACAACAGGCAGCCGTAATTCTTCTCGGTAACTCCCGCAGTTTAGCCAGACAGCTTAGCTCTAGAGCGGTATTTCATCATTATCGCAGTCAACGCCATGCTGCATTAGTACAGTCAGCGTGTTTCTCACGGGAGACTCAATATATGCCGGGGCATCGTTGTGGATGGTGTGCCAGCATTAAGAAAGTGTTGGCTTATTGTTGGGCCATTGGTGCAGTCGGCTGTTACAACATTGCTGTGAGCAGGCGACATATTCCCGCCAAACCTGATTACACAGCAAAAAACGATAGGATGATCCTGTGTCAGATTAATTTTAGGCCAGCGTCTTGCAGCACACAAACAAGCACTGGGTCGATGTGTCGTGTTTGATGGGCACTTCCTGGCAAATACACGAGACGTCTGCTTCCTGTTATTTTAATGTTGGTCTGATTGTTAAATCGCTGCAAGTCCCTTTGTTCTTCTCGTGACGGTAATTAGGCTGACACTTTTAGTTCTACAGGGGATCAAAATATCGTCATATATATTATTCCCGTGACATCGAAAATCTGTTTTAATCGTTATAATTCAACACTCAATTAGCATGATTAATAAATGTATTAGTATATTTGAGTTTGGCTTTCATGCATCTGGTTTAGATGCGCATAAACAAGGTTAGCCCAAAGCTATTAATCTAACATCAAATCAATACCGGCCGGCTGTGTCTACCGAGAGGACAACACCTGGTGGAAAACTGTAATATAACGTCTTACAAAGCCAAGAGGCAGTAACTACAAGTAATTACAAGTGAACAGTTAATGCCTATTAGCTTTCCACGGCACCATTACCGCCCTTCGCTCTGAACTCCTACTGCTCTAGTTAAGACTGTTATGATGACAATCTCAGCCCTACAGACAATAACAATACGGTGATATACAGTGATGTTTGAAATCATCTACCATCGTGAAATTTTATCATCATAACTAATTCTTTTCGCTTTCAGCCGACAAAGATGTTGCAATTTACATGAGCTTTAATTTAGCTCACATTATTATTCACATTGGGACGCAGATGGTTAATTGACTTCATAATCGGGCGACAAAGCTCACACCAACGCAGGTGACGATACCCGGTCTGTCAGTTGGTTGCCAGTCCCGGCAAACACTCCTATTTCAACCAGAAATCGTCATGGCTCACTCAGAATGCCTGGTTATAAACCGCCTCTTAAAAGTATCAATTTTTTTTAGATATTTTACCAAACATTTTTCAAGTTTTAAACGTTTTTGAATTAATGCAAGTGCTGTCATTATAGCACCCGCTGGCTCACAAGGGTGTCAATTTTGCGATAATCATTCTATCAACACCCTCGTTCCCCCAGTGTCTCAGCAGTTCGAGTGCATCTCGGCGTGACTTCTCAGCGAATTCCAGACACTGATCCAACGTTGTTTTAGTGTAGGTTGATCGTCTCGTGTTTGCTGTGTTGTAATAGCAAAATGTAGGCTTTTACAGCCACCGGTCCTGGATCATTGCCGAACCAACATCGCATACACAATGGCCAGATATATGGGAGCTCATTTATACACACACAGACGAAAACGGATCGTCTCACAATAATATTGTATCAAGTGTCTAAGATCGCACATCATTGTTTATATAACACAGCCTACTTGCCAGTTGAGTGACGTCTCACATGCTAATTTTTCAGTCTTTTTTTTTATAGTAATAACACCCAACGGTCGTTTCTGGGGAGGTAAGTGACGGCCGTCAGCCAAATTTTTGCCGTCGAATAACGTGTTAGAGGGGTCGTCGTTCTTCAGGGGTCCTTAACAGTGTAAAAGGCATACGTGCACAGAAAAACAGTCGTTTAAGGGGAGCAGTCGTTCTTGAGGGGCAACGCTGGACAGGGGTACCACTGTACATTACCTTTCTAATGTATTCGAATACGAATACATTATATTTAAAACTTAAAAATGTCACTAGTGATATAAATATATATTTTTGTACATATATTCAGTATATGTATAATATCGCTGGACTAATAGGATTTCTATTAAATCTTTAATTGTTATAAAGCATGTTAAATTACCACTGCCGTGATCATTTGAAATATTAGGTATTACGTTTTATTTTATATAACGTTTCAAATGCTTGTATTTTGCTATATACTAACCTGTTAAAGTAATTAGTACATAAAACCGCATAGATAAAGGTACAAGTTTGGGAATAAATAACAAAGATAAAATATATAATTTGTAAAAATAGTGTCTTTTTATGCATCAGTTGGCAATATATTGGTGCAACATTGCATTACATGTAATGTCTGATTGTAGGTACAGCAATAAATTGGAGCCCGTTTACTACTCGTGAAATACGATGTCGGGGTCCATATAAATAAATATATATAACCTAAAGCATTTATTCAGATTGCGGTAGGCCCTATCTAGTTGTATTATTTTATTACATAGAAAACATATTTTATAATTTTGTCTTAGGTGAATAATGCATAGGGCTATTTTTTGTGACCAATCATTTTAGAAAATAAAATGTGGTTCCATAGACATTTTAATGAGATGATTCTAGCACCGATAGGGTTAATTGCATAGTCATTGTTAAGTTGACAATCTGCGTCTTCGCCAAGGTGTTCATCTGTGTGGATTATTTTTTACGCACCAGTGGTGGAGGTGTCAAGGCGTGTTTCTTTGTTCTTTGGCAGACAGGGCGGGGCAGGGTGGGGGTAGGGATGTCGGCCGTGGTTTGTAACCAATCAAATATTGAAATGTTGTCACAAAATAAGAGGGTGAACGGATTTTTCTAATGTCGGTGACAGGGGAGGGGCGATGTCGGTGATCGTCAGTAGTCTGGACATTATGTGACCAATCAAATTTAATGCATGTACCATGTGTACCAACAACGAATATCATCGTTTTTCCAGATATCGATGACAGGGGGGGGGGGAGGGGGGGGCACTGTCGATGACTGCAAGTACCGTATTTTTAATGAAACCCTAAACGCCCTAAGATTAAAGGAGTAGCTTGTTGTCCTGTCTCAGGTTTGTGAAATCAGCCGTGACCAGTGATTTATTTTGTTCAGCTTTTTTAGCGTCAATTAGCTCAGGCACCGTATAGACACAACTTTTTTATTAGTGTTAAGTCAAAGCGCAACGAGTTAAGACACAGAAATATTTAGTCTATTGCTATTTTTCACAACTTATAGCTGTCCAATGTTCTGCGTGTGTAAGATCAAGGCAAGGAGGAACAAATTAATTAGTTGTGCCTGTTTAAAAAATTCATAGTTACACTAATTCACTAATCGCTTTTTAACTGGCACTTTAACTGTCTAATGGTGTGAAGTTCGCGAGATTTTTCTGGAGCTTATTAGTTAGACCAGTGTGACAGGAATACCTCACACCCACTCCCACTGCCCTGTGAAATATGATTAATCGTACCAAGCTTATATACCCATACAAATAAATAATAGTAGGCCTAAGTTACTATTATTTATTATTATTTTATTAGTAACTGAGAAAAAAAGACAAAAAATTTGGGATTTTTTTTACTAATCTCTGTGATATATGATATGTATTCAACATGTATTCAAGAAGTATTCATGAATACAGGGCTTTTTAAAAAGTATTTGAATACAATACGAATACTTGTATTCATAATTTTTTATGAATACCGAATACACATGAATACTTAAAAAAATGTAATCGAATACAGATGAATACGAATACTGAATACGAATACCCCATGATTAATTTAATCATGCGTCAATTTAACTGCAACTATAGTATTGTTAGTAGCCCTAGTTGTTATACAGTAGATCCTTGCTTCTGCCAGACAAGAAAAGTTGTTGGTGGCAGAAAGCCGTTAGCAATTGGTTAGTCACAGGAATAGGTTTTTGCTGTGAAATTTGCGAATGCGGCGGTCGGCTCAATGTCGGGCTAATGGATCAAAGACGCGGTTGCGGCAACATTGCAATGCCTGTTCATATAGAAGTTGAACCCTTTCATGAAGGTGTTTTTCAGAACAGCTGCTAGCTAGCTAATCACACTAAGGCCTTTCCTTTTTGATAATGTGGTTAACATACATTTGGATTTTCCACCAGGCGGCAGGGAAAAAATAAAAGGCGGCAGGATTAAAAATGTTTTATTATAGTTAGTTTATTGGTTATTTTTAAACTAGGTGGAAGGTAAATTTGAATAATGAAATCGTGTGTAATTTTCAGCTACTGTGGCCAGTGTCTAAAGCACTGGTATGTAGGCCCTACTGTATTTGTTTTAATAAACGCCCATATTCCAATAAACGCCCCCCCCTTCCGATAGAGACAAAATCGGCGATCCCAAAATAATAATCACATTTAACTTCTGAGTCACTCACCAGTCAAATTTAGTTTGGCCAAAATTTTGTGATTGTTTGTGACATTGCGTGTCGTGTAGTGTCACGTTTTCTTGTGGGCGCAAAAACTCAAAAACTATTGTTCAATTTTTTGTTTATTTTAACATCACATTCCTAAAAACATGTGGATGTGCAAGTGATTTTTCAAAGATGTCACCAAAATTCAAAAACGCCACCAGAAGTTGACTCCTAAATTTTTTGTGGGCGCAAAAACTTTAAAACTTAGTCGTAAATTATTCCAATTTTACAATCACATTTGGAGATGTGCATGTGATTTTTTCAAGGTTTTACGGAAATTCAAAATGGCCGCCATGCATGAACTTTACAATTTTTTGTGGGCGCAAAAAATCAAAAATTGAAGTCAGAAATAATGTGGAGGTGATTTACTGAAATTTAAAATGGCCACCAATAGTCGACTTTTTACATATTTGTGACCGCAAAAACCTAATTTATGGCGGGGGATGATATAGGACTTCAGGCCTCACATTGTTGAATTAATATGCAAACCTAATTGAGAAAATATGTTTTGTGTTCATATTCATAATTATACTTCCATTAGATCAACTCTCTGTCTGCTGGTAATCGCTGCAAAGCTGTATCATTATCTTCAACCTTTAGCCAGTTAGCTGGGCCCATGTCAGCTACTCGCGGGGAAGAATAATTAGAAAAATAAAAAGATTATTTGTTTATCATTTCACTTCTTTTGACACGGCCAAAAATAAATAACTGCTGATTTTTCATTTTAACTAAGACATTTATGATGATTTCAAATTGAAAAAAATTGTTTGGTTTCCAATAGTGTTTTATATGCCACCAGAATGCACTGGGCCAAGTAGAGCATACATATCAAAATTTCACTGGAAGCTTGCCCTGAACTCCCTAGATTAATTGGGCATCGCCAAGTTCAGGCATACCACTACATACTCTTTAATTTAATCCTGGGGGAAACACTATTTGGTTGATTTTGGTAGTATCTAAAGCTAATTAT
Source organism: Flabesymbios commensalis (assembly GCA_964017125.1). Classification (NCBI taxonomy): domain Eukaryota; kingdom Metazoa; phylum Annelida; class Polychaeta; order Terebellida; family Flabelligeridae; genus Flabesymbios; species Flabesymbios commensalis. Next base: position 35,913,153 of record OZ024914.1, on the reverse strand, counting down.
TCCAAATAAAAGGGTGGTAAATATAGATTTAAATAGTGTAGTGGCCCCTTTACAAAGTGTAGTGGTCAATAACAAAGCGTAGTGGGGCCACTATACTATAAGGCTTTGGGGGAAACAGTAAATGGCGGGGGGGGGGGTGCTTGTATTGGTCCAGATTGATAGTGGAGACATGTATATTTTCGCTAAAGCACAGATGTAGATCTAGTATTCAACAAATTTTTAGACAGAAAAGTGCTCAACATTTAGGCTTGTGTGGAACATGTGAAATAATAATTTAAGCAAGTTGTCTAGATGACCTACCTCAACAGACAGGTCACTTTTGGTGTTAAAAATGGTTAATTCTGAGATATTTGCATAAATTGAAATTATTCATGCTTGTCTCTTGAAAATCACAGCCATTTTTCCCCTATTACCTCTCAAATTAAATTATTTTGTGAATTGAACTTATTTGGTTTAAAATTTCCTTTAACCCTCGCAGCACTGAATTATTTTTGTATTATTTTTGTTCATACCATGGAGACCAAACAATTTTTTCAATTTGAAATTATCAATAATGTCCTAGTTAGCTCTTTCCGCTTCATTTGAATTCCTTGGTTATGAGTACAGTCATTTTAAATATTTTAATTCTTTTAGTGTGTGGATCGTCGGGAACGTCTGTAGCTGTCAGATTAGGGTTACACTTACTTACTGTAGTCGTTGTCTTAATCCATTTTATTAGGCCACCAAATCACTGATATTGAGAATGAAATGAGTGTTTAAACATCAAGATATGCAAGTGTTTGTTATCAAATCAAACAAGTTATTTTCACCCACTTGAAGTTGTGGGGCACAGTAGCGAGACAGAACTTGAAGTTGGTGAAAATTAATGATCAATGAAACTGATTACTACAAAATTTGCTTTACATTTGTAACTTGCTCTGTTTCATTTTTAGCTTTGCATTGTTTTACAGAAGATGACAAATTCGGACAGAAGATGCTGGAGAATATGGGCTGGTCTCGTGGAAAAGGTCTTGGAGCAAACGAAGATGGCATAACAGATCATATCAATGTCAAAGTAAAATCTAATAAGCATGGTATGTATGACAAAGAGTATCATAGCACCGATTAATTAATATTTTTACTAACCCTTGTGCTGCTAACCACGTAGATAGATATATGGTTTCAGGCATGCTCAAAAACATATATGATTCCACAGAAATTGATCAAATTGTTTTTGATAAATGAATTTATTTATTATTTATTTTTCTTAAATAGACATATTTCTCGTCATTTGAAGCTCCTAATTGTGTCATGCTTATGATCAAATGGATTTTATTTCAGGATTTTCAACCTGCTTTCAATTGCATAAAAAACATAACATAGTATAACAATACAATAATGTCCTGCAAAGCCAGAATTATCTGCTAGCATATACCGCATCCTTGCCCTGCACAACACAAGCGGACGTTACACAGGACATACATACAGACAAATACATTACAGTGATACAGCCTTCCCTTTCACAAAAAATAGGGCACACTTATTGGCTTGTTAGAGATGAATGGGTGCAAGTGCCACTTAGTGAAGTGGTAAATCCACACTCTCACATCCGAGAAGAAGAAAATATAATAATCAGTGTAAATCAGTGTACAAAAAGTGTAAAGCGGAGCCATTGCGCCACAAAACACGTTTATGGTCAATGGAAGTACAGCTAAATTGGATAAACTAGTTTTTCATATAAATACATATATATTTGTCCCTCAAAACTGGGAATTGCTTTAGAAAATCCAGCTTCGAATGAGCAAAAAAATAGAAAACAAACAATTCAGCAGCACGAGGGTTAATTTAATATATCGGGTACAACATATTTTCCCCCCTTATGTATAGATTTATCGTGGGTGTTACACTCTGAGGCACTATAGAACAGGGTCTGTATATATTTGAAAATTGTATGCTTTTTAGTTTTAAACGAAATTAGTCTTTCTTTCTGTAAATGGGTATAAATAGTTGACTTAATTATTAATATATTTTCTCCAGTAGCAAAGTTGTGGTCAGTACCAAAAATAATATATTCTGGGGAAAACCGTATATCCACATTTACATGATAAAATGACTTGCTCACATTCATGATAAGCTATTCCATTTACTTTCTAGGTGTGGGATGTGACGTAAAGCATGCTAACAATTGGATTTCTCATCAAGATGACTTCAATTCGCTTTTGTCACAACTGCAGGAAAATCATGATGAGGAAAGCCCTCAACAGACCAGTAGTACAGATCCAGTTAAAGTAGAAAATGTTTCTAGCTTGGAAAATAAATCTAAATCAAGTGGTGCTCGACTTCAGTGAGTATTACTTGTATATCCCATATTAGCAGCTTATCATCTTAACCCTTTGCCTGCTAATAAGGACTATAGTGGTTTTTAATCTTATTTATTAGTTGAATATTACATGATTAACTTACAGTTATCAGGTGATTAGAGATGAAATGTGTGCTTAACATGTTCAAGATTTGCAAATGGTTGGACTCAAATTATACAAATATGAGTAATTTTTACCCAATTGAAGTTGTGGATCGCGGTAGCGAGATACAACTTCAAGTGGGTGAAAATTTAAAATAAATTAACTTAGCAGGATAAGGGTTAAACCTTGTACTGCTTGACTCGTATGCAGTTTCAAGCATGTTTTACCAAATAAAATGTTACTGAAATGAAAAAAATTGTTTACTGGATTCTCAATTAGTCAAATCATTCAATATTAGACTAGATATATTTTTCCTAAGAAGTAGTATTTGTCGTCATTTGAAGCTGGAAATTGTGTTGGCCTTTCCAGCTTCAAATGAATTAAAAATAGAAACAATTGATTCAACAGTAAAAGGGTTAATTAGAGTATATGCTGTGAAACTTCCTTCTAAATTTAAGTCAACAAAATGGCTTGTTGTAATTCATACATCAAATGCTATTTTTCACTCCTTTTTTAAGTAAAAGCTAATGTTACAGACATACAGTAATTGGCAGCTCAAAATTTATAAAATCTAGAATGGTATTTAATTAAAAAATCTTTCTTTAAAGCAGCTGGGTCGTTATGCATCACTGAACCATAATATTTACATTGTGGCAGACCCCACTCCTGTGGACATTGACCATGCTGCACATGTGCTCCATTGCATTGTGTGCCCACAATGTTTACTCAGCGAATCATAACAACCCACCTACTTTGTGCATCCTATTATCAAATTAGCCATTGATTTGGATTTTGTAAATAAGAATCACCGTTTTTTTTAGGTATGATTAGTTCACCATACACATGTCTAAAATATTTGATTCATGTTGTTTCTTCTAGCTCTGAAATATTTGATTCATGTTGTTTCTTCTAGCTATCATAAATTTACAAGAGGTAAAGATCTTTCCAAGTACGGGAATGAGGCTTTGGACTGCATCCTTGGAAAGAAAAAAAATACATGTGCTATACCAAAGATCAAAAGTCAAGCTCCGGTTGTAAATGTAAGATCTATTATCATTAAATTTTTTAAAATAATATTTTATTAGAAAATCTGTACATTTATAACTTTCCTTAGATAGATCAATAATTTTACAGGGTACATTATGTATATGTGTCACTGTTGTCCTTACCAAGGCCAATGCCTAGGCTATATTTTTGTGCATTTGTATTTTATTTAATGATTTCATTGAACATTCATGTCAATATACTTGGCAGACATCAGTATTCACTACCAAGGATGTTGTTTAGGAGATATAATCCTGATTCATATGTTACACTCTTTCTTTTATCCCTCTGCCAATTTGGTTGAAGGCTATTGCAATACCCATGACGTCCATCCATGTGTCAGTCTGTATTGAAGATTAAATTGCTAATTTTTGAAGAGTGGTACACCGGTAATCCTTATGGAAGCCCTATTTTATTATTATATTTGGGCTCTGCCCAAATATATTGGTTTCTCTTTAGATCTTAAATCTTTTTATTCTGTGCAGGTTTTTTGAGACGCTATTTCACCCTGAGTTTATCCAGGATTGTCTGGATCCTTGTACTCTTGATAGGCAAAAGGCAGTTTCTGCTTTCTTGTAAAGTGAGCAGATACTACCTTTTGGCTTTGCATGACAGTAAGCCTATACTAGGTACCAATGTTTCTACAATGGTGTGCGTGGCGAGTGTTTCTCCATTCATTACCAGGAGGATGAACAGTGTGCCCCTATGTCCACACCGACTCCACCCTTTAGTCTCTAGATTTCATAATAAAAATACATTTATCCAATGTTTCAATTCCTGGCCTGCGTCGCAGACAGTAGCCCAGTATTGAACTAATATTGTGTATTTGGTATGGACAGTTGAAACATTTTAAATGCTACAAATAAAATAACAGTTGCAATTCTATTTAAACACAAAACGTTGAATCAATGTTGTTTTAATGTTGGGCTAGCGGCCCGGATAGTGATACAACATTAAGTCAACAGATAGACAAGTTAATGTGTGTAATGGACAACCTAAATGGGATTCCATTTGACATAAATATATCTATATATTTAAAAGTGCAAAAGCTCAGTGGGGACTTCTGAAATTTGAAGTCTGAAGTCCTAAAGTTTGAAGTCTAAAATCCCAGTTAAGAATGGCTGCCAAAAATCTCATGCTAGAAATTCTAATTAATCTGCCATATAAAACCAAGCCCAAATATTATTGTTACTTAAAAAGTCACAATTCATGTCTAGTTAATTAATTAATATGTGTAAAAGCTAGATAAACTACATAAACTGCCTTGGCACTAAAAGGTAAACATAGTGGTGATTCCATTAATTCCAAGGTTTCTCATGGATAGTTGCCAATATCAACATTGTCATATATCTACTTTCATCTCACATTGTAATAATCTGTGTCTTTAATGTGGTGTTAACCCTTGTGCTGCCGAATTGTTTGTTTCTATTTTTTATTCATTTAAAAAACTGGAATTGCTAACACAATTTCCAGCTTCAAATGACAAAAAAATTAAGTATATTTATGGAAAGTAGACAACTCCTTTGATTACCTGAGCATCTTACAAAAATATTTGTCATTTTCAGTGGCATTTTATTTGGTTAAAAACTTCCTTGAAACCGTATAGATACAGTCTCGGGTTTTCATTTTTTATTAGCACATTAGGTACAACATTTTAAATATGTTAAAGATAAAATGTGACATCAACCAGGAAGATTTGAAAAGATTGACCTCCATTTTGTCAAATCTGAATTATTTTCACTCACTTGAAGTTGTGGATCGCGTCAGCGAGACACAACTTCAAGTGAGTGAAAATTCAAATTGAATAATTTGGCGGTTAAAGGGTTGATAGTAAATTGTTACTTCTCTCAAATTCATTCTGTTTTTGCTCATGTACCATTCTTTATTTACACAGGCAAATTCTGAGACTGATACAAGCACCTCAGAGGATGAAAACATGGAACCACGAGGAGAAAAGAAATCAGATGTGTCTGGATTGAATACTATCACAAGCTCTACAAACATTGCTGATTATTTTGCACAGAAAATGTCAGAACTGAACAAAAAGAGAATGACTACTGTGCAGATTGGTGAAGCTTCAACTGATATGGATTTAAATGATGAAAGGCCTTGTTTTCAGATCGGTACAACTGAAATATCAGAAGAGAAACAAGTGAAGACAGAAAAAAGTTTGTTGGCTGTATCCCGCATTGATGAAGTTAATATATGTACAAATATAACCACTGAAAAACGTAAAAAGAAAAAGAAGAAGAAAGCTACTAAGGTGGAAGTAGTTCAGGAAGAGCTCGGCGAGAGAAAGAAACATGTAAGTGAGTTGGAAGAAAGTGAAAATGAACATGCTGAATCTGATAGACAGAAGAATGCTGCCACAAAAGAATGTGATGTTGATTCATGTGTATCTAATCATCAGGTTAAAAAAACAAAAAAGAAGAAAAAGAGAAAGAAAAGTGAGATTACTACGGCAAAAGAAAAGGGAGATAATGTAGTACAATCAATTGATGAAGGGATAAATGAGACTAAGTCCCCTAAATATAAAAAACGTGTTACTAAATCTTTAGCAAAAAAAAGGAAGAAGGAAATAGATATTGACGGTACAAGTACGCCCGGCTCATCTGATGACATGGATGCTAAATCATCTGCAAAGAAAAGGAAGAAAATGGCCAGCGATAATACAGAGAAAATTGTAGATAATGATGCCACAACTGCCTGCGCCAAAGATAGTGTTTCAGAAAGCTCAAAACGCGAGGAAGAAAAGAAAAATAAACGTAAAATTAAAAAGAAAAAGAGAAGGATGAATGCAAGAATTCTTAGAAAGACATTAGGGAAATTGACAAGATCCCAGAAATGTAGTATAGCAGCTAAACAGGTGAAAATACAAGCTGTGTCCAAATATAGTAATAAACCTTTTACCGGTTCTAATATAGCTGAAATAAAGGGATATGCTTCAAATTTGAAATAGAAATTTGGAAATATGAACTCTGAGAATTTTAAGCAGTCTATTTAACCCATATAGTCCTGATTTTTAAGATTACTTTTTTCAGTCAATTGAAGTTGTATCTTGCTACCGCAATTCACAACTTCAAGTGACTGAAAATTGCTTGCATTTTTTTTACAACAGAAATCAGTGTCACAAAATTAAATTCTCTTTCACACCCAGTAACACTAGTAATAATAAAACACAGAGTACTCTATTGGTCTGCAAAACCAAAAGATAGTGTCTGCTTACTTGTAAAGTAAGTTCTGAAGTGCAGAAATGTCCAAAATTATACAAGATAACTATTTTTTTTAATTGTTGTTTCATAAAATAAATTTATAAATAATAGTTATCTACGTGTAAAAATGCATACTTTTGATAAATAGCAACTTCTTGGGTGGCTTATTTGAATGTATAAGAATTATTTAAAATGATAAATATATTTAAAAGGAAAGGGGTTACAGTGGATATAAATGTTAGTTTTAAAGGCTTTCTCTCTTTTTGAACAATCATATTTTTGATGTTTATTAATTCAGGACTTTGTTTTGAATACAAATAATCATCGATGGTTTGAACCTCATAAATTTTAGTCAATATTTCTGTGTTGAAAAAGCAATTCCAATACTCTTGAAAGTGATGCCCACTGTGAAGCGGAACATGTGTGCAAAAATGCAGAGAGAGGCATACTGCAGTATTCAATTATTTTCATAAACACAAACCTACCTACTTGCTCTGTGAGTGTACACTTTTCGGTAAGTCAAGCACAGTAATTAACCTGTTTTGAACCAGTCCCGGGTATGTTCAGGATTTCAGGTTGTTCCCCCAGGACCAATCCTGTATATGTTCCGGATTGAAAACAACTATAATACTATGACGTCATCAAATTAATCAGGTCCACACTAGAGTGCTGCAGCAATTGAATCAACAGGTTAAATAAAAGTTATATGCCTCGTCACTAAGTTAAGTAACCCCACTATTATGCTGAACTATATTCTCTTGGATTATGAAATTACATAAGTGCCAGACAGAAAGCTATTTTCATTTTGTAGATTTACATTACAAAAAAATATAGTGCAAATAATATAAATATGCTCGCCTAATTAAGTAATTAACATAAGGTTACAAGTTTATCATGGTGAACATACCCAGCAAACATAAAACATTTGTATAACATTATTAGCTACAGTAATTATCCGTTATAGCACGAATCGTTACTACACGAATCGGATATAACACGATGCAACCATGGATCCCAAAATTTTACACTATCTTTTTTACCATTTTTCTGGAAAAATCGTGTTTTAAAAATATTTGAACATACAATTAAGCATGAAATTGTCCGCCAACGTCACAACGTTAATCGTGCCGTAGCGGTAGGCCTAATCCTTCACGCATGACGCTCACGCAAGGTCGCCGGCAAGTGGTATTACACAGCACATACCGGCACCCTTTTAGAACAAGAGTATCTCATTTCGTATTTGAGCTTAACTTCAATTCAAACACGAATCGTGTAATAGATAATATAACACGAATATGACGTGCACGATTTGATCTCAGAGAATGTATTTATTTAACCAACTTAACTTAATATGGCGTGTTTAGCAAAAGAACATGTTTATTTAAATCGTGTAATAAAAATATTATAACACGAATAATAATGTTTTTACATATTTTTTTAATCTGTTCTAAAATATTATAACACGAATATGGTGATTCTGCAAGTTTTTAAAATCGCGTGTAATGAAATTTTATAACACGAATATGATGTGTTTTATATCATGTGTTTTATATCGTGTTATAAAATATTATAACACGAATATGGTGTTTTTTATATCGTGTTATAAAATATTATAACACGAATATGACGTGCACGATTTGATGTCAGTAATCCTAGCTATTAAATAAAATTAACTTAATTTAACAGGTTCAACCGAAAAAATGTTTATTTTTAAATCACGTAATAAAATAGGTGGCCAGAGGTGATGACACGCCGATCGTTTGATGAATGCCACTTCTTCACAGCTCACATTGTGCAATGTCGAGCAGCGTTCTCATTTGTATTGCAAGGTGTTATGTTCGCGATAAACAAGTCATTTTGTTAAATAATTTATAAATTAAGTTATTATATTAGATTTAATGGTGTTGCATAAATATATTTTTATGCCGATATGATCAGTCATAAATCACTGTCAGTATGGACAGCTCACCGACAATTTTGATTGACAAGCGTGTTCTAACGCTGATTGGTCGATATCTCCCTCCCATCTCACCTGACCACGACGCTGGCCCAGCATTAAATCAGCACTGGTTCATTTGCGGGCAGTTACGCGATGATCGACGCCGCAAGTAAACGTGAGCATATCAAACCATTTCAAGCCTACAGGCTTGGTAGTTATCCTACGAATAATATAACATCAGTGATATGCTGTTTTATTACACGATGTGGAAAAAACATAACAGTCGTGTTGTAGTAATTGATTGCACGATACAAAAAATGCAAAGTCATCGTGTTTGTTGTGTTCAAACGCTGATTGGTCAACACCCGCCTCCCATCGCACCGGGCCGTGTCAGGATGATTGACAGTCTCGTATGATCTCACGTTGAGAGTGATATTTCACGAGATTTTGACACCTCTACTCTCAAAACGATGACGTCATTAAACACTGTACATGACACGGACTTGTATACACAGCGTCACTCTGTTCACGCAAGAGTTCTGTATTCCTGATGCAACTAATTTTACTTCTACTGTTTATATTAGACACATTCAACCAATTCACATTTTTATTATTTACAAATAATAATTAATATAACTTCTAAAACTCGGATATTTGTACAGTAAATAAGGCCTGGAAACAACGTTATGCTACAAGCTGATATATTGCCCCGTGTCAGTTACTTATATTACCGCATCCCGTGTATCTTCAGTCATATCGTATCTAGTAGTACTAGATAAAATCGGGCCATTTCGTATAACACGATCGGCTTATAACACGATTCGTACTTATGGACCCCACCGATCGTGTTATAACGAATAACTACTGTATTATTATTTGTATAGTAAGTGGTAAGTAAATCATTTATTAAAGTCTCACTCTTATATTACAGAGATCACAGAGTTTGAGTTGGGCCAATGTCGAAGGTAGTGATTATCTATACCTCGACATTATGATGTACATTATATGTGTATAAAAGCTATGCATTATTGTAATGTAATATGGTGATTAGTAACGTAAGACTTGATTATTTATTTTTAAAGAAAAAAATATCATTCCTTCTGAAACGAATACGAATTTTCAGCAGGTATTAAATCTATATCAATTGTGTTTGAATTATCAAGATCAACTGTTCTGCTGTAAACCTGTTATGACTGTATTAATGCATTTGGAGAGATCAATTAAAATCATGGTCTTCTGATGTCTGTTTTTTTAAACATCATGTGACGAAAAGTGAACTAAAATCCCCATATTTCACATTTAACCGTTCTAAACAAGACAAAATGTGTGACGTTAGTTCAAAAAGAACATGGTTAATTGGCAAGGTAACACCGACGATATATTCATGACCTGATAATATAAATAATCTTAAATACCTGAAATATAGTATAAAGTATATGTAGAAATATTTGTTATTAGAAAATATGTTTACATATTGGAAGGCCGCGGAAATCGTTTCCAACACTCGTTTCGGACATGTATGTTCCCATTTGAGAAAGTTGTAGGTTTGAGATGTGCGAGTCGTTATGATTCGCTGAGTTACCATTGTGGGCGCTCACGCTGCAAATCAAGGTCCACGTCCACACCAAGTAGGTCTGCCACAATGTAGATACTATGGGAAACAGTGAAGCAGAATGACCGACACAGCTGATTCAATTGAAGGAGAAATAAAATAATTTAAATTCCCTAGCACTTACTTGTTAGGCTCATAACATTGGATAAACCACATTTGTTTAACGATTTTAAACATTTTTTCATTGTGGTGAAAAATGGAGAAATGCATTTTATGTAACAAAAAACTATTTTTTTTGTTTCCTGGCTTCTGATGCCACACACAATAGATTTTATTGTTTGTGTGTGTTTTGGGGCTGAAAAAAGCGAGCAAATTTAAAAAAAAATCGTCATGGCACCTATTTCTGCAAGCTTATATTTCCCCCTTTTTTTCCTTTGCACAACATTTCTCATTTTGTGCTGTGAAATTAAAAGAATATAGCAACCAGCCAACGTAGACATATCTGAAGTATGACCCTATATGCTATAGGCCTACTGATTTTAATGAAAACAAATGCACATTTATTTTTTTAATTCACACAAAGTTCTCATGTGAACATCAATTTGTAATGGAAATAATCCCAATTCAACATGCATCATAATTATTCTTGCACGTGGATTTCTTCATTTATAAAATAATTTTACCGAATCATAAATGAGGATATTCATTAAAACATTATATTCTTCAACACAAGACGGGCCTTCATCACTGTTCATGCGGGAGCTCACACAAGTCAATAACGTCATATATCTGGCTGTTCTAGTCTTCACCTCACATTTTCTGACTCTCAGTCAGGGTATTAGGGCTTATAAATTAGTTAGCCCAGTCTGCAAAGACTAGGATACATTATTTATTTTCATGCTTTCTTTTTTTGACAGCTCCATTTTATTTACCAGCTCCATTTTATTTATAGACAAGATATGTCAACATGTTTTGTGTCAATGTAATATATATTATTGAGCAATTTGTTTTGTCCAGAAGATCTTTCGTTTTGTGCCATGTTCCACTGGGATATGCCTACACTTGTGGGCCAATTACACTTGGGCCTTGTCTTTTTTACTCAAATAAACTGGCAATAATTAAACAGAGAAAGGTTTTCAATAAATTGTGTGACAGTCAATATATAGGGCCTACAGTACTGACCGTAAAACCTTCAGCCACGTTGGGCTGCCTGCCTACTGCAGCTCTTACCACAGATCCCTCCAACACACACTGACACCCAGCTGCTGTCAGCGTGTGAGGAGCGCGTGGTTCTGCGCGAAATTATGGTCGATACACTCGCTGGTTTCAAATAGCCGCCATTAACGTGATCGCCTAGTCACATTGACAAGGGAGAAACAAGGATATTTCTCTGAAAATCTACACAGTGGGGCTCGAACCCAGGACGCATACATGACCGGTGAGGCAGTCAGGCACTCTACCAATGAGTCACGCCCATTTCTCTGCTGACAGCGGCTCGATGTGCTCCTCGCCTTTTATTTGATTACCTGCCTATATTTATATTATAGCTTTATATGATAAAAATAATAATTCTTATTAGTCAATTTTAGTCAATTATAAAAATAGGGTCTAACGTATAAATTATCAAATTATGATCGATAAAAATAGGCAATTAACCTCAAGTGGATGAAAATTGCTCATACATGTATTTGTTTAATTTGAGACCAAACATTTACAAATGTTGACGTTTAAACAGCAAGTTCATTCCCAATAACAGTGACTTAATCAGTTAATAAAATGGACTAAAAACGACTTTTGTCGTGATTACCAGGCAATAGGTTAACGTAGGCCTACATTTAGTAAAATGAGCCATGACTGTCAAATGACTGGAAATGCTTAACAGTGATACACTGTATATCCCGTGTGTGTTTGGTAACAACCACATCTGAACGGTCAACCAACTGCCAACTTCACTTTCTCGAAGTCGTGAAGTGATAAAAATCGTGGAGAAAATCAAATTCCAAGTGAAAACTATAAACAATACTGAAAATGCCCCCCCCCCCAATGTTTTTTTTTTCTTATAGGCCTTAACCTTGGAAATTAGCTCCAGATTTTGCCAGCATGCACCATTTCAGGAGTTTACTTTGAAAAAAATTGAGCGGGCATGCCCCTGTACCCCCTAACACTGCGCGTCTCTGGCACGCGTGTTTCTGGCATATAGTTGTAGAAAAGAGGTTAAGCATATAGGCCCATTCTGGCACGGAAGGGGTAGATTCTGGGAGCGCCACTTTATATAAAAGGGGGTGTATTCTGGGAGGGAGGGGAGGCTTAGGCTTGTTTTAGCTTGTTTTAATTCCTCTGTTTTAGATCAGAAAAAAACAAAATCTAATGAGATAGGGTGGAAAAAAAAAACATTTAAGAAAAAACATATTTCTTATCTCTCAAAATGAACTTGTTTTTTTCCTGAATGTTTTTTTATCTCCCGAAATTGACTGTTTTTTTCGGAAATCGGCAACAATCTGATGCGCGCGCTGGGCAGAAAAAAAGAAATTTTTTTGGTAATGCGCGGCCTAAATCTAATGCGCGCGCTCATCTAAAACAGAGAAAAAAAACATAGTGGCCTTATGGGAGTGTCGCAAATAGTTGTCGAAAAAGGGAGAGGGAGGGGTAGATTCTGGGAGGGTCGCAAATAGATATTTAAAAGGGGGGTATATTTTGGGACAGAGGGTGGATTCTGGGAGAGTTGCATAGGCCCTAGTTGTTTAAAGGGATGTAAATTCTGGGAGGGGTAGATTCTGGAAGTGTCGCATATAGTTGTAGACAAGGGCTGGGGGGGGGGGGGGTAGATTCTGAACGGAAGGGGTGCATTCTGGGAGCGTCACTTTATATACAACTGGGGTATATTCTGGAAGAGCGGAATAGATGCTGGGAGGGTGGGATGGATTCTGGGAGCGTCGCATATAGTTGTGGACAAGGGGGGGGGGGGGGATTCTGGGAGCGTCACTTTATATAAAGCTGGGGTATATTCTGGGAGGCAGAAGTAGATTATGGTAGTGTCCCATATAGTTGTCAAAAAGGGGAGTATAAATTCTTGGAAGGAGGGGTAGATTCTAAGAGAGTTGCATTTTGCTGTAGACCGGGGGGGGGGGGGTATATTCTGGAAGGAAGGGGTGGATTCTGGGAGCGTCACCTTATATAAACTGTCCTACGGGATCCTGAATAAATTACCTTGTTACCTTGTTCTTCTGGGAGGGAGGAGTAGATTATGGGAGTGTCGCATATAGTTGCCGAAAAGTTAAGGGGGGTATCCTATTCTGAGAGGAAGGGGTAGATTCTGGACCACGCCGCAACGAGACCAGCCTAAGGTTATGAGTAATTGTTTAATATGAAGCAGATGGGTCAATTATACATTTTTTCTAATTTAATATCTTGTGGTCTGGCTGTTGTTCTTGGCAGTCAATCCTAATTAGGTATAGAAAAGTTGAATAGGAAGGAGATACGGTCCCGAGATTGAAGCAAGTGATAGGCCTAAGCGTGTATCAAGCTGGAAATAAGGGCAAAGCAATCACGCTGTATCGTTTTGTGACGTTGGGCCAACGGCATAGACGGTGGATCAATATTAGGCCAACAGTGTGTGTTTACTGGACGTCCAACATAATATTGGCGCTGGTACAACGTTGTGCCAAAGTATATGACAACCACATTTCCCATCACTCACTCTCGCTGACAGAATAAATGTGGCGATTTGGCATAGAAAACACACACATAAACACCCTACACCCCCCCCCCCCCAACACACACATAAACACCCTACACCCCCCCCCCCAGTAAACACTAAACATTTATATAACATTTGTACAACGTTGGTCCAACGTCTTCGACGTTGTTCCAACATTGTACAAATGTTATACAAATGTTTTGTTTTTACTGGGACTGACATGGACAACTGGCTAATTTCCAAAGGTGCGTTTTGTGATAGAATTGATTGTGGGTGGAGAACCTGTAATGATCTTAGTAAGATGAAGATTCAACTCTCAGCCAAAACGAGACGTTCACCAAATGATGGCTCACCGTTTTTGACACTAGGTCGATATCGGGTAAACGTCTCTTGTTTGTTGGGCTGTTTGCGGTCGCATTGTTTATTTATGCGTTATGACCTATTATTCCATGCAGATCGCGACCTTGACATCAATGCTTACCCAGTAAACACCAAACATATGTATAGCATTTGTACAATGTTGGACCAACGTCGAAGACGTTGGGCCGACGTTGTACAAAATGTTATACACATGTTTTGTGTTTGCTGGGATATAGACTATTATCTGGAGATCAAGATGGGTTTAACACACTCTCATAAATGTAGGCAGCCTACTTTCACCAAGGGAGCATAATTTTGTTTCGTTCGTTTTCATTGAATGTTTTTTATTTATTTATTCAATCTGATACTTCGTATTCCTGGTTGTAGTTAAACAGCAATGTGGCTAATCTGGCATACCCCACACCATTGTGTGATTTTAGTTGGAGAAGTTGTGTAGAATCATAATCTGAATGATGCCCAGCTGGCATAGATGGCCAACTGTGCATTGTGATACTTTTTGAATTTCCCAATTCTAGCTATCTTTTTGTTATAGGCTACCCCTAGGTTATTTCAATTAACCATTTTGATTATCATTAAAGGCCGTTAATTCAGATTAAAGCGACACAATCAGGCTAAAATCATAAAAAAATCAGTTTTTTTATTTTGGCTTCTTAGTATGACCATATGTTACAAACATGTCCATGGACTAGAAGTTTTTTTTTAATTGTTGTGTTGCGTATTTACCAGTTAAGCGAGATATAACGACGGAATTCCCATATTATTTCTTATTTTGGACATGCATGTTTTTATCTCGCTAAATGCGCGACACAAAAATTTAAAAGCTTACGCAGTTCTAGTCTATGGATTTTTTTATGCTTTTAGCCTGATTATGTCGCTTTAACATTTATTTTATCTATGATCTTTGAGCGAGCGCACCATTGCGGTTCGGGTCAGCGAACCTCTCGGCCTTCAAAACCCAGTGCAGAAATTTAAACGCAATTCGAACTGCTTTTCTGCAACGTAAATACTGACTGTAATTCCAAATTTTAATTTAAAAAATCTACTCAACCCTTTCAGCACGGGGACCGTCTTCATACGTCAGAATCTGACGTCTGTAGACGTCAGATTCTGATGTATAAAGACGATCCTCGCACTGAAAGAATTAAAATAATTATTTCTACTGCCCTTAGACCCATAACATACATGTAGGTATTCAAATTAATCGGAAAGAACTGACTAAGAAAACTATGATGCTTTCAATTTAAAAACGACTTTTTAGTTTCCGTGGTTTATACAAAAAATATTTCAGCATTGTAAGAATTAAGTAAATTTGGCTATTGTGTCAGCAATGCCAACTTCGAATGCATTAACATATCAAAACGTAATCCAGCAGATGTGGTATCTCTAAAAAGTACACAACGTCGTCTTAATGTTGGGCCACAGATTGTCACACAGTGAGACAATGATTCTTTATGATTGCTAAGATTGACCATATTTAACGCAAGAATAAAGTGTAAAGCGATTTAAAAATAAGCATCAATTAATTGTTACAATAATTATGTATCTATGATAACAATAACAAGCCAGCAAAACATGTTGCAATACTATTTTTAACGTAAGCATTGATTGTTCACAATAACTATAATATAACCATGATAACAGAAAGCAACGTCACTAATTCAGGATAAACTGTGAGTTTATCCAAGCGGCAGAATAGCATTCATCATTAATTCTTACATTGCCATTGAACAACTCGTGACGTGGCACAACATCCCGTATGATTCTCTTGTATTTTTTAAAAGTTGCCTTGATACTGTACAGTGGGAATATGGCAGGAATCTGGATCCAGCCAAGCGGGACTACTAGGTATTTTTACGAAGTATATTTGGTGCGCATAACCTACTTTTTTATCCTCGGCACTAACGTACAGGATACGTTGAGCAACGTTGCTGGGTACAGACATCACGAGGAAAATAAATGCACACGCAGGCCCAGCAGCCAAAGGAAGCTCGTTGATCACTAGTTTTATATGTACTTTATTCACCGTCGCAGTTCTGCCGTGCAAAGCCAAAATACAGTAACTGCTCGATTTTGAAGTAAGCAGCTACTGTATTTCGGAATTGCGGAGTTGTATTTTAGTCAGTGACTCCTGCCATGCCAAAGCGTGATATAAAATAAATCATTCCTACTTCTAAATTCGACCCATTCCAGGTATCGCAAACTAATTGTAGATATTATGTTCAAATGAACCATTGTTTGTTTATTGATAACCTAATAGAAATATGTGCCTTCAGGATGATGATATTTCAAACCAGCACACGGTCGAAGAGTAGAAACACGTGTGTTGCTAGGATCAAAACCTAATAATGCTAGGTTTCATAAACCACAAATCGGCTCCTTCATTATTTTTTGAAGTTGGCCATAATAACGTATTTTTTGTCAAATCATGTCGTTTATTTCATAGTAAAGCAATGCTAGGAATACTGGAATCTTCAACCACGGAGAAAATTCCGCATCTGTCTATAAACTTGATAATATTTTCTACTACCTGACGCAGAATCTTTCACTTAACAAGAATGATTTTCATGTGCTATATTTAGCTAAGGTGCTCAGACACACACTAGTATCCAGAATGATTCGTTGTGTCTAATGCATCCTTGAGCATGTGTTCCCCCCCCACGTAACGCGTTGTTTTCAAGACAGACATATTTGTCAAATCACGCCAAATTACAGTTACCCGCCAAACTGAGATTTGAAATTAGATTACTTCAGAAAAATACACAGGTCATTGAACTGCACGTAATTTAATACATTAAAAAAAATAGTCGCTAGTATCATACTAATTAAAGGAGTAATTATACGGAGATCAATAAGTTATCAAACAAATTATGTAGTATGATCTAGTAATTAGTATGTGACGTGAAGTATGTAATGTTAAATATAAACAAGCAGAAGCTCAAAGATGTATCGCTAGTTCAAAGACTTGTCGCTATTTGAAAAAAAATATTGCTATTTTTCAGTACGCAATTATATGTTACATCTTCGGCAAACAATCATTTCAATGTAGCATATTAGGATTCAACATTATGAGTCTTATGTGCTCAGAGAATGAATGTCTGTGTAAGTTATTAATTCAATCGGTTAGACCATGTTACAACGTGTCTATAAATCTAAATAGAATTGGTCAGATTCGCCAGACATCAAGTGGATTCAACGTCAATGCTGTTGCTTCAAGGTTTTTCACGAACGACATTCAGATTTATTTGTTGGACTAGCGTGCAAAACACACCAACGCGAACGCGATTAGGCATGCGACGAAAGACGCGACGACAGACGCAAAAATCGCGTGACTGTCCACACACCAACGCGACGACCAGCGCGACATGTGAGGCAATCGCTTTGGTATGTTTTAATGGTGCATGAGTGACTATTTATGCACTTGAAAATTAGCAACTAATTATTTTATATCAATAATCTGCTCTGATATAAAAAATACGCAAAAAATCTTATCGTAAATAGGCTATATAGCGGTAATAGACATAATTGTGTAATTGTATTGGGAGAGGTAGATCTCTCTAATCATGGCAATGCGCATATTCCACCAAAGAGGCATTATATCACGCTTTAAATATTATAGTAGGTCATGCTATTGTAGGTACAAACATGCGTACATGAGACGACCCACCTCGTTTATTTAACAAAGGAATATGAGCATCATATTGATTATTTCCCCTGATCACAGAGTGCATTTCCATGTTTTTGTTGCTCCAATGTATCTTCGCTTCTGGGCACTATATTGCAGCATTATTTGGATGTCGCCTTCTTTTAATATCAGCCAATATGCAAACTGGTACGATTTCATATATTAGGACATTAAAACAACAATAATTGTGACATAGTTATTTTCGTAGATCTATTGTATTAGCTATAAGCAGAAATATAGGCCTATGCAATGAGGCTACTGCTCAGAATAACAGGTTCATCTTCAAGTAAAATTGTCGTTTCTTCTCTACTGCCATGCAGAGGAAATATCAGTAACTGTTTAATTAAAAAGTGAGTAGTTACTGTCGTATGCCTTTACACGACAGTAGGCCTATGTGTTTTATGCGCACATTAATTTAAATTGTCTTCCGCCTCAAGTTGTGTCTCACTACCGCGAACCACAACTTCAAGTCGGTGGAAATTCGAGCCCGGGACTCCAGATTCAGCCACTTTAACAGCTGAGATTTCCAGCCGCCTTATCCGACAATCCATTTGCAGTCAGTATAAGTTTGGACGTAGTCACATGAACATATATTAGGGCATAGACATTGTACACTGTATGTTAAAACAAAATCTTTGGTGTATATAGTAAATGAAGTTTTAACCACAATAACAGCGAGGATTCATAATCTGATATTACCATCTGCCACCAGAATAGTAGAGCTCATGATAATATATACTGTAGACCTACCTCAACATCTCCAATGAAATTTCAGCCCTTTCCACCTCAGCGAACATTTGATGAATGGTTTTGAAGGCACAATGTTAAATACACATCATATGATATCGGACTAACAATTGGCATTATATATCTGGGCTCATTTGATATTTTAGCATAGCTAAATTGGCCGTTGATGATCAAGTGGGATGTTTGCATCTTTTGTCACAGAACACATGATTTAGTCGATTAAAATGTGGTATGTCACAGTTTTTATCCATCGATTAATTTTTTGTACCACTAGTTTTGGTAGGGGTGGGAAGGGCTGCAATAAAAAAATCAGTATGTCCTGGTGGGCTCATTTTGCTTGCAGTGAGTAAAAAGCAGAGACACATTCCAACCTGGGGAAGAAACCATATAAGAAACAAAATTGTAAATGTCTATGGGTTGGAGAAGGTACAAGATCTGCCGCCACTGGGCATATCTACCAGCACCGCCTCCAGCACCTGATCGTGGTTTTGGTTGTCCTTCACGCTGGCTCCAACTGTGATCATCCCATCAGGCGCCATCATCGCGCGCAGTGTTCTCGCCTCCACAGCTTCCGGCAGTTCAAACTCACGCGAGAATTCACAGCGCGAGGTTCGTCCGCCAATTTTTTCTTCGTGTTTCGCTTGCAGCATGATTTGCTGGCCCACCAGACGCATCTGAATCTCATCAGGGTTATACTTGGCTCCAAGGTCAATGACCAGTCTGAGTTTGCGTCCTTCTGGACTTTCTTCGATGCGTGCGTTGTTATATTTGAAGATGCCAATCCTTGAAGAAGGCTGCATCATTCCCGTTGAATGCATGGTGGGTGACTTTGAGTGGATAATCCTTGAAGATGGCTGCATCATTCCAGTTGAGTGCATGATAGGTGACTTTGAGTGTATAATAGGGGCAGTTGACAGATTAGTTGTCTTCACCACGTTGCGATATTCAGGTGGTGAAAGTTTTGGTTCATCTCTGTGGATGGGACTGCGGGTTCCAATGTTATAATGAGCGGTACGCACGGGTGCCATAGGGGTACCATAATGAGTAGTACGTGTGGTGTGGTGAACCATACGAGGATCATCTAGAGACATATCCGCAAAATACGGTTGCTCTGTCATATCTGCAAAAGAAGATTGCTCTGTCATCAGCGGTTCAGGTCTTCCACCAAGCACCCTGGTCTCAGTGCGCACCTTGGTTGAGGGCTGAGACCCAGACTCATAAGGAG
Source organism: Flabesymbios commensalis (assembly GCA_964017125.1). Lineage (NCBI taxonomy): Eukaryota > Metazoa > Annelida > Polychaeta > Terebellida > Flabelligeridae > Flabesymbios > Flabesymbios commensalis. Next base: position 35,893,233 of record OZ024914.1, on the reverse strand, counting down.
CCTCTACAGTGAGCACCCCATCCGGGGAGAGGTAAGATGTCAGGCGATCTGGATCCACGTTTTCTGGTATGTCCACCTGCCGATTAAACTGCCTGGAAGTTTTAGCACTTCCGGATTCCCCAGTATTCTGATGCTTGGCGGAAACGCTCACTTTTCCACCCTCACTGCGGATGCGGATGTCGCGGGGTTCGAAACCACATACGTCAAAGCGTAGTCTGAATTTGTATTTGCTTGACTCAGGTCCAGTGTCATCGTAGAGGGCTTTACTGATGTCAAACATTTCTGTGCCTCCAGGAGTGCGTTTGGATGTGGAAGTTTGGTACATCTGGACGTTGCCATCGTTGCCATTGCTACTTATGTGATTACCTCCCTCATTAACCGTTTTACCATCTGAGGTGATCTGTCCTCCTTGCTGGTTTGGCTGGAAGAAGTCATGCTGCATCAACTCCACATCTTTTTCCCAATCTTTTCGCCTGCGTTCCAGTTCGTCCTCCATTGATTGCTGCATCTCCACAAAGCACTGAGGCTGTGGTTTATCCTGCTTGTTCTCATTGTTGGTCGATTCTTCTTCCTTCATTACTGACCGTGATATCTTTATTGGTGCAGACATTTTATCTGTAAACAGAGAGAAAAATGTTAATGGATTACATTCTCATTGAAATAAATTATATCATTGTGAAAAATATGACACCCATTGTCTGTCTGGTATAGGCTCAATAGTCTGGCAAGTAATATTGACGTTTGAAATGAATATTTCGAAGATATGCGCACGTTTCTCTAATAAGCAAAATTTGAATTAGGTTGATTTAATTTTTTTTTTTCTTCTAGAAGATACAATTACTGGTGCTCCACAACTTCTGGTAGATAAAATATACACTTTGATCACTAAATCGGTAATGTGGTTAAAATGGTTATTTTGTATAAGCACGCGAATTGGGGGAAACATTTTAAAAATACAATTGAAATATGAATGAATATGAATGAATTTATAAACTTCTCGAAAAAAAGGCGGAAATATATGTGTGATATTTGGAAATGTTATACACAACCTCGTATAAAACAGTAATAACAATGCTCAACGGCTGCCAGAGCCATCTCATACACAATACATCTTTACATACACTGTACTTTATGAACAATTGATTTGCATAATGAGTAAACAGGACATGGACCGAATAGTAAAATATATCCTTCTTGCCCTGAGTTTTGTGATGTCAATGATCAGTGACATTATTTTAGGTTAGTCTTAGGTACACCTTCACTTAGGACATATCTATTTGTGGGGGCTCTCATCAACACTGTCTGAAGGTTTGATAAGCAAACCAAGAGGCTGAAAGCTGTACTTCTAATTTTAAATTAGTTATTTGATCACTTCGGTCTTAAATTACACGTTTCTTTTTGTAATTATGTAAACGTAATATATTCGATCTGCGTTAAAACTGAATAATATATTCGACATTCGTTCATTTGGTCGTTCGTTTGCTAGTTCATTCCTTCGATCGTTCACTTGTTCTTCCAATCGTTTGTTTGTTAATTTGTTCAGCTCATTTCAAGCTGTTCAATCGTGGGATCAATATGTAACACTATACACAATTACCACCATCTACCAGACTACCACATATATCGTTGATAGCTTCCTAGGAAGGTGACGGGTCGATTGACTTTCGTCTTTGAATCAGGAAAGTCATAAGACAAGACTTAGTGTTAGACATTGCATATTTTGATTCCCATTAAGCCTTTAACCGCCGGTCCCGAGTATATTCATTTTCATTTTTTTATTAGCACACTAAACACCAGCTTTTCAACATGTTAAAGATGAAACGTGACATCAATGAAAAATATTTCCAAATCGTTGGCCTCCATTTTGTCAAATCTGAATAATAAAGTTGTGAATCGCGTCAGCGAGACACAACTTCAAGTGGGTGAAAATTCCAATTAAATAATTTGGCGGTTAATGGGTTATTCTAATATGTCGCGTATATGCAGGTATATATTTAAACTGGTGTATACAGAATAATACTTGTTTATTTCACCACAAAATACACAATATAAATAATTCATAAACAAAATGAACAACAATACAGGGTGAGGAGAAAACCATAAAGACGTTGAATGTCGCTGTCATGGATGCCACCTGAGTAACTGATGTATTAAACAATAGTAAATAAATGATTCACAGCTGAGTTATTTTTTTAAACAAAACGAAATAAACAAAATAAAGGCATAAATAATATTCACGACTAAAGTTCGATCCAACTTACCATGTTATGCATGTTGACGCTCGATGAAATGGATCTTTAATTACAGTACCATAATGGATATTTTCGGTTGTAAATTATATTATAATATTTACGTGGAGGTATTATTGCATTCACTAGCTGCAGCAAGCACCAGGCGTTCAGTAGAGGTTAGTTTAATGCTGGCCCACCTTCTTCAGCGCTGGTCCATCATTGAACCGACATTGGGTGAGCGTCTTGTTTTCACAAATGGATGCAGCGCGGGGGCCCTGGTGTGGTGGTTAAAATGTTACTTCCCTTTTTATGGTATTTGGAAACTAACTAGATATAATGCACAGTGGATCGTTTATCTTACCATGCTTACGAGGAGAAATCTAGACAAGAACGTAGATTCGAGCTTCTTTATTTATGGTTATTATTGCACGAGTTTCCATCTCATGTACAGGTGGTCACCATGATGATACAGTCGTAATGAAGACGTGGTGGTCTTATTTAATAATAAATTCTATAAACGGTATATGGTTCTGTCTCTGTAACTAGCCTTTCTGACAGCGGCCTGGTGGATTTAGTCAATTTAGTCGTAATGCAGCACATAGCATTATTATATCTACTTGAAGATAAATGTACTGGACATGGGCGACCTGCCACTAAATATTTAAGCCAGTGCTTCGTCATTATCTGGCAAATTGCTTGTGGTTCACACAAACAGTTTTATACAGGTATAAAATGTAAAGTGGTAACTATGCGACGATCACGTCTCAATTAAGTGCTCGCGCCTCTACAGAACCAGCAACATTGAGTCAGCATTGGTTCATTGTTGGAAAAAATATGAACCAACATTCCAATCTCTTGAGCCCACACACCCATTGTGCTGTTGAAAGTATTGAACCTAACTACATGAACTAGGTCCGGGGTGATGCGTGAATGAGAGATGATTTATGATTTTCACAGCATGTTCTCTCAGTGTGAATTGTCACACCTACCGGTTCATGGGGTGGTTAATCAGGGAAGGGCCTACGCTACTGCCCATGATTTACATTTTTGACATATTTCACCCCAAAATTGCGCTGATCGATAATTCTCAGGCCTGTTTCACAATTTCCCCAACGTCTCTATACACCATGATCGGAATATTAGGAGTATCATGAGTATAAGAAATACAGAAACCTTTTCATTACGTTTAATTCAGATCTCTGTATATATCAGGCTTATGTATTGTACTGCTGTACATAAATGATTTAATGAATGAATGAATGAATGAATGAATGAATGAATGAATGAATGAATGAATGAATGAATTAATTAATTAATTAATTAATTAATTAATTAATTAATTTACTAATTTATTAATTTTAATGTATTGATTTATTAATTTATTTATTAATTATATATGATTAATTAAATTAAGTATTCAATTAAGTAATTAATTAATTAATTAGTTAAAGGGACTAACTCAGGCAAAAAATCGTTCGTTCGTTCGTTCGTTCGTTCGTTCGTTCGTTCGTTCGTTCGTTCGTTCGTTCGTTCGTTCATTCGTTCATTCGTTCGTTCGTTCGTTCGTTCGTTCGTTCGTTCGTTCGTTCGTTCGTTCGCTCGTTCGTTCGTTCGTTCGTTCGTTCGCTCGCTCGCTCGCTCGCTCGCTCGCTCGCTCGTTCGTTCGTTCGTTCGTTCGTTCGTGCGTTCGTTCGTTCGTTCGTTCGTTCGTTCGTTCGTTCGTTCGTTCGTTCGCTCGTTCGTTCGTTCGTTCGTTCGTTCGTTCGTTCGTTCGTTCGTTCGTTCGTTCGTTCGTTCGTTCGTTCGTTCGTTCGTTCGTTCGTTCGTTCGTTCGTTCGTTCGTTCGTTCGTTCGTTCGTTCGTTCGTTCGTTCGTTCGTTCGTTCGTTCGTTCGTTCGTTCGTTCGTTCGTTCGTTCGTTTGTTTGTTTGTTTGTTTGTTTGTTTGTTTGTTTGTTTGTTTGTTTGTTTGTTTGTTTGTTTGTTTGTTTGTTTGTTTGTTTGTTTGTTTGTTTGTTTGTTTGTTTGTTTGTTTGTTTGTTTGTTTGTTTGTTTGTTTGTTCGTTCGTTCGTTCGTTCGTTCGTTCGTTCGTTCGTTCGTCCGTTCGTTCGCTTGCTCGTTCGTTCGTTCGTTTGCTCGCTCGCTCGCTCACTCACTCACTCACTCACTCACCCACTCACTCACTCACTCACTCACTCACTCACTCACTCACTCACTCACTCACTCACTCACTCACTCACTCACCCACTCACTCACCCACTCACTCACTTACTTGCTCACTCACTCACTCATTCATTCATTCATTCATTCATTCATTCATTCATTCATTCATTCATTCATTCATTCATTCATTTTTACTTGAAATTGCTCCCTTGGTATTCAATTTGTGAAAGCTGCCGAATGCAAAGACTAAAACATATGAATACTATATCATGTATATTGTACACAACATGCAACCTTCACATGTGATACAAAATGTCTCACAGGTATTTAAGATGACAACCAATAACCAGGCGGGGTTCATATCACACCACATTAGAGCATACCTCGACAATTTGTATCACTGAAAACAATGTACCTGAGCCCTAAGTTGTATAGATGTTGGGCCACTATCTGCGATGTTGGCCCAACTGTCACATCAATACAGCTTGGGGTCAATATCTGGTGTTGGCTGCAGTACCTCTCTGATCTGACAGAAATGGGGATAGAGACATGAAGTATGATATCAAATACCTCTGTTAACATTATCCACATTTCTCAGCACTGCAAATTAATCATTATAACTTTTCGATCACATTATCACGAGGATATCCCCCCCCCCCCAGATCGTTTCTTTCCTGTTCTGTGCCTTGTACTAAGCTATCGTTATTTTATGTTGGTTATTGGCTTGGCACCTTACTCCTAAGAAAGGATACATCTATATCATTGAACATTTGTAGCATAAAAAATGTTTCTAAGCCATACTATAATTGTTTGATTTTAGAGCGGTAGAATCATTAAAATTGATTTTTTTCTTCCAGTCAAAATACATAGGAATGTCTGTTTCAATTTGGCAAAATTTGTATTCAGTACTATCTTCTGCCTATTGTCTTCATAAGTCCATACCTCAATTTTTAATCTGAACCCTTATCCTGCCAAATTAATTTGTTTAATTTTTCGGCCTCTTGAAGTTGTGGCTGGCTACCGCGACCCACAACTCGAAGTGGTTGAAAACTACTCATATTTGTTTAATTGGAGCACAAATATTTTGCAAATCTTGATGTTTAGACACACATTTCATTCCCAATGACAGTGATTTGTGGTCGACTAAATAAAACGACAATAGTCGTGATCAGCAGGAGGAGGGTTAAATTAAGATAGTATTCTTATATGACTTCTGCTGTTCACTTTAGAGGCATTAAATCGTTTGCAATATGATAAACATGATAAAATTAGTCAATATGATAATAATGTTTGGACATAAACTGCGCATACAATGCAGCAAACAGACCGACATGACTTGTAGGCCATGGCCACACTCGTAAACTTTGGTGTGGACAATAGATCATAACCAAGGAGGAGACATCAACCCAATGTGGGATCAATGTTGGTCCACCGTCTACGACGCTGGCCCAACATTGATCTCACATTGGGTTGGTGTCCCGGGGTGGATGTGGAGTAACGGTCACTTGCCGAGGGGGCGGTCATTCTCTGACACTGTAGACATATGACCCTGACGATGCATCAGGTACGAATCATATTGGCGCAATTTTGGCTTTGCATCCGGATGAACAGCAGAGATGTTGGCCCAACGTTGAAAGAACATTATTTTCTTTTGGTTTCCAGAACATATTGCTCGTAAAAATTCTGCGATTCTTTTGAAGTACGGTCTATGATTGACCCTTCTGTTGACTTGATATATCTGGCGATGGGCCATAATTGAGAATTATAAATGGCCGCCGCTGTCCGTCTGTGTAGATTTAGAATAATCTATATTTGGTTTTAAAGCGCTGTCGACCGTCTCGCCGGAGCTCGCGGGTTGGGCCCCCGTTGAATTTCCAATCCTGTGTCTGGAGGGCAGTGCCATCTGATTTATCTTACCAACATGACCAGGGAATCTCAATAAAGAATATTGAGATTCCTTGATCTTACTAAGGTTTTCTCGATCCTATCATTCATTCATTCATTCATTCATTCATTCATTCATTCATTCATTCATTCATTCATTCATTCATTCATTCATTCATTCATTCATTCATTCATTCATTCATTCATTTATTCATTCATTCATTCATTCATTCATTCATTCATTCAGTCAGTCAGTCAGTCAGTCAGTCAGTCAGTCAGTCAGTCAGTCAGTCAGTCAGTCAGTCAGTCAGGTAGGTAGGCAGGCAGGCAGGCAGGCAGGTAGGCAGTCAGTGGTTCCTGGGATGGCCATGGAGACAAAATAGACCATAAATATTGCCGTCACGTTTGTCACGCTGTTTGCCAAATTATGTCTGCAATTTGTCAGACCACAAAGTAAACAGTGGCTCAGAGAGGTTCCTCGTTGTGTTGTTTTCAATCAAGCTGTTACACCATTGTCACACGGTCACCAAAGCAACACGGTGTTGTTGCCAAATAACATCAAATGATGTTACATACTTGTATTTTTTGCTGGGATAGGGGGTGGATTTAACGCCACAACCCCCCCCCCCCCCCCCATCCACCGTAATGTTGCATGTAGGTCTTTAGCATGTTTAGCAATTACTCATTCACGTTTCAACTTTCACTTCGCGGCTGCTACCTTTGATATAATGATTTACCCGGTGGTATCTTAAATCAAATTTCATAATCGAAGTGTTGAAACAAATTTATGTTTTATCCTTGAATGTATAGAACTGTATTTTTTCCGCCTACAAGAATGTGCTTGAGACTTTTCAGCACGGTGCAGTATTACACATTTATAACCAAATAACGTTTCATTCTTCCATTTTGTGCTATAGACATACCATTCCTTAGTTGACCTTCTTTGTGTTATTCTGGGTAGTATACTATACATCACGTTCCTTTGTTGACCTTCGGTAAGCAGGGTACGGTAAATGGTAACTACCCAGCAAACACGAGACGTTGAGCCATTGTTGGTTTAATGTTGGTCCAACGTCGCAGACGTGTGCCACCATTAACCCGACATTGGCTCAACGTCCCGTGTTTGCTGGGTAGCGGGCTTTGATGTGACGTTTTGTATATCACTCAGTCAACTGACCAGTTACAACCGTAACGACAGTTCAACATCGTTATGTACAGTAGCTGTGACAGCATTAAAAAAGGTAAAAGGTAAAGGTGCAGATTTATCTGATATCAAGTCTGAAGACTTTAAATTTTACCCCCTGGTCACTGGACCTGTTCATTCGTGTGCCATTTCCACACGGAGAGCATACAGTTCTGCAGCCATTTCAGCGCATTGAACTTATCGTACAACTTGCCATCTCTGTGCTACCAACCTCCTTGATCCTACCAGGTACTCATTTTCACCTGAGTAAACTGAAGCATTTGAGGGTGAAGTACATTGCCCAAATACACACTATCGAAACAATGTCCCAAGATTGAGAGGGGAGAAACATGATATTTCTCTGAAAATTCTGCACCAAGCGGGATTCGAAACCGCACGGCAGGCTGCGACACAGGTAAAGCGCCACGCTCTAACCATTGCGCCACGTCTCTTTCTGTACGGGCCTTCTGGTAGTGTGTGTGTGTGTGTGGGGGGGGGGGGGGGGGGTATACAGGGCACCTAATCAGGTAAAATAGCTTGACGTCTTATAATGTATACCCTGTTTGAATAGGTTTCACTAAATAAATAAAAATACATATTGGGTAATATTAACATACTCTTTCTTCATTGCATGTTTGACCTGTATCTATAATTGGTCTAGAGTTGATTGGTTGAGATAGATCATGTAGTTGGGTCAATCTAAAACTAATTGATACCCGAGCTGCAACGAACTGCAAATGAATATATTGTGAACGGCTACCTGTCTTGAGAGACGCTTCTTTAAGGCTGGTCTCTCATAAATATAATACACGCAGAACAGGTACATGTACCTAACCCAGCATATTAACTGGGCTGCCTACCTGGCCGCCTCACTTCGCAGCAAAAATGAAGGTCTCTGTGTCAGAGCCTTGCGATGTCATCAGAGTAAAGGTTGCAATCAAAGTGTTGGACTTATAGGCCTTAATATTATGCCTTTTACCAAAGAAAATAACTGACTTTAATCATTGGAATTTCGAAACCCGGTCACGACCCAATGTTAATTTAACGTTGATCCACTCTCTACGACACTGGTCCATCATTAAAATAACACGAGGCCAATATGTCGTGTCTGCTGGTTCGCTAATGATCTTCTCAACATGGGGTCACCTCCTGTCAACACCTCCATCTGCACCTCCTTCCCAGTACATTGCTCTTCAAAGCCAAAAGGCAGTAACTGATGACTTGTAAAGTATAAGTTATTGTTTTTTGGTTTTCCACGATTGCACGACAGCACAGTTAATAACAGAGATATCCCAGCAAACACGACACATCTACCCAATGTTTGACCAATGTTGGCCCACCGTCTACGACGTTGGCCCAACATTGGTCAAACATTGGGTAGATGTGTCGTGTTTGCTGGAGATGGCCTCAGATAACATCGTGATCCATCTTTACCCCGTCATCAATCATGAAGTGTATAAGTCACTGTGACGGAGGCCAGTTTGACCATGGAATCATGTCTGTGATTATAGGGCGGGGGCCCTAGGATAGTGGTTAGCACCGCTGCCTTTCACGCCAGAGTCCGGGGTTCGGTTCCCGGTCTCGGCTGTTTGAAAGAAACAAAATTGTTTCTTCCCCATCCACGTGTGAAAGTTAGTATTGTGGGGAGCCTCCGTGACCGAGAGGTAGCGTGCTCGGCCTCAGACCGCCAGGGCTCGAATTTCTAATCCTGTGTCTGGAGGACAGTGTCATCTCAATCATCTCACCATCCTCAGGAGGTTCTCCTGGCCCAGTTTAGCCTATATGTGCACAAAGGTGGCCTAAAGCCCGATTCATTTCATTTCATTTTCTGTGATTATAATTCTATGATTTGACGTAGTTTTGAGGGAAATGTATGTTAAAAAATTATTTTCTGTGTCACATAGAAGGGTGGTTTGTCAAAAAACGTGTTCTGCTCTATCTAAATGGCAACTTAATTAGCTGTAGGGCCTATGTATATTTATAGATCAAGAACTACGCAGGTTTGTGTGCACAACTCTTCTTGTTGAACAACCGGAGACGATGTTCTTGAACTTGTGTACAAAACCAACACGTCCGCTCAAAACTTGTCCGGCGTGTTTGTCTTCTCTTGGCCAGCAAGCCCTGCAGACTGTCTGTGTTTGCGTAGCAGATGACGAAACTAAAAACATCATTAGATTGGAAGACAGAAGTCTACCATTGTTGTATTTTAGGGAAGATGTATGCATGGAGACATGAGCAGAAATACTTGCGACAATGCCTTTCTGCCAGAATGCATATCATGTTTAAAAAGCGTCTATATTAATTATGTTTTTTTATCATGTTTATGTAGGTGTATTCTACGAAAACAATTTCTTGGAAGTAAACTTAACACATTGAAGTACTCAACCAAGCAAACACGAGTTTTTGTGAATTTTTTTTGCTGAAAACAGTATAACGCAGCTCCAATAGTGTCACCCGTTATTTCTTTTGACGTCCAGTCATTTGTCACACTGGGTTGTCGCAGCACATTGAGTCGTACCTCAGAGCTATATAATTATATATCACAGATATACATGTAAGTGGAACACACTGCACCCACGCACTGAACACAGATTTCGAGAGATAATTTACATGAAAACGTTACATGTAGTTGTAACCCTCTCTTCCAATATTTTCTAAGTGACAAAAATATATATGTATACCACGCTTGAACTGCTTTAATAAATTAAAACATTTGATTTTAAGGCAAATGTGAGACATGAAGATTGAATTCCATGAGCTCAACACAAGTCAAAACATAAATCAAAAGGATACTCTACTAGCAGATGGTGACCAAAACATCAACATAACAGACAGGAGTGTATTTACGATGATGATGATGACGCTATGTTATCAGTCTAATAGCATTGGTGCGAGTGATAAATTCCTTGAAAACAAAACACTGTTGCTGGTAAAAAAATATCAGTCCGATACGTTGCGCGAGTGCTGCACCCCTTTAGCACCAGTCGCCGAATGAAGCGAAATAAATCACACCAAACACAGAACGGCACAGGCTCTGATGTCAAGGAACAGTCAGAGTTGGCAAACAGTCGCAAGATCCCAGCGGCTATCTACTCATGTGTCACTATTCCCACGCCCACCTATACACTATATATTATAATACAGAGATTCCTGTCAACACGTTGGTGTAACGCTTGACCAACGTCGTGGACGTTGGTCAAGCGTTACACCAAAGTGTAGAATCATCTGAAATAACAGTTCAGATGTTCCGGAATGCTACATACCGTTCTCCGCCTGGTTGTGTGGTCTGGTGCTGTGGGGATGGGAATTCATGCCAACATAAAAGCAACTATGCTGAAGTTTTTTGTCCGTTTTGCCGACATCATTGTGTTGGTATTCCCGGATTTGAGTGGGTGCAATTTAACCTCACTTGGCAACCCCTCCGGTTAGAATAGCACAGTGCAAGTGTTTTGTTGTGCATGGACCCTAAACTAATGAACGGTTAAGGTAAAAAAACACACAATAACTTCTGTGATCACTGCTATGATGACAATAATTTCAGCCAACGGGAAATGAATCCGTGGCAAGCAATGGACCAATCACTCAACTATATATATCTACTCTATTTAATGATTTACAATTTTACGTCCACTGCGACCTACTACGAGCTTATTTCGAAATGCTATTATAGAAACATGAAAACATGCAATAGTATGAAGCAAAATTGTATTTTACCGACCCAGCAAATGCAAAACATTTGCATTACATTTGTACAACGTCGGCCCTACGTCTTCGGCGTTGGCCCAACATCTTCGACGTTTTTCCAACATTGTACAAATGTTATACAAATGTTTTGTGTTGACTGGGGGAGTGATGCGGAATTATTTTGTCGACATTCTGTTATCTCAAAAACAATGTCATTATCTTTAGTTTAATAATTATTGTAGAATATTCTACGTGTCACTGGACCCACGACGTTGTTTCTTCGTCGAATAGTTAGTTATAGATGTTCAGTAATCGTCGAATTTTACATTACAACCAATCAGAGGTTAAATATCCAGGTCATTTTATAGAAAAAGACATCAGAAAGAAGACACGACTATTACTTATCCCAGTAAACACAAAACATTTGTATAATATTTCTACAATGTTGGCCCAACATCGAAGACGTTGGGCCGATAACCATATGAAGGCACAACTGCGTGTATTGACAAAAATCCAAATTGTAGTTTGGTATCTAAAAAAATAATTGGATTTATGCAATATAAAGACAAAATATCAGTAGATCAAGGGGGCTTTATTATCCGTGGACATTGTCCTTGTCACAATAAATTATAGACGGATTGACAAACTGCCCAATGTATCGTGTAAATAGAGTCACAAGGCTAAGAAACATGAAGAAACCGAGTGAAAATAGAGACGCTCGCCAAGGTAAACAATACCGAATGTCATCTGTTCTGCTCTACACAACCGAGAGGCTGTATCTGCCTACTTGTTAAGTAAGCAGATACTGCCTTTTGGCTGCTTTGCATGTCATCTGCTGGCATGTGTGACAAGGCCGTAGGTAGCAAACCATTGAAACCGTTATACTCTTCACAAAAAAGGTCCATTATTTACCAACATTTTCTGTTTTATATTATTATTACGGTCAATAAATAGTATTACTTCACTGCTATGTTAGATATAACTTATGTTACGTTTTTTAAAACGTTTAATTTTATATATGATGCCTTTATCGTGATCATAGGCTTTTCATACAAAAACATTTTCATTAGAGTGAACCTATATCGTACGAGCTTTTTGTTATTTCGATCTACTGTTCCCATAATTATATGACCATGGTCATGATAGTACACGAGTTTGGGGGTGGTCTTGAATTTGAAAACAAATAATCTTTAACCCTTTCAGTGCGGGGACTGTCTTTATACGTCATAATCTGACGTCTGTAGACGTCAGATTCTGAAGTATAAAGACGTTCCCCGCACTGAAAGAATTAAAATAATAATTATAATGGATGTAGACCCCTAACACAGGTATTCAAAATAATCAGAAAGAGCTAACCAAGACATAATTTATAATGGTGATTTCAAATTTAAAAAACCCTTTGGTCTCCATGGTCTACACACAAATAATTCAGCGCTGTAAGGGTTGATTGTGGACACTGTTGCTGCTTATAATAACAGCTCCGATGACTTCAATGTAATCAAGCTGCATGTGTAGACTGGTTATGGGCCTATAATATATGCTGACAAAAATACATTAAAACGCGTCATCATTACGTATTGGGTAAGGTTTATTTTGTAATTAATAATAGCAGTGATGAACACTACTTTATAGAAACAATAATGTTGATGGTTGGGCGATGCCATTGCTTTCAGAGTGATGTATTTCCCGCTTTCCTATTAACCCTTTAACCACCGGTCCCGATTATTTTAGTTTTTGTTATTGGCCCATTTAAATACCAGCTTTTAAACATTACATGTCAAAGAAAAAACGTGACATCAATGGGCAAGATCTCAAAATCGTTGATCTCCATTTTGTCAAATATTGATAATTTTCACTCACTGGAAGTTTAGATCGCGTCAGCGAGACACAACTTCAAGTGAGTGAAAATTCCGATTAAATAATTTAGGGCCCTAAAGGTAAACATGTTAATGTTGACATTAGACTTGTAACCAGATACCTTTGTGTGTACCCATGTACGTTGTGGGTCACGCACTTCTACGGTTGACTATTTAACTCATTAGCAAAACAAAGTGGAATGTAAATTTTTCGACGGCTCCAATTGACAGTGATCAACTGGTTCTGGTTTTTATTACTTTACCGTCTTGTCTGGCGCACAGTATTTATAGTCAAGATATGAAGTCAAATCACCTCTATTTTAACCCCTTAATCGCCAAGTTATTTGTCTCGCTGACGCGATCCACAACTCCAAGTGAGTGAAAAGTATTCAGATTTGATATAAATGATGGTGAACGATTTTGAAATGTTGATGATTGATGTCACGTTCTATCTTTAATTTGTTTAAAAGTTGGTATTCAATGTGCTAATGAAAAATGAACAAGCGAACATAATAGCGACCGGCGGTTAACGGATTGAAAATACATTGAGCGTTAGCATTCAACGGCATAAAATAAAGAAATTGTACATAAACCTACCTGGTATTTTATCTTACTGATTTTTCATTTATGACATATTAAGCGCTGCTTCCATGCTGAAAAGATGCATGTCGTCAAATATGGTCATATTGAAATCAAAGGGTCATATCTGCCACTTTGTAAGTGGCAGATACGAAGGAGACGCTTCTGATTGCAAATAACTAGATAATTTAACCCTTTAACCAACGGGCACGAATATGTTTTTTTTTTACATTTTTTATCAGCACGTTACATATCATCTTCTAAACATGTTAAAGATAAAACGTGACATCATTCAGCAAGATTTGAAAAAAGTTGTGAAATCTGAATAATTTTGGCTCACTTGAAGTTGTGGATCGCGTCAGCGAGACGGGCGGGGGCCCTGGGGTAGTGATTAGCACCGCTGCCTTTCACGCCAGTTCGGGGTTCGGTTCCCGGTCTCGGCGGTTTGAAAGAAACAAAAATGTTTCTTCTCTATCCACGTGTGAAAGTCAGTATTGTGGGGAGCCTCCGTGACCGAGAGGTAGCGTGCTCGGCCTCAGACCGCCAGGGCTCGAATTTTGAATCCTGTGTCTGGAGGACAGTGTCATCTCAATCATCTCACCATCCTCAGGAGGTTCTCCTGGCCCAGTTTAGCCTATATGTGCACAACGGTGGCCTAAAGCCCGATTCATTTCATTTCATTTTTGCGTCAGCGAGACACAACTTCAAGTGGGTGAAAATTCCAAATAAATGATTTGGCGGTTAAATGGTTCAAGTAAAGCACATTATATGATTACAGTGTCAAAGAGAATGAACGAGGACCCCCCCCCCCAAAAAAAAAAAAAAAAAAAATCTGGTTATGTATATGATCCGTAAAACTTATTGATCAACAGTCGAGAAGCCTAGCCTTGCTGTATAGTGAATATGAGGCCAATAGCCTGTCGGGTAATGTGGGCGATGCTGGTACAACCAAGGAATTTAAAAGGATTATATTCCTCGTTACAACACATGGGAAACCTATCAAAGGCCAGACCGAATGTGTCATAGCAGATGCGCTCCTGGCATAAAACTAGTCATGTGGACGTCAGTTGACATTGTCGCTTGTCAGATTTTTCTGATGTATCAGACAAGTAACAGCGGTGTGGTGTGACCAGATGACAGCGGTGTTTGTTGAGATACACAACAGAGCCAGGGGTGTACATGTAGGCTACAGATGTACAGCGAGCCATGTGACAAACATTGACATGAACCCACCCCGCTGACCACACACTGGACATGCTCATCACGGACAAAACACCATCCCGGATCCAGTGTTGGTTTAATGTTGATCCAACATCTCGTGTTTGCTAGATGTCATCATGATCATGGCCACCATAATTATGTGTAATTTGTAAATCTAGACAGGGACTCTTTTTCAGTTTGACCTATATAATTTAGACATCTGATTGGTTGAGATTCCTAAGATCAACAGATCAAACAAATAAATTAGATAATACCGCCATAATGACATTATGAGCATATAATACTTGATATATAATAGTGTAACGCATTGGTGGGAATTTCAACACCCACAAACCCGCATTTTTGCGCTATAAAGTGGAATTCAATTTAAAGTAAGCATGATGAGAAAATGAGTGGATTCTATGATTTATTCTGTAAGTTTATGGTCATGACAGTTAAAAAAATATTTTTTCTGTGAGAAAAAGTATGAAAAATTATATTAATTCTCATTTTGATGTTACAACCTAATTATTTTATCTCGGAGCTTTAAAATTTTGTCTGAGCCAGTGGGTGGAATTTATCAGTTTAATTGATAGGGCCTACTAATGATTTTAAACTAATTTAAAATTTAATTATCTGGTTATGTATATGATCCATAAAACTTATTGATCAACAGTCGAGAAGCCTAGCCTTGCTGTATAGTGAATATGAGGCCAATAGCCTGTCGGGTAATGTGGGCGATGCTGGTACAACCAAGGAATTTAAAAGGATTATATTCCTCGTTACAACACATGGGAAACCTATCAAAGGCCAGACCGAATGTGTCATAGCAGATGCGCTCCTGGCATAAAACTAGTCATGTGGACGTCAGTTGACATTGTCGCTTGTCAGATTTTTCTGATGTATCAGACAAGTAACAGCGGTGTGGTGTGACCAGATGACAGCGGTGTTTGTTGAGATACACAACAGAGCCAGGGGTGTACATGTAGGCTACAGATGTACAGCGAGCCATGTGACAAACATTGACATGAACCCACCCCGCTGACCACACACTGGACATGCTCATCACGGACAAAACACCATCCCGGATCCAGTGTTGGTTTAATGTTGATCCAACATCTCGTGTTTGCTAGATGTCATCATGATCATGGCCACCATAATTATGTGTAATTTGTAAATCTAGACAGGGACTCTTTTTCAGTTTGACCTATATAATTTAGACATCTGATTGGTTGAGATTCCTAAGATCAACAGATCAAACAAATAAATTAGATAATACCGCCATAATGACATTATGAGCATATAATACTTGATATATAATAGTGTAACGCATTGGTGGGAATTTCAACACCCACAAACCCGCATTTTTGCGCTATAAAGTGGAATTCAATTTAAAGTAAGCATGATGAGAAAATGAGTGGATTCTATGATTTATTCTGTAAGTTTATGGTCATGACAGTTAAAAAAATATTTTTTCTGTGAGAAAAAGTATGAAAAATTATATTAATTCTCATTTTGATGTTACAACCTAATTATTTTATCTCGGAGCTTTAAAATTTTGTCTGAGCCAGTGGGTGGAATTTATCAGTTTAATTGATAGGGCCTACTAATGATTTTAAACTAATTTAAAATTTAATATAGTCCTGTAATATATATATTTTTATAGTGATATATATCCTGGAATACGTACATTAAGGTAGGCATGTTAGGCTTTTTTATATAAATTTATATCATTTATCAGCACTTGTGTCATCTTAGTCATGTTAGTCGTGACTTTACTTTGCAGTTATCATGGTTAGAGCAAAATAATGATTGCACGTCATAAAAATGTACTAAAAAAACATTTTATTGGTAGCAGTACAATATGTAATCATTCTATGTGTACTTAATATTGACATACATTTATGTAGTGTCATCTTACACGGCACATTTATAAACGCAATAAATGGAATGAAATGGATGGGGTTTTAGGCCACCTTTGTGTACATAAACGCGACGAAAGACGCACAATGTATCGTATTTCATTCTACTAAATTAAGAATTAACTATATTGCTAAATGCGTAACCTTGTATCAATTAATTTTATTCTCTGAAGTCAAAATATCTTTGCCTGAAAGGCTTCTTGAAGACATCAATAGGTTTGTGAATAAATAATACTATTTACTCTTACTTTTTAAGATAAAATTTAGAATAAATTTTAAAAATAAAGCTATTTTCCTTGGTGTTAGTATAGCCTATCTGATGCGATTTCAGAATAATTGGTTGTACTACGTATGACCACTCTGTTGTGCAAAGCCAACAGGCAGTATCTGCTTACTCTACAAGCAGATACTGGCTTTGCAGAACAACACTGCACAAACGTACATGTACTCGGGATGTTGTGAGTTGATCTGGGGACGAAATGATTATGTACAGATCTGGGGCAGATCTGAGAATATTATACCAATAATAGCGTATGACAAACAGAGACTGATTGTGGCTGCTGCATGGGTTGATTAACGTTATTAACTGTGCGACCGGGAGGGTGAAATCCCGAGGGACCTTCCACGCACTAAGTTATTTAAATTTCCACCCACTTGAAGTTGTCAGCACTCATTTCATTCCCAATACCCGTGATTTGCTCGGCTAATGAACATGAAATGACGAAAAACGATTATAGCTGTGCTTAGCGAGCAAAGGATTAAAGAGACACAATCAGGCTAAAATCATCAAAAAATCAGTATTTTTATTTTTGCTTTTTAATATGACCATATGATGTAAACATGTACATAGACTAGAACTGAAAACGTTTATTAATTTTTGTGTTTCGCATTTATCAGTTACGTGGTTAAGCGAGACATAATAAAGACGAAATTCCCGTATAAATTTTTATTTTGGACATGCATGTCCTGAGACGAGGAATCAACAGAAAAAAAGGCAATGTTTTCATTATATCCACAGGGCATAAACGGTCAAATGAATAGGCCGACATAATTTATGCACCTGAGATTTAGATAAGCAAAATTTCAAAAATTTGTTAAATCTACAAAACGAAGATTCATGACAACAACCCAGCACAAGACATTGAACCAATCAATGCTAATTTGATGTTGGTTCACTGTCTACGACGCTGGCCCAACATAAAATCAACATTGGTTCAATGTCTTGTGTTTGCTGTTTGTTGTGTTTCGTTTAGCGAATGATCATTGTGTGCTACTATAATCATGATAATACTTTGTCCCAATATTTCGTCAAAGTTTCAGGGATGTGTCTTACCAAGAACTTTACAAGGTTCTTGGTCTTACCATAGAGGTAGAAGAGTCTTTTCTAACCCTTTTGGTCTTACGAAACCTGCGCTTTGCTAACCATCCCTGGGGGGTGGTGGTATTAGCCCACGGTTGTCAAACGATCAAATACGTTGGACATCATCAAGTCTATTTTTAGTGCCCCCTGCACAGGCTGCACGTACGACAAACAATACAGCCAAACTGACAAATCGTAGCCAAGCAAACACTCGAACCAATGCCGGTTTAATGTTGACTCAGCTTCTGCGACGCTGGCCCAGCATCGAACCTGCATCGTGTCGACGTTTTCATTTAGCTGGGAGCCTGTGAACGATCTATTGTAAGGACAATCGAAAAGAGGTCGCCGTATGAAGAAGAATCCCGGCAAACATGAGACGTTGGCGCAACGTTGGTTTACTGTTGGCCCACCGTCTACGACGCTGGTCCAACAGTAAACCAACGTTGGGCCAACGTCTCATGCTTGATAGGATGGCACATTTCCAAACTTCATAATGATATTGCGTGGACGTCTTACTCTCCAGAGTTTCCAGAGAAGGTTGACACATTGCTACATGTGGGCCACATCCATTTGATGGAAATATCAACTCTTGAACTGCTAAATTATAAGATTATATTTTTTACCACATTCATTTACCACATCTATATCTAGCCTAACTGGTGAATGCGCAGCACAAAAATTAAAAAAAAATGCAGTTCTAGTCTTTGGACATGTTTACATCATATGGTCATATTAAGAACCCAAAATAAAATCACCGATTTTTTATGATTTTAGCCTGGGCTAGTCCCTTTAACTTATTTAAATGTTCGCCCACTTGAAGTTGTGTCTCGTTACGACTACTCGGCATACTTATATTTGTTTCTGAGATTTGCAAATATTAATGTTGAAACACTCATTTATTTCCCAAAAAACCTGCTAATAAAACCGATTAAATCGACTATAACTTGGATATCAAGCGTGTCTGTTTGATCATCGCTGATGTTGCTTGTCTTTCAGTTTTCAGTGCGACTAGGCGATCACATTAATGGCGGTCTCGTGGTTGAGAAAAACGTAAGTTTGAATCAGTGTATCGACGAGGTGATTTGCCCGGTGCAAACGCTACCTGCAAAAGCAACACATTATCATGAGGTACTTTTTCGAATTAGTTATTATTAATCAAAAAGCGAACATCGACCCAGCGTTAGTTTAATGTTGGTCCTGCGTCTGCGACGCTGGTCCAACATTAAACTAACACTGGCTCGTAACAGACGTGGATGGACACGTGGACTGGAAAAGGTCTACGGCGTAATTTGATCTGACCTCAGAACCCGCCCAGGTTATTTTCCACGAGTTTTATTACCGCTGTTATGGCCGGCCGACGCAATGTTCTCATCCGTATTAACCTTTTCGGCGCTGGGGAATGGTGTGCATCCTTAACGCAATTTAAATACACACATATATCTCCGAAAAGGATTAAAATTCAATTTCATATATGATTCGTAACATATGGTTAAAATATTATGATTTTTTCCATCTGGCAGCTTTAAAATACAAACAGAAAATTAACAAAATACAAAAAAAAATATATTGAAATATTGAGCACAGAAACAACGTCAAAGAGCAGACCCAATCTTGCCTTTCTGATCTATGCTTGTGTGCAGGTGTTGTTGTTGGGTGTGTCACACAATAGAACACTGTTATTAATATCAAACCGGGCGTGTCTGCCAAGAGTATTCTTTTATAGGAATTTTAATTTCCATTGTACAATTCCATAAACATTGGACACTATTATCAGGATTATCGAGATATCAAATCGCAGAACTAATTTAAATAATTTTACCATGTTTACTGGAGCATAATTACGAAAGTAATGAATTATGTTATTATCCCCCAAGAATGTTTTCACATGTCATTCATTCATTCATTCATTCATTCATTCATTCATTCATTCATTCATTCATTCATTCATTCAGTCATACATTCGTTCGTTCGTTCGTTCGTTCGTTCGTTCGTTCGTTCGTTCGTTCGTTCGTTCGTTCGTTCGTTCGTTCGTTCGTTCGTTCGTTCGTTCGTTCGTTCGTTCGTTCGTTCGTTCGTTCGTTCGTTTGTTCTTTCGTTCGTTCGTTCGTTTGTTCGTTCGTTCGTTCGTTCGTTCGTTCGTTCGTTTGTTCGATCGTTCGTTCGTTCGTTCGTTCGTTCGTTCGTTCGTTCGTTCGTTCGTTCGTTCGTTCGTTCGTTCGTTCGTTCGTTCGTTCGTTCGTTCGTTCGTTCGTTCGTTCGTTCGTTCGTTCGTTCGTTCGTTCGTTCGTTTGTTCGCTCGTTCGTTCGTTCGTTCGCTCGCTCATTTGTTTGCTTGTTTCTTTGTGTGTTTCTTTGTTTCTTAGTTCATTCGTTTTTGTGTTCGCTCATTCGTTCGGTCGTCTGTACGTTAGTTCGTTTGTGTGTGCGTTCCTTCGTTATTATTAGCAGATTAGTTTTTTCGTACTAAACCATGCAATCATGTGTAATAATTAAGATACTATTTTGATATCACACGAGAAAACACTCACGGAAGAAATCACAAAATACAACAATGTGCAGCTACCTTTATAATAGAAACGTGGGCAAGTATGCAAAATATTAACCCTTTCAGCGCTGGGACCGTCAGAATCTGACGCCTAAAGACGATCCCGGCACTGAAAGAATTAATAATTTATAATGGCCCTAGATCCATAACATAGGTAGATTAAACATGACTAACATGACTAAGCTATTTATGATGAGCTCAAATTGAAAAAACCTTTTGGTCTCCATGGCTTGTACACAAATATTTCAGCGTTGTAAGGGTTAAGCATCCAGAAAGAAGCACGCTGCATGGTTCGGCGATTCCACGCCCATTTTATGAGAAATATAAGCGGATAATAATACTCCTGTTTATGGACACAAATAAAATGGTAGTAAAACGAGCACCATAATATTCTACATGCTACATGATTTCTGAATAGCAACATGTGGGCCTACATTTACCGGTGGTAATGATCAGCTTACATTTCATACGTGTCCAATAATTACAGACATTATCTGATTATAATGATGATTCACTGCATAGAGTTTTAGACGAGGTTGGTAAATGTTGAGAGAACAGCCCGGCAAATTGTGTTTTAACCGTTATAACCATTGACGTGCAGTAAAGCAGATACATTGAAACAATTCTTTTGTGACATTTTCCTAAATAAAATAAGGACAAATAAAATGCCGATAATCATGATTATTTCCCGTTCATACGAAACACAATAACGTGAATTAGCCACTGAACGATACGAATACCGGTATGGAATTAATTCTATATAATATAAAAATATACTGCCAAGGGTCTCATAGTCTAACGTTTGGATATGTACCTCCTTGAGCAGGTGAAGCTATGTGACAGGCATCGCAATGACAACAATTTTCAATAGTTGATTTATTCTAAGTAATGATTTTCAGTTATCATTCTAGAACCTCGCCGCTTGATAACGTACAAGTATAGTATTGTATTTAAAGTCTTATAGCACCGAATAATGTAGCTAACATTTTCACCCACTACAAGTTGTGTCTCGCTGCCGCGACCCACAACTTCCCATGGCTGAATATTACTTAAATTTGAGGCTCCAAAATTGGCATTCATGCTCATACAAACAGCTAGATCTATTTGATGCACCAATGAGAGGAATTTGAAACGACAATAGTCGTGGATAGCGCGAAAAAATGTCAAAACCTATGCTCTGCAAAGTCTAAAGATAGTATCTGCTTATTTATAATGTAAGCAGATACTGCCTTTTGGCTTTGCACGGCATAGTGCATCGCCAGAGCACGTAGGTGTCACGTACGTCATGCATCACATTGTCTGTGACGAGATGAACAACGTGTGACTAATTTGGTGGAATTCCAAATACAAGGTAACCGCCCTGTAATTTTCGCTCCATTTTGTCTTATATGACCTTAATACTGACACGATTTGACACATCCCGATGGGGCTCAAGGTCTTTACTACAGCGGCCTTCGCGTGTCGTTGTGACTGTGACATTATTAGTGTCGTAAACGTAATCATTTCATACCCGATAATATAATTATGTGCATGAGAATGTATTATGCAAACAGCAGTAACTGTTTAATTGAAAAAGTAAGCAGTTACTTCTGTTTGTCTTTGCGCGGCAGAACTGACTTTTATTCATGTATCTTGAAATTATAAGGATCCATGTGTCTTTAGTGGAAATCAGAGATGCCGCACATGTAGGCATATGCAGTGTGTTGTGGTGGAGTCGCTCCACTATATATTTGATTACCTCTGTAAATTAATTTCATCAAAATTGTCTCCACCAGTACGACTGCGTAATGCAGGATACCTTTTTCGATTACGACAATTTAAATGTCGTAGCCGCCACACGAACACTACACAGAAATATCAGCAACGACACATTCCGCTTGACAACAAATCAGCTGGATATGCGTCATTGCTGTTTGTTGTCCATTGTAGCACCGGCACCGCATTGCGATTGATGTCAGTGTTGAAGTAACAAAAAACTCACCGGAATTAAGCGTGGTTTACTAGTTTAAAATATTTATTCTCATTATTGTGAAACCCACCAATCCAAGGTGAGAGATGGATGATGTACATATGATGACGTGAGGGTGGAGTGATATGGCATGATGGGTTATTGAGTGTGTTCCTTTACTCACCCGATAACGGGTTCTGGGCATGTCTAGGGGATTTATCTCCAGATATGGCCAGACTATCGGAGATTTCGGTTTCTCTCCGCAATTTAATGCTGATTTAACACTGATAAAAGTTGTGACTTCGATTTCATAAGTCACTTGAACTTTCTACACCGACTTTACTTAGTGCAGAAGGAAAGTAACGAGCACAGAAGTAAATGTGTGGTGAAGGGAGTCTTGTATTTGTTTGTGAAATGAACAACTTAGCATTTGTTGAATTTACATGATTTTCACAACAGTTTTACACTGAAAATATGAAATGAACGTGTTAAACGAAATTTAGTTTTATAGAACCGAGTTGAGCCTTTCCATAAAGGGATTCATCATATCACTCTCACTGGAGCTGCATTTGGGATCGCTCCGATTATTCAGAGACAGTAACAGAGATAGCCCATCTTCATCGACGCTGAGTCAACATTAAAGCAACATTGGGGTAACCTGGTAACGTCTCGTGTTTGCCGGGGTATGTAAATAAATGTCGTCACGTGACACAACTCACCTTTCTAGTCTGTGTGTGTTTGGTGCTGGGGAGCGAGAGAGTTTAGGTTTCTGCAGCTGGTCAGCAAATTGTCATAAAAGTAATCACATGCGACGACTCTCAGGTAGACTGATGTGCGGACGTATGTAGTAGACTGGTTTGTCACACACGTGTGGTATGTTGAATGTAAATCAGTGCAGTCTATATATCCACAGTTGTCTCTTACTTGCGATCCCTCCTGCGACGATTACTAAGATTAAGACGTCGACACAAAACCACTGCGGGAGAATTCGCTCCTCGAATGGCTGCCACTCCGAGAACGATTGTGTCTTTTTCTGAAGGAGGCGACACCACTCCAATTTGTGACCGTGCCTCGCTCACCGGGGGTACTGATGAACAGGGGGAGTACTTGTGGAGTGGTCGTGGTTGCCACTTTTCACTGCCCTCCTCTGACGTGCATGTCTACACCCCTGCCTCTCTCAAACACTCACCGGATAATGTACAGCGGCATTTGTTGAAACGATTCAATTTGTCATAGAAATCTGAAGTGCACTTACTACCTTTAGCCTTCAATTTGTTCAGTGCGCGAGGGGAGGATGTTTTGAGCGTTTTCTAACTGTCACAACAACGATCGCAATACAGCACCTTATGAGTTGATTTAAAGGTCATAGTTAATAGTAATACACCTTTCGATTCATATTTGTGGCATTATTTCCAATGAAAAAAATGTTTATATAAGCTTGACGTAACAACGAAATTCACAAATATTTTATTTTTGACCCCTGGGCAATCTTTACAAGTTGTTCAAGTTGATCGTTTCGGCAATAAAATAGGGCATTGAAAAAACCGGTAACAACATGAAACTACGCAAAAATCGACAATTAAGAATTGACGGTAGCTCAATGTTTCAGGCGTTGGACTATTGTAGTTTCATCTCGGCCCGATAGACTTATATAGTTCTCAAAACTTTCAAAGGTAGCTATACCAATGGGTGTGCAGTACATTCTATGGTGTTGTGCATCTACGAGACTATACCTGTCTTATTATTACACTCATGATAAAGGAGCTCTAGGCATTGGACTTAGGCCACAATAACTTGATTCTATGTATGATTGATTTTCCGTCTCTATTTCACATATTTTTAACTTCCCACCCGTGTGCCTATTTAGCTGGAACAATAAATATTTGAAAACATTCCCACCGTCTTTTTTGTCACATACGAACATAGAATAATTAAATATATACCGCCCGTTTCAATGTATAAACAAATATATACAAATATAATCTCACAAGTCTTTTTTTTAGTTCAATTTCCCTAATTGAATAGACTAGGCGGTCACTGGTTCAGCTTTATAATTATATAATATCAACAAACTCTTTAAATTGACATGTATTTACATGAACAGTACCTTCAAACCAAAGGGATAACGAGACGTCTCGCTGTTGGATTGGATTTTCGATTATGGAAACTCTTTGGTCACTGGTTTTAATTATATTTATTATTTTGCATTAATGCTAGGACAGCCTCGGAGATATTGGTCCAGCACTAAACTAAAATGATTGTCGACGTTCCTGATTTAAGCTTTAGCCTGCTTTAGCGCACTCACAGGGGCATTTGACCCCCTGTTGAAATGTAACAACCCTACTCATTAAAGGTAGGTATACCTTGAATGAGTGGGGCTGTTCCATTTCAACTTCTATGATTTTAGCCATTGCAATGCGCGAGAGCCAATCCCCAACCTTACAAGATCCCAGCTACTGAGCCTTTCAAAGTTATTTCTATAAGCGAATTGTCATTAATCTAAATTTCAACTATTCAACAATTATAATAGCATATAGTATAATAATGTCGGCTCATGTCCAGAAGCATTGTCAGTTCATAGTATTTGTTCTTCATTTCTTCAACGCTCATGTATGGGCGTCAAGGATCGTGACTGATAAATTTAGAGGTTTTATTATTAGATTTTCGAGCCCAGAAATAAAAATTATAACTAGGCCTACATCTAACATTATAAGCAATAGTAAAGCTTAAAAGTCACCACATCATACAATTAAGTATAGAGCTTACCTAAATAAGGCGGGATACCTGTGTTAATTTGAAAGGTGGCTTAATTGTTTTCGTTCCCAGTATAAAAATACCAGACACTATTATCGAACTTGAGTAATCTCCCATGCTCGAGAGGACTCCAAATGTGAAAAAGGCGGGTATGTAGAATCATCACATTACGACTGGCCACGCAGTCTTTAATACCGAGTCCGCGTAGAATCAAAAGAAAGAATAAAGATTGTCGATGCACTACCGCAAATAATATTACCACGAAAGATACAGCAGTAGGATAATTCATGACGACTTGCAACAATCCACCCAGAAAAACACCAGCAGACGTTGGGCTAGACAGGAATTCCGTCTCTATCGTAAATTTCAGTGAAAGAGCCATGAAAGGACTGTTGCACAGGTTAGCGCCCCTGGGTTAGCGTTGAGCTAATGTTATTGTTAAATGCTGGTCCAGCGTCGTTTCGGTTCCTATAGATTCCTCGGTTCAACGTATCGTGTAGTTCAACCCTCTTAACCCTTGAAATGCTAAATTCGTTTTAACCCCTTTAGCCCTCACGATGCATTAAAGCTTCATTTTACATGCTTGAAAACAGACCTAATTTTCCTGGAACAAGGGTTTTAGAACATTTTAGAAAATTTTAGAAAATTTCCATGAAACTGGTTTACCAATACATGACAATTTTCTTAAATTTTTAAACCACATCAAATCATCTTCATCCACTAGAACAGCAGCAATTCGCGACCTGTAGTTGATGAAGATGACAACATTCAGGCTTGAAAGGGTTTGTCCTTCTAAAAAATACATTTGTAAGAGAAAACAGCAGGTGTGACATATATTCTGATTGAAAATGTACATATATAGTTAATAATGTGTCGCGGCAACGAGACACAACTTTAAGTTGGGTTGAAATTTAAATTATATAATGCAGCGCTTAATTGAAAACCAACCGATTATTTTGTCTCGTTTTTATTCAACTTGAGATGTGAATTGCTGCGGCGACCCCCGCTTCACGGTGAATCATTCCTTGGGTGAATTAAAAATGACCTAGCTTTGTCAAATATTCAACTTGTAGTTCTCTAATATTTGCTTGTGTGATATGTTTTGAACGACTCTATTACTTTATTGAAAATGTGGCTGTGCCGAGCATAAAATGAATGTATTGATGTTTTTTAAAGGGTTCAATCATTCATTGTGCTGTGTAACGCCTGATATACTGTGGTTGTATTTATCTAATTGAACGTCAATATTTACTACAGGTTCACGGGTGGTGTGACATTGACTGTATTCTATAGAAAGGACAGCACTCACTGACAAACTGCCCCATTCAATCATCATGTCTGTCAATATTGTGGGCTTCGGTCATCCTTCGTAGTTGTACATGTTCAACCAATGTTGGTTTGATGTCGGTCCACAACTGTATGTAACTATCTATGACGACAATGTCACTGCTCAAGAAAGAGCTCACTTTAATTCGAGGTATATACATGTATCACTGACATCAGATCATGGATGGTGCTAGACAGATTGAAGTTAAACTATGTCAAGACGTAGCAAAAAGTAAGCAGATACTGCCTTTTAGTTTGCACGGCAGAATGGTGGTTGAAACTGGAAAAGCGACATACGAGGAATAGTAAAAATAGATATATATTTGTATACCTGTTATTTTTCTAAACTACATGATATTATATGTTGATGTTTGCAATCTAAACAGTAATATAGCCTATTGCAGCTTGCAGATTTTAGTTGCAAGTCAAAATTACAAAAATTCACCTAAAGTGTATAGTGAATTGAAAATATTTCAGAAATCACAAATTGTGCTTTAATGTGCGACAAACTATAACAAATATGAGGTTTTCTTAACATTTTGTTGGCCATGTTGTGTTTTGCTATTTCGAAGGTGAAGGTCACCAAATATAGAATGTTATCCTACAGATTCAAATTCAGCACACACAAATTATGTAAGAACAATTGGATAAAAAAATTATACACTAAAATCTCGAGCAAAGTCTCATGTCTCAGAATTCAGCCCAGGCCAAATATACATATTTTCATGAAAGGCTGCGATGTTCTTTCATTAAAAAATATGTATGTCATATATAAATATAAAGAACACACATTTTGAAGCATACACATATCTGGGTTCAGATAACATAGGCCAGATATGGATATGTCCAACAACTACGATTTATTACGTCGTTTTCTTTGACCATGTTCACTAGTTTGTTTTGTTGTTAATTTTGATTATTTTATAATAAAAAAACATGTTTGAGCGTACGTGGAGAGATGACTATTTACTCTACTGCAATGGGTGATGTATTACTAGAACGGAAAATCAATTATCAGTTATATGGTATATTACATGTGCTGATTGGTTAACCTGAAAATCAACGACTGACGTTTGCATAACCCTACCCCCTAATATTAGACAGGTTTAGGGGTACCCCCATATAAGCGGTCAAAATATATATTTCGTCCCTTATTTTTACGAGTAACATTTCAATTCATGTTTTGGACATATCAAAGCTTAAAAAAAAGTTGATGTGGATGAGTAGGGGGGAAGGGGGGGGGGGGGGGCGCACGGTGACCAATTCTTGCCCATGGACTAATATATATACAAATGCAGCGGCTGCAATATTTTTGGGGTAAGTATTTTTTCGAGATAACTGCCTGGCTATTAATAAAAGGTTCTAGCTAATGGATCTATATCTAAAGTACCAGAAACACATGTACATTATCTCGTATGTACGTATTAACCACATATAGGAAACAATACAATATATATCCAGTAGCATCTGACCATGTTAACACAGTACAATTCCCTTTGAGTTTATAGAGAAAATAAATCCATTTTTGCAATTAAAGGATTGTATTATATTTAAATTTACCGTTTACCCGCTACGTAAACTTATTCAAATTTTCACCCAATTGAAATTGTGTCTCACTACCACGACCCACTGCATTTGTAAATCTTGATGTTTAAACACTCATTTCTTTTCCACTAAGAGTGATTTAATCTGCTAACAAAATGGATTAAAAACGATTGTATAGTCGTTATTAGAGTCGAAAGGGTTGAGTTGTGTCCAGCTAATGCAATCTATCCTTGATTTAAAGCGGATGAGATTTTACACATTTGATTGTTTCCCGCTATGAATAAGATGGTATAGGCCTATGAACGACTTTGGACGCCATTTATTATTGACAAGCTCGATACCTAATAACATTTTATATAAAATTGACAAGCTCGATACTTATAACATTTTATATAAAATTGACAAATAATGTGTTGACGGTGACTGTGACAGCGGTAAACATGCCACCTACAGATAAAATCGTACTTTTCGCGAGGAGTTCTGCACAATTATGGCAATATCGCGACAAAAAGAAGCCCGAAATCGGGACTATGCCTATGCCCTACTCTTATCGAATGACTTCAAGGGTTCTTTATAGTGCACAGTACTAAAGACAGCACTGCACACTCTAAGCATTTGAACAGTTTGGAGTGTATAATGTGTATAATATGCACAACCTCGATGACAAACATCCGACCCGGCCGGGACTCGAACCCAGTAGATTCCCATATATCGCGAAACAGCCATATATATATAGGGCTAAGGACCCAGTACTTCTTTCGACTTCTTTCGAGAGACAGCTGGCTTTTTTCGCTAGGAAGACCCAGTGCTGGCTGGATGGTACAGAGCAGACACAATACGTTAAATCAATATTGATTTAATGTTGGACCAGCGTCGTAGACGATAGGCCAACATTAAACCAACATGAGAGATTGACCAACCCTCGCCAAACATGAGCTTTTGTACGAGCACAATGATTCATAATCTGATATCAGAACAACAAGTTATCAGGTTATGATGTGAATACCGTTGTTCATCTTACTCATGGGAACATATTTATCAGCATACTGCCGTGTAAATCCAAAAGGCGGTATCTGCTTACTTTACAAGTGAGCAGATACTGCCTTTTGGCTTTGCAGAGTAGTATACACTTGTATTTCCGCTGAATGCTAATGAGAATACCACACCGCTTTATCCGTGGAGTGAATCAGCAAGGCCATACAAGTGTAATACACAACGATTACGTTTCAATGGCGGACCAATGTCGCAGCGAATAGTCCATTTTTCACGCCGTTTTTTGCCAGATTTTTCGCTGCCCACATTCGCTGTGATTTTTGCGCGCATACTGCTACACGTATCCATTTGTCAACATTACACATAGTTTGTATTCTATCGGTTATTCGTGCCGCAGTCGCCACATTCAGGTCTGAATTAGGCTACAATGTGTAGCGAGTTACATGTGTAGGCCTATATACTGACGTGCAAAGCCAAAAGGCAGTATCTGCTCACTTTACCTTACCTGTGTATAACTCTAAAGTAACCACACACTAGAGCGGAATTGTGACTTTTCAAGTAACAATAATCTTTGGGC
Organism: Flabesymbios commensalis; assembly: GCA_964017125.1. NCBI lineage: Eukaryota > Metazoa > Annelida > Polychaeta > Terebellida > Flabelligeridae > Flabesymbios > Flabesymbios commensalis. Next base: position 35,863,484 of record OZ024914.1, on the reverse strand, counting down.
TAGGTATTATGAGGTTCTGTGGCGGCCATTTTGAATTTTGTTGGGTTATTTTTAATCTGACAGATCGATTGGAATTTCGCGTATGAGTTTTTTGGCAGCCATTCTGAACTGGAATTTTAGACTTCAGACTTCACACTTCAAACTTCAAATTTCAGAAGTCCCCACTGAGCTTTTGCACTTTTAAATAGATATACATGTAGTACAAGTAGGCCTACACAAAAATATGAATTTCGTCTTCTATTACGTTTCTAACAAAAAAAATAGAAAAGTAGGAATCTGTCGAATAGCGTGTACCACAGCCCAGTAATCAATACCCCAGCTAACACAATAAGTAGAATCAGTAATGGTTTAATGTTGGGCCAGTTTCGCAAACGGTGAACCAACATTTAACAAATATTGGTCTAGCTTATTGTAGGCCTATTTGATGGGATCTTGGGAGGACGCATCTTCCCTACAGCAAGGTTACTAGGCCTATAGGTTGTGCGCCCAATACACATTTTTTGCCATTTAAAACATATTTAGCCTACTGGCTAAAACATTTTTTTTTAACTTTTATTCAGCTCACTAAAATGTCCGACGATTCTCTAGTTAAAAATTTTGTTTAAAAAATATTTTAACTGGCAAAATCTTTTCTTTGTTATGTATCACGATATTCCCGAATTTCACGTAATAGCGCCCACTGCTCTAATGATGAATGACCTGCACCTGTCATCATACATGACAAAGAAAGGATGAGGCTATGTATAGTATTTTTTCCAAAAAAATGGCAGGGACCGTCGCCGCATAACTTCCAATGTTGAATGTAGTTGAAAAAAACTGGACAAATTTAGTCAACAGTTTTTTTAAATGGCAAAAATTGTGGTTTGCGATATTTGGCGTACGACCTATAGGCTTCTCGAGGTTGCATACATTGCGAAGTCTAACCTTGCAGTAGTATACAGGTATAGGGAAGATGGGAGCATACAACTATCAAACCTGTAAGTGCTGATAGTTATTCACCAGGTGGCTCTTTTCACTCCTTTCCCTGTAATCGTGCGGTGCTTTCTCCTTGAAATCGACAGTAGTCAGGGCTGTTAGGGCAATAAATGGAGTGTTTGGGGCAACTTGTTCCAAAGCCACCAAACCCTACTTGATCGATTTTAGGTGGATGCCAAGAAAGTCATCGCCTTGTGCCACCGTAGGGGCTAAATCCAAAATGGCCGCCACTAGACATCAGAAATATCAGAATTAAGCGATATAATAATTAGAATCCTAAATTACACGATATAAAACTCGCTCCTCAGAAGCATAATTTATGATCCTTATGTTTTTCATAAGTTTTGATCGATTTCTCCCCAAAATTTCACGTTTTTATGTGATTTATTGGCACAACGCTTAATTATCATGATCTGTTCACTCTATCTCAAATAATTGCACGTTTTTCAATCATTTCCACACAAGAACAACAATATATATATTATAACAGGCCCACCAATAATAAATAAACGGTATCAGTGATAAATAGTCAAATTGATTATTGAACATTATTGATTTTGTACTTTGATTTAATTAATACGACACCTGAAATTAGGAATGATACGATACGGAAGTACTTGTCAGTGACAATACGCAATCATCCTCATTTATTGCAATTTTCCACACATTATTGTCAAAATTTGAATTCCATGCCCTAGTAACAAACAACATTTCAGCAGATGCATCCCCGAAATATCACATTTATTGTAATTGAATGTTATTTATAGCATTTGCGCCATCCATAATAATAACATTTATTGGCAACTAAAAATTGAATTATATTACAACGTAGCATGCAGAAGTGAAGTGTGGGATCAGTGTACGTTGATATAATTTAGTTTTTGCTCTGGGCGCCGGGAATTTTGTTTTCTTTTTCAAATCTTGAATGATCCGTCCACATTATGTGAAATAACTGCACGATTTCAATAATTTTCGGACATATAAATTAATTATATCAGCATGCCAATATAGAGATCCCTGTTGCCAATATATATTGGCTAATATGTATGGCTTAGCATTGTCAATATCCAAACTTGATTCCTGTAATAATTCCAAGACTATCCTTCTCTAAAATGTAGCCTATAGTGTAGGATCTCTGTAGTCTGTCAAACGGTGGAGGATGATCTAAAATGAAAGTTAGCTTTTCGTTGATTCCTCTGTCAATTCACAAGCGATTTTCATGAAATTTTGTCAACACTATTTTCTAGTCATTTGCCATATATCATGAAAATATTGTATAGTTTTTTGGCGTGTAGTACATTCTTTAGTTATGACACCCCTTTGTGAACCCATTAACTTCATTCCGGTTTATTCTCAGAATTGATCACTTCTTCAGTCGCCAAAATCACTTTGTATTGGCTCAGATAATTTTTTCAGTGGCTGACACCAATTTGTTTGAGGCCGAAATCACCTTTATAATGGCTGAGATAGCTTTTAAAGTGGCTGTGATCACATCTCCAGTGGCCAAGATCACTTTTGTAGTGGCTGAAATAACTTTTAAATTGGCTGTGCTCACTTCTTTACTGGTAAAACTCACTTTTGTAGTGGTTTATATACTGTTTGAAGTGGCTGTGATCACTTCTTCAGTGGCCAAGATCACTTTGTAGTGGCTTATATAACTTTTTCAGTGGCTGACACCAGTTTGTTAGTGGCCAAGATCACATTTTTAGTGGCTCAGATAATTTTTAAAGTGGCTGTGATCACTTCTTCAGTGGCCAAGATCACTTTGTAGTGGCTTATATAACTTTTTCAGTGGCTGACACCAGTTTGTTAGTGGCCAAGATCACATTTTTAGTGGCTCAGATAATTTTTAAAGTGGCTGTGATCACTTCTTCGGTGGCCAAGATCACTTTTCATTGGCTTCGATAATTTTTTCAGTGGCTGACACCATTTTGTTAGTAGCCAAGATCACCTTTGTAGTGGCTGAGATAGCATTTAAAGTGGCTGTGATCATTCTTTAGTGGTTAAGATTACTTTTGTAGTGGTTTAGATACTTTTTTAAGTGGCTGTAATCACTTCTTCAGTGGCCAAGATCACTTTGTAGTGGCTTATATAACTTTTTCAGTGGCTGACACCAGTTTGTTAGTGGCCAAGATCACATTTGGAGTGGTTCAGATAACTTTGAAAGTGGCTGTTATCACTTCGTTAGTGGTCAAGATGGTTGTGATCACTTCTTCAGTGGTCAAGATCAGTTTTGAGAAATGGCTCTAGAAAATGTAAACGTAATAACAAACATTTATACAATAAAAAGTTAACATGAGCGAGATGAAGTCCTGCTGGTATTCACTAAAAATATGTTGTAAATTGTTGAAATGAAGAAATAAAATACAAACTTTCTTGCACATTTCAAATTAAACAGAAATAAAATATTGTATTCACGTTAAAGCCCTTGATAGCGATTTTCGACTGCTATGAAAAATGTTGGTACATTTTTTAATTTTTTTTTATTTCGGGTATTCATTGGGCAAAAATTGTGAAACATGATCTATTTTCCAATGCCGACGAAAAAACGCAAATTTTAGGTCCAAACAAAAACTGTGTTATATGTTGAAATAGCTCATTATTTTTTATTCTAAATGGTTTATTTTTAGTCAATAATAGTTCTGAAAAATGGTTGAATTAAAATCAAACATGTATTACATACAAAATCAGCTGAGAAAAAAGTATTTTGACTATTTACTAAAAAAAGGATGAAAAATAGATGAAATTAATACCAACATAAAGCTCTCTTGTGCATTTGACAATTATCGGACACAAAATATATTACATCCATATGAAAAAGATTTTCATGGATATCAAATATATTGATATAGCCCAAAATTTGACTACTCATTGGGCACAAATGTGACACATGGTCAATTTTTACGAACCCGAAGAAAAGTGTGCCAATTTGTACATCTAACCAAAAAAGGATGTAATATGTTCACATAACTCCTTCTTTTATTCCAAATGGGTTTATTTTAAAGCTGCATAACTGTTTTGTTTATTTTATTCAGACGATTAATCCATGGACAATGGTGTTTTATTTTTTTATTTTACTGCTCCGGTTACTGAGTTATTAAGGATTTAAGTTTTTTTTTTTTTAAATTGTTGCCCCACCAAAACAAGCCTGATCACAGCGGAGTAAGACATACTGTCTATATAATCAAGACATTAAAAGTACCAAGTGGCAGATAACGGTCATCATAGAAAAAAGAGAGGAAGACTTTTAAAATTATTGTTATTTTTTAAGTGATCATAGATACATTTCACAGTACAACGTGTATTGTCTCATATCAGTTAGACATATCTAGAAGTTATTACTTTGTGTGATATGGATGATATCTGCATGTAATCTCATGTTTAATATCGATACCGGTATGGAGAATGTCACTCACTTGAAAAATAGAACTCTATTTCGGTAAGGTGCTTTTAAGTGTGGGCCAGCATCAGAGCCTTTGGCCCGCCATTAAGACGCTCTCCCCAGACCGTGAGAAATTGTACATTAAATTGACATCAAATTCAGTGATGTAAATCATCGTTTTCGCTCTTTGGATTTTCGTGATTTTCTTGAAAAACATTTGCATTTTTTTATTAGGTATCTCATGGACATTTCAAAATATAGTCAAAAGCTACTATAGACAATATCAGACTTTATTTTATTTTATTGTAAATCATCACATACAGTGATATACATCGCGCTATGCGGTAAAATAAAATAATATTTAAAAACATCAGACTTTACTGGAACCGATTTGACCCAGTATCCACCATCTAGATCTGCGGCTGGTTATGAGGGCTTTGTATCTCAGCTAACACGAGGCATCGATCCAATGGCAGAACAATGTCGGCCCATCGTCTGCAGTACTGGCCCAACAGTATGTAGATTCAGTTCAACGTATGTGTTTGCTATTAAGGAGGTGGTTTCGTGTTGGCCAATGTAACATTATATTGGCCCATAACCTTACCGCTATTACATGAATATTGTACACACACCGAATCACTACGAATAATACTTGATGGTGTACCGCATGGTAAGCTAATTCAGCTACATTTACCCAGTTTTAGTGCATTTATAAGGCCTTTAAAACAATAGCAATGATTGTTTTGAACGTTTTAGGTTATTTTAATCGAAATAAACAAAACAGTTATGCAGCTTTAAGTAAACAATAGTTTTAAAACATGTTTAAATTAAAAATAAACAATTGTACCATACAAAAATCAGCTGAGAGAAAATATTTTGACTATTTACAAAACAAGTATAAAAAATAAGTAAAATTAGGGGTTAAAAAAGCTCTCTGGCGCATTTGTCAATCATCTGACACACAATATGGGGCATCCATGTAAATGCCTGTGGCAGTAGCTTTGTATTGATATCAAATGTATTGATAGAGCTCAAACTTTTACTACTCAATGGCCAAAAGTGTGTATCACGCTCGATTTCTCAAAATCGGACCAAATTCGCACATAAGTCATGTACATTTTTGGCCATATTTCAGTAAAGCAGCGGCAGTTACCTGATCAACAGGTTGATTCTGGCCCCTGAGTAGTCCAGCTATGTGAACATAATAGTGGTTCAAATTCCCCTTCCAGGAGACACCTTGCCCCAAGCCACGTCTGGTCTAGTATGAAACCTAATTATTTTCAAGTATTTTTTTTGAAAATTATTTTTTTTGTTCAATAATTGTGACCAAATCCAGTTATTTAAATAAAATAACATCAGAAGTAGCTAAATTTGCCATAACTATAACATATAGCGATATATCACGTGGTCACAGCCCTTCAGGTATCCTTAGTAAAGTATACCTTAAATCTGAATGGCGGCATCTTGGATTTTACTAATACACTGGCCCTGAGCGATTCCTGTCTTGACATCCATCGCAAATCGAAAGAGTATAATCTGTTCTATATCTGTGCCAAATTCTGTAGCTTTGGAAGCATTTTCCCCAAAATATCCCTAACAGCTCCGACTATAGCAATTCAACATCTTGTATTGTGTTGGAAGGCATATCTGCGACATTTTTTATATTTATTTGCAGCTGACAACTGACAGTGGTAAGTGAATATTAAATACATCTAAGTTTTATATTCAGAACATTGATGCGTTATTCAAGATCTGCGCAAAAAAAATTGATAAATTTCAAGCACAAGCCGTCTCCTTGGATATAATAGGGTGTATCTGCCACGTTGCGAAGAGGCAGATACACCTTTACATATCTAAGGGACGATTAATGCTATTGTGATAAATAAATTTAATACCGGAATAGTCGGAGCACAAACAGCCTTGCGTGATATTTAGGATTATCAATATCACTTGAAACGCTCTTAACCCTGTGATCGCTAAGCATGACTATAGTCGTTTTAAATATGTTTCATTTGGGCAATCAATGTTATTGGGAATGGAATGAGCGTTTAAACATCAAGATTTGCAAACATTTCACTCACTCACTCACTCACTCACTCACTCACTCACTCACTCACTCACTCACTCACTCACTCACTCACTCACTCACTCACTCACTCACTCACTCACTCACTCACTCACTCACTCACTCACTCACTCACTCACTCATTCACTAAGCGCGACTATGATCGCCTTTAATCAATTTTATTATGCGATCAATTCACTCTTATTGGGAATGAAATAAGTGTTTAAATATCGAGATTTGCAAATGTTTGGTCTCAAAAAAAAAACAAATATGAATATTTTCGGCCACTTGAAGTTGTGGGTCGCGGTAGCGAGACACAACTTCAAGTGGGGGGAAATTTTAATTATTTATTTTAGCGCTTTAGAGGTTAATATTATTCCGAATATATTGCACCTGGTAACACCTATTATATACTAACAATACTGGCACGGATCATTTATTTTGTGTATTGAAATCACAGCCAGACCTTTATTTACTAGTAATAGGCATAGCATCATTCGTACTTAATCAGTCCAGAATAGTTTTGTTGAAGACGACTGCCTGGACGGAATACGTTACTGTTTAGGTGGATTTTTTGTCACACACAACATGCACAAAGGCGCTGTAAATGTAAAAGTCGCTGTGAACGGCTCTCGAGGCTGAGAAAGTTAGGTAAATTGTATTTTTATCGAATTTCATTACCAACAATTTCAGAAATCAATATATGTTTATGAAACAACATTGTATTTGTATGTGTAGGCCTATTTGAAAACCTGTATTTGAATTTGATATGTTTTGTATTTAGATTTGAAAATTGTAAGACAGCGTATTTGTATTTGGTCAGATTTATTTGAAGACATATATGTTTAACATGGTAAAGCGTAAAACACACCAACGCGAAATCGCGCGCGATTTTGCGCACGATTTCGCGTCTGCTATCAAACTCACTATTTGATAATTGCAAAAACATACCAGCGCCTAGGCGTAGGCGAGCGCGATGAGCAACGCGATAATTCTCAAAACGGTTACATTTTTGTAGAGCGTCACGCTGGTTTTCACGCCTCACATGTCGCGTTCGCATGCGTGTTTGTGGCGTTGGTTTGTGGACAGTCACGCGATTTTCTCGTCTGTCGTCGCGTCCCACGACCTTTCTTGAGCTGACAAGTAAACTTAGAAACAGTTAAGATCATTCATCACTAAAGATAAAACATTAAGATATAAATTCCATTTATATGTGCTATCCATAGCCAGCCTCGAGGTCACATAATGTGCTATAATCATACTACTTGATTACATGTATGTTGATATTAAATTTATTTTATAAACTGTATATTTTTATATTAACGAACGTATACTTACAGTTTGAACCCGATCACGCATTAGAAGATTATTTGTTTTACATTCCTGACACAAGATGATTAACCCTTTCATTCCTGAATTTACTATTGTCATCTTCATCCACTACAAGCCGCGAATTGCTGCCGCAAGTCTCGACTTGTAGTGAATGAAGATGATTTGATGTGGGTAAAAAATGACGAAAATTGCCATGTATTGGTAAAACAGTTTCATGGAAAATTTATTCTAAAACCCCTAGTTGTAGGAAAATTAAGTCTGTTTTCAGGGATGTAAAATGATGCTTGTATGCATCGTGAGGGTTTAAAGGGTTAAAGGCGCTATCAAGATTAAGAATGAGTTCACATATAGCCTAGAAATAGAACTAGTCCAGTGGCTGGGGAGATTATGTGGGCATGAAAGTTGCAGAAAGTTTGGCATTTTTATTTGTTAATGTGCCTATTGGAGGGCCAGAATCACGAGGGTGGACATCTGGGAGAGTGGCAGCAAGGGAGAAAATGATGTTTGAATATATGTACCCCTCGTTAAAATGTCAATTTTCGCTATTTTCTTAAATAGTGTGTGATAGGTGTAAAAAAAAATGTAGGAGTGCCCCAAAGCACCCTATCCATTACACATGGTTGCATGTACTGTTATTAGGTCCTTTTATGTGAATATGTGCTTTCAAATTTTCAATAATGACTTTGAAATGCAAGAAAAGTGTCCTCTTTATGCCTAATCTATGGATATGTTCTAGAAAGTTTAAGTTTTTCCCCCCTTTTCCTGAAGGTAGATGATTAAAAAAAATTTCAGGTAAAGCCATTCTATATAGAAGACTACCATAAAAGTTATGAAGAGCTAACTACTATACATACGAATTAAATTTAATATTACCTTACCCTACCCCCTTAATTTGAAATTAACGTCTTGTTTCGCGTTACTGCATTTATCTGCATTGTATGTCTATGTGTGTTAAATCTACAGGAATTTTCAGGTTGCAGGTCCCATTATAAATTAGAAATATAAAATTGGAGACTAGGAGGATGTAATATTATTTACTAATCAATTTATTTTTTAGGATATCACTGTTTTTTTATATAAATATCGCATTATAGCTTTCAGATTTAATGCGATATTCATATACGTATATATTGCAAATTAGGATACACACATTATGTGGCTAATTGCCACATATCATAACGGCTGTTGTCACGGTTTTTTTATTTTGGCCGTTAGGACCGTTTAGGGACGTTTCCGTCGCCGTTGTTATCAGATGAGGTGGGGTCTTATGGAGGATCTTAGATATGCTAAGTCAGCTGACTTTTTTATGTGGTCGGGAATGTTTTTTTGTTCTATGGTTACTCCGATTATGTGGTACTAGCTAGGTCGTGAGTGGTGATGGTATGAATTTGATCGATCCACCGATTGATTGATTGATTGATTGATTGATTGATTGATTGATTGATTGATTGCTTGATTGATTGATTGATGGATTGATTGATTGATTGATTGATTGATTGATTGATTGATTGATTGATTGATTGATTGATTGATTGATTGATTGATTGATTGATTGATTGATAGATTGATTGATTGATTGATTGATTGATTGATTGATTGATTGATTGATTGATTGATTTAGTTGCTTGATTTAATTGGTTGGTTGGTTGGTTGGTTGATTAATTGAATTGATTGATTGATTGATCGGTTGATTGATTGATTGATTGATTGATTGATTGATTGATTGATTGATTGATTGATTGATTGATTGATTGACAGGTTGAGTGAATTAGTGATTGATTTAGTGATTGATTGGTATGCCATGATAATACTGATGTACAAAGCCAAAAAACTGCTTACTCTTTCACTTTTAATAAAATTAGTAATTTCCCATATTTGTCACACGAGAATGTAATGATAATATTATTTTACTACAAACATGGCAATGTATTTTCGACATTACTGATCTGATATTTTTGCCTATTTAATACAGGTATTTTCCATGTAGACAGCCATGCGATCAATAATGAAGAAGAGTATCCACATCATTGCTATTGTGATAGTGTGTATCATAGCCATTACACAGATTTATGTACTTCCTGATCAGATCACATCGCACCTGAGATACATACTGTCCGATCAAGGGGCTCCTAGACTACCTGAATCAGAGCAGATTCAATACATATTAGCCACACAGAACGCCACATCATTAACTGAAGCCTGTGCACCCCATGCTAAAGGACCCCCTGTTACTATGAACATCACAGGTGCCACCGACAGCAGCACAGCCAGGATACTATTCTGGACACCTTGGGTAGGCACTGATCTGTGGTGGCATCTACCCGAGTCATCCCAGTTTACATGTGGAGGACTGACATGCCTATACACTCATGACAAGTCTCTTTATGATAACAGTGATGTAGTCATGTTCTACTTCCATCAAAAGAAAATTGATTCAGCTACTTTTCAGACCACAAAGTGTATGCCTCAGCACAGAGACCGTGGTCAGTACTGGGCGGCTCATTTTCAAGGTCCCCCCTCGTTCATTGACATTCCTAACATGAGTGATCTTAACAATGTGTTCAACTTAACAGCCACTTATCACCATAAAGCTGATATCCACATGCCGTACGGATTCTGTGACAGACACCCAGGATCTGAAAAACTGAGGACAAATTACGCCGAGGATAAGAAAGGTTTGGTAAGCTGGATTGTAAGCCACTGTAACACTCATAACGGACGTGAAAACTACGTGGATGAACTACAGAAGTACATAGATGTAGAGATATACGGAGAGTGTGAAGAACGCTTTAAAACCACCACTGGTCTATGCAATGGCAGTAACGGGGCTAACGGGAGCTTATGCCACGACGCGTGTACCACCATAAATTCATACAAATTCTACCTGTCATTTGAGAATACAAACTGCGTAGATTATCTCACCGAGAAGACTTATAAGGTGTTAGTACCGAGCATGACTACTGTCCCGGTAATAATGAGTGGTGTGGACGATTTAACAGGTATTTTACCACCTGGGTCTTTTATTGATGCAACATTATTCCCGTCACCGGCAAACCTGGCCAGGTATCTGATCATGTTGGACAACGACGATGAGAAATACAACGCCTACTTTGCCTGGAGATCGTCCTATAGGTGTCGGTTCAGCTGGAGACCTCTCACGTTTTGTTGTAAACTCGCTGAAATCTACGGTCGCCAGGGAATGCTGGTAACTGACATAAACTCTATTTATGGCGAAAAAGAAAACTGTGAAACCTGTAAAGATACGTACACAGGAAAAAGACTTCTTACTACAGATGAGTGCACAGCTGACCACGAAAATGATAAACCTCCTTGATAAAACTAACAAAAACAAAGTGGTGACAAAAAAGGGGGACCGCTCTGTAGCTGTTTAGTCCGACGGCCCATTGGCCTGACGGCACATTGATCCAACGGCCTATTGGGCCGACGACCCATTGGTCCGAGGGCCCATTGGTCATCAGGGAAATCACTTGACCTAAAGGTACACGTCATAAATAAAAAATATGATGTTCACAGTGTTATAATTGGTGGTGATTTCAATACTAGTTTTATGAGAAAAAAATGAAAAAAACACTAAAATGTTACAAAAGTATATTTTGGAAGATGATATGAAATGTTGTTTTAATAGTACTGTCAGTACTACTATCTTTTCCCATGAAAGTAAAATAAATGGGGACAGGTCATTTTATATTGGATCATTTTTTGGTAAGTGATAACCATTATTTTATGCAATAACTGAATATACGTCTTTACACCATGCATGGTAAAAATTTGTCAGATCATAATGCTATTAGGATTGTTCTTGATATTAATGTTCATATGGTCATATTAAGAAGCCAAAATAAAATCACCGATTTTTTTATGATTTAAGCCTGGGTATGGGCCTTTAGGCTCTTAACCACAAATATAATCGTGAATAATATTATTTCTGAACACTTGTTAAAGACAAAAGTACTTAACCTAAGGATCTGAAACGTTATATTCGACATGTTCTAATGGACTGGTGTACAGAATTGTCAACCGTTTCCCACACACAGCACCCCTCTTTCCTCTGAATAGGACACAAACTTAATAGTACCGGTCTCCGGCCAGTCCTAACTATATTCCACTTGATGATCGACAATAACGCGTCAATAAATTAATAAATACTAAAATAATGTGGACTTATCACCACACATTCACACACTCTGACTCTCCTCACTGACAAATGAGCTCAGCTGAGTGGCACCCAACACACATCATATCCGGTGTCGCCTCGTTTTCATTTCACGGTCATTCATGTATACGGCCAAATCCAAAATGTCGGCGTTCACGAAAGTGAAAATTTAGCAACTAAATCATCTCTAACATTATAAACGTTAGTTTTAAAAATCTAAAAAGTATGTCTTTTGTTATAATATACCCTTCTGAATAAAATTAGCCAGTATAATCCGTCTATTTCTGTGTCTTTTAAGGGAATCACAAGTGAAGAAAAATGCAGATCTGTCAAAATAAGTACCTGAGAGTATCACTTGGTCTAACCTACTAGGACCGAGCAAGATCAATAGACCTGTATGACCTCACTAATGTCCCTATGATCAAAAGTAGGATGACAACTTTGGCGGGTAAAAAAAATCAGATCACTTGAAAACACATAGTGTTTTAAGAATCTGGTGTTGAATCATGAGATTGTTCAAAAACGATCGGGCTCTAATACAATTCTGGATTAATTTCTGGCTGCAATCCAGGCTGACGCTTAAACACGGTTGACGGCTGACGGATAACGGTTGAACTGTTCCCAGAGAGAACAGGGGCTCTAAAAGGAGCCGTTTTATGTGACATATCAAAGCAGTGAGCTCTATATCATACCACTGAGTGCAGGAGGCGGAGTCTGGTCTTAAGCATTGAGCTCTTTATCATTACATTGCTAGCTTGGGTGATGACACGGCGGACGCGGATGGTTGGCTAAGATGACGGTTTAATGATGGTGGTTTCAAACACACTGCTCAGAAATCAGAGCACATCTTAAAAGGGCCAGTTCTTGCCCTTTCTTCTGGTGGCTGGTCGCTCAAACGGCTGTTTCTATATGGTTCAGCAGCCATGGTTCCTTGTCTCCCGTTGCCAATGCCTTGTATGATCACCTACCTCACCAGGTGAAAAGAGAGAGGCACTTTTAGGTTTATACCAGAACTAGTGCATAATCTCGCGTCAGCCCTCGCGCTGCGCGCTCCTCTGCCTTTTTCATTTCGATTGAGATACTTCATGAGTCAACATGCCAAAAATGGGGAGATACAAGAAGCAGAAGGGGAAATGTGGAGGAGCCAAGAAGCGCAGTCTTTAGCCAGTCCCTCACCCAGCATGTTCTAATTCTCCTCGTTCTTCTCAGTTCTTGTTTTTATTATGTTCTCTGATCTCTTTATATTGTTGCTCTGCTTCCACCATCATTTATAGGAAACTAAAATTCATCATATTTAGTGTTGACAACACTTGCATTTGCTCCATGCTAAAATATAACATATTTATAAGCCATAAATTGGATTTCCAAATGAGGAGAGCATCATGAATATGCTCTATTATATTAATTTATATCAAAAACGTTGCTGATCCGAGTGCAAACGAGTAGATGTGACATGTAGGCCTAGTAGAAACGAGTATGTCTGGCTCCAAACGGACGAGTAAATCTGAATAAACAAACACTGAGTAAAAACCTTTTAGAACTGAGTAAGAACGTATCACAAACTTTATAAACTGGTTAACACTGCTAAGAACGCAGTGAAGACGAAATGGAAAGTTGCAAGGTCTGTGTGATGACGGGTAAAACGGGGTAAAACGTAACAACATTTGTTTTGGGTCATAGTACTAATATTCCAGGTTCGTACGACGTTCAGCTCCATTTGTTCGACATTCGCAGTACGGCAATTCCGTTCCCAGTACGGAAATTTCGTTCGAAGTACGACCTTACCCAGTCATATTTTAAACGGGTAGAACGATATCGGATTTTAAACATGTTCGACGTTCTGGACCACCATCCCCTTCCTTGCCCGTCCATACCGTTCCTGATACGATTGTATTCGGTGTGCAAAAAGATAAGATAAGATAAGTTTTATTTCAAGTCGCAAAAGTAAAACATTATAACATTAGCTCTAATCAGCTGGTCAAGCGACATGTAAAATAAACAATAAAGATAACAACTAAAACAAGCAGGTTGGCTGGCAGGAAGTTAACATGAAATGTAAAAACGTGAGTAAGAATTATACAGAAAAATACTTATAATGTATTTGAGAATATAAATTAGCTGGTTAAAATTACATAATACATTTTGGCACATAAAAGTAGATAAAAGATTATATAAGAAAAACTTATGCTGATATGAGACAATTATATGATTAAAAGTTGTGTAAAACATTTCGCATTTATTGATAATTAAATAAATATATCACATGATTTTGTCAAGGGACCTACCTCTATTGTGCTCTCAATTAAAGAGAAAAATAAGCTCGCAGGCCATCTCTGAAAGTTTTCAAGTCTCTGGTAATTCTCAATGCCTCTGGCCAAAAAGCAAAAGGTATTTGTTCCATGTCGCGCCCTCTTTATGAGAGGATATTTTCAGAATTTCTTAAATTGCGGGTGCGACAGCGTTTTTCAATCAGTTCCAGGAGGTATGTCGGTGATAAATCATTAAGAATTTTAAAAGTCTGAATTGCGATGTTCATTTGTCTCCCAACTTCCAGAGATGGGAGGCGAGCTTTATTCAGGAGGGACTCATATGAGGCGGTATGGTTGGAATAAACACACTTTAGAGCCCTCTCCTGAATCTTCTCCATACATCGAGCATTTGGAGCACTACCGTGATACCAGACGGCTGAGCAGTATTGAAAGTGGCTGAGGATGAGCGCTCTGAAAAGAGCCAATTTAGCCTTGCTGTCAAGATAAAAAGACAATCTTCTCAGAGCGCTCAGCTGTCTGCCAGCTTTCTTACAAATTTCGTCTGTGTGTATCAAAAAAATCAAATTTTCATCAATAGTAATGCCTAAAAGTTTAACTACTTTTTCAGGTTTAATTATACAGCCGTCTAGTATCACTGGAGATTCAACTTTACAGTTAAAAAATATCAGCTGAAATTTCTCAGGATTTGCTTGCATTAAGTTAATGGAAAACCACCATATAGCTTTTGCTGCCTCGGCTTCGAGGCATGATTTTACAATTTGAAAATTTGGATGTGCAAAAAAAAGAGCGTGTTGTCATTTGCATAATTTGTGAGGCGTGCTCGATTAATAAAGTAGAAAATGTCATTTATAATTACATTAAAGAAAATTGGACCAAGAACTGAACCTTGTGGCACGCCCTTAATGGTGGTTTTCCTGAAACTGTGCACGCTGCCTATCCGGACACGTTGCTCACGATCTGAGAGGTATGATTTAATAATTTTGATTGACTGATCCTGAACACCATAAGCTTTAAATTTTGCGATCAGAAGTGCATGTGGCATGCAGTCGAAAGCTTTGCTAAGGTCCATTAATAAAGCACCAATTTTGTTATTCTTTAAAATATCTGGTGGGCAAAAACTTTTTCAAAAACTTTTGGCAAAATCGGTAAAATACTCACAGGTCGATAATTGGATTTACTTAAAGGGACTGGCCCAGGCTAAAATCATCAAAAAATCGGTGATTTTTTTTCGGGTTCTTAATATGACCATATGATGTAAACATGTACATAGACTAGAACTGCAAATTTTTATAATTTTTGTGCTGCGCATTCATCAGTTAGACTAGATATAGAGACGAAATTCCCGCATTTCCTATTTTTGACATGGTTGTCAATAATTACAAATCAGGAATTTCGTCTCTATAACTAGCCTAACTGGTGAATGCGCAACACAAAAATTATAAAAATTTGCAGTTTTAGTCTATGTACATGTTTACATCATATGGTCATATTAAGAACCCGAAATAAAATCACCGATTTTTTGATGATTTTAGCCTGGGCCAGTCCCTTTAATTTGTCAGATTTTTTGTATACAGGGATCACCTCTGCTTTCTTTAGGATATTTGGACTATACTATATTTGTACTATACGTCCATTCCATTCCTAATACGTTGATTCTCGTTCTACTCGCGGGTTCTACTCAGTTCTCCAGAACGTAGTGTGAACGGGCTCAGCGTGACTGGGGCATTAGACCTGAACATGACGGGGTGTAAATGGGAGGGGGACTTAAATCGACCATTCATCTCATCACGTAGAACACACATTCGATTACCGTGTTATGTCAGGAGACCACACATTGCAGCCATGCATTCCCTAGTCGTCAATAAACTTTGACCCAATTTGTTCCACACTGTTCCGAAGGACTGACGTTGGTCCAACCATAATCTATTCACCAAGCGGCATCCCAGCAACCACGAGGCGTTGGCCCAATGTTGGTCTGGTTTTGGGCCAGCGTCGTAGACGATGGGCCAGCGCCTCGTGTTTGCTGTGATACAGCCAAGCACTCCACTCTAAACAATATTGGTTCTTCAGAAGGAACCCTACAGTACTATTACCATGCAACTCCTGGAGAATCTCCCGGGTTTGCATGATAATAGTACTAAATGTTTTTTTTTTAATAACCCATTGTTTAGAGTGTGCGGTCACTTGTAGTAATCAGTTGGTAATTTAAACCAAGAAAATAAACTTTACAAGTAAGTCGTTACTGTTCTGCCGTGCAAAGCCGAAATGCAATATCTGCTTACTTTACAAGTAAGCAGATACTGCATTTTGGTGTTGTTGGTCTTTACACTTATAATGAAGGCCTCTCTGCTTCTGGTGTTGATGAGAAACACGCAGAAGAGAGCGACATTGTTTTCACACGGTTTAGCGAACAAAATCACTTCTTGTCGAATCGTCGTTGGTTGGGGCAACGTTTGGCACAACACTAAAGCCAGCATAGTGCCTACAAGGACTGCGCTGCATAGCCTATGTTCACAACATCAACATGATCAACGCACCTTAATAACATGTCAGAGAAATCGTGACCCGATCTTCCCGACAGCAAGGCAACAAGGTACCCACAGGGCACACGACGTTTTTGCGACGTTGATTCAACGTCGCAATAACGTCGTGTGCCCAGTGGGTCGCGATCTCAGATGAACCTGGCCCCAATGTGACTAAACAGAACTTGAAACTGAAGGTTTCAGCTACAGCTACAGAGTCTTTCTTTTACATAAGACGTTGAATCAATGTTGGTTTAACGTTGGTCCACCGTCTACGGCGTTGGACCAACGGTAAGCCAACATTGATTTAACGTCTTTTGTCTGCTTGGCTAGGTGTGTGACCCGGGAAATCATGCATAAGAAATTGTCTACAAACAAAATGGCGATGTTTCCACTCAGTTGAGCAATGAGAATTGCGTCAGCAATTCCAGCTTCAAAATAGTAAAAACAAACGAGCACTCCAGGAATGAAAGATGAAGTCTAAAACCTCCCCCAGAACAAAATATTATACTCGCTTGAGGTTTCCGGAACTTTCGTAATTATTTTTTTTTTTGGGGTGGGGAGGGGTATTTCTGATACAATGTAGTCACGTACCCAGTGAGCCCGTGCCTTATCGTGTGAAAGTTCGAGAAGGAGGTGTTGAGGGATTCTTTTGGGTAGTTTTATGCCTTCTTTTCTTGTTGTCGCGTTTTATCCCAGGGATGATTTGTTCAGTAACGCTATATTTGATATAACCTTTTCAGCTTTAGACGTCAGATTTTAACGTCTGATGTTGATTACCGCACTGAAAGTAACATATGTATTCAAATGAAGCAGAAAGAGCTAACTAAGAAATTTATGATGATTTCAAATTGAAAAAGACCCGTTGATCTCTATGGTTTATTCAAGATATCTCAGCGTTCTAAGGGTTACTAGAACGTGAATCCAGTCACCGCGCACATCGTAGCAAACTGATGTCACGAAATACTTCATTAAATTGTATTGAAATTGTATTGAACGAATAACTAGTAATTTTTCACAGACCCATGTGTAGAATCCTGTATGTACAACCACGGATTCATATAATGCTAGGTTTACATTATGTTCCCGGCGGCTACGGCGGCCACGTTTGCCCGTAACGTAGTGCACCGTGGTATTTAAGCCCTCTTTCAATTTTTGTTAGGTCTTGCTACGTTTTCTAACGGTCTCTCACGGTAAATGAAATGAATCGGGCTTTAGGCCACCTTTGTGCACATATAGGCTAAACTGGGCCAGGAGAACCTTCTGAGGATGGTGAGATGATTGAGATGACACTGTCCTCCAGACACAGGATTCGAAATTCGAGCCCTGGCGGTCTGAGGCCGAGCACGCTAGATACCTCTCGGTCACGGAGACTCCCCACAATACTGACTTTCACACGTGGATGGGGAAGAAACATTTTTGTTTCTTTCAAACCGCCGAGACCGGGAATCGAACCCCGAGCTCTGGCGTGAAAAGCAGCGGTGCTAACCACTACCCTAGGGCCCCCGCCCATCACAAGCTCGTAGCAGGCATGTCTTCGTGAACATAACATACCTTCATGCACTCGTACATAGGTTTTTCTGAAAAAGCAAGCAGAAAACCCATATGCATGCACACATGTATAATTTCCTATATGCTAAGACATCCGATGGATATGCAGTGTCTCCATGTACATCTCAGTATCGTCTAAGAAACTATGGGGGCAGGTGAAAATATCGAGAAGAGAAGGCAGAAGGCGTGGACAGATATTCGTCAGTGAGTTTGTAAAATGACACAAGAGGAAAACATAGTTATGTTGTGTTATGTTGTGTGCTGACCGTGTTGCAAATACAAATCCACATCATAAAAAAATTTCACAACACCATTAACAGGGTGTGTTATGCACCAGTCCTCGTGAAACACATCACATTAATGTCGTTATGAAGACGCTCATGAATCATGCTTCACACCTCTGACATAGTGTTGATACGAACCACACAATGACCTGTAGTTAATATCTGGTGAGAAAATTAGTCGTGTGTGGGCAGAATATTGAAAAGAGATACTGAGATACTGAGCATTATCACTGGTGATGAACTCAAAAAGAAAATATGATGACTAAATACGTATACGAGTTCCTATGTATATCTTCATCAGCATGCATATACTTACAGTTATTATAAATAACATTCAGAACCTTTGAGTTGTGTAGTGTAGATACAGCAATAAATAAATATTTCTTCGAGACATATTCTATCTAAAACTGCCCCCCCCCCCCTCTCAAGGGCTACATATCATGAGAGACATGCATGGCGAAAGACACCAATTGCTTATCATCAACGTCCTAATCCACATCACTGGGGTGGCGAAAAAAAGGGAGATAAACGGGCATGTGCTGGATGAGGTGCATCCAATTTCCCACAAAACTGGGTGTCCGGAGCAGGCCTACTCTACTGCAAATATAACCAGATTGAATTTATAATAGGTCTACATGCATGTGGTGATCTTTTATATACGAAGGTGATCGTGTCACTTCTGCTGAGATTATGTCACCGCAGCATCACCTTAGTTGGCTATTTGAACAAAACTATCTGGAATTTGCGCAATTTATGTAACGCGATATTTTTCCAAACACAGATTTTTGGCAAAATATTGTGTATGTTTTTGTTGAAAATTCTAAAAAATCGGAAAACTGTTACTTTTATCTATATCATATGAAGTCTCGCCTTTTAGCCGTTATAAACTTGAATACTTAGATATGGTATATATTAAGTTGATAAGACATTATTGAAGAAGGTATAAAATATGAAATCACAAGATGTAATCACAATATTTCCATTCCACATTGGTCATGGCGGCCATTTTGAAAATATGCAGATTGGGATAATTTACGGGTTTGGTTACATAACGTTATATCTTCAATGGAGAAAATAATTTGAATATGATGTTTGTGGCCATTTTGAATTCACTTATTCCAATTTGGACGGTTTTGGGCTTCTCTAATATTCATAAATATATCCAAATATACTAAGATACAGTTACACCAGTCATAGAAGTAAATAAAATCACAAAATACGGAGAAAAAATCGAGTTTTAAGTAAAAAAAACACATTTTAGTTTTACTTTGCGGCCATTTTGAAATATGCAAATTAGGACATTTTACGGGTCTAAATCGATTGGGGTGCTCCTCTTATATGATTCAGGAGATGAAAAGGCACCCGTGTGTGAAATTTAGTGCTTTTATCACAATCCAAACACTTTGGTGGATTTTTGAACCATAGCACCTCTACTAAACCTGACACGCTAATTGCCAAGAGGGGCAATCAACAATAATCAGAAAAAATTAAATAAAGCAAAGTATACATTACCAGGTATCGCAAAACCCAGGCAGACACTGCTGTTGACCACACCATCTAAACGACCTTGTGGTCACACCTACCATCAGGCGGCTCGCCGTACCTAATGTTTGCTTACGCGACCTAAAGAGCCGGCCTATGTTGATGACACTCGTGATTGTCGGTCCACGCCCCGGGAGCGGGCCCTGGGTCTACCCCTGGGTCTACTTATTATATGTTTTGAGATCCGCAATAAAGAGTGCCCAGTACATGACAGCAACAGTTAAGTTGAGCACGAGTGAAGACGAAACAAGGACGTGAACTGTGCTGTCACCTACCGAGAGATGTTTTGTTAATAACTTGTTGGAGTTTGTTCTTTTCTGCCGATATTGCGATATCGGGAACTCGGATGCTGACGACCGAAGAAAGTCAGATGCGTTGTTAAGACGGTTCAACAAGAACATCGATCTTACACTATGTCTCTACGTACCATGTATTATTTGCATGAGTAATGCAAAAATGATTTTTTTTCTGGACTTTTTTGTCAATTTGAAAGATGATGGCATCTTGGTATATAATCCATCATATTTTGTACTATTGTGTGGCTAGCTGTGGCAATAGGCCTAACCAAACTGTGATTATAGATCAAATGGTGAAGAATATTCCAGAATGGATGATTCAAATAAATTTTGAATATACATAGGTCAAAATCAGATGGGCTACTCAGGGAATATAAAATAATACTACACTACATCATTATGCGAACCCATAACCCTGGTATGCTGCGTTACCTCTCGGCAACAGAGTCTCAAAATAGAAAAAAAACAATGACTATGTCAGGACAGGCCTGATGAACTTCACCCAGGAGGAGAACCATGTTTTAAAACATCATTTTTTTGTATTCACCAGAGGGCCCCGTTCACCATAGCTGCAAAATATAACCATCTCGTGAGAGAAGTTCCAAATGAAAATGGTGACCTGTCATCTTGTGTGGAACATTATTCGTACCTAATAATGTTCTGTTATTTTTTTTTAAATGAGAGACATCAACATCAGTATCTATAGCATAGCAAATCTGACTGATACACAGTTAAACTGCAAACAAAGCGATCTGTTTGGAAACAATTCTCAGCTAGCATTGAAAGTGGAATTTCAGATTTAGACTGGTTATTTCGTGTATTGCGTTTTTTTATTGTTGATTATCACTCATTGGTATGCACATAATGATATTTAGGTGGGAAAAGAAAAGAGAAAATTTAAGATGACGTTTCTTTTATACATCTACGAATATTAGAAGTGTAATAGGTAATTAAGCTATGGACTCCTATATTTTTTTGATTTGGCGCTTCAAAAACACAATTTTTGGCGGAATTAAACTACTTTTTGTCTGACGAAATGTTTGAGCTATTATATTATTGAGCTCTACGAAAATTGCTGAGGTAAATACTCACAGGCTATTTACTGTGAGACTAGGAAATAGTGATGGAATTGGGCTGAAAATGGCATGAGAAATCAGCAAAAAATCTGTAAAAGCGGGTGCCATAGCTTGAAGCTCAAAAATGTACTCCCAAATACCTCCCCCCCCCCCCCCCCCCGGGACACAAGTATAGTTAGCATAGTCGACATCAGTAGGCAAGCTGTTGTGCTCTGCAAAGCCAAACGGTTGTATCTTCTCACTTGTAAAGCAAGCAGATACTGCCTTCTGGCTTTGTACGGCGGTATGGTGTTTATCCCTCCGAGGGTTAAGTGGGAACTTGGCCGGCGACCAGCGTGTCCTTAAATATTCATTATTTCACAGCGATAAAGTAATGGCGAAGACAATATCTGACAGATGTGTAAGTGCTAAGGCCAACAGAAATAATAGCTTGATATCTTGCTGGAGTGTTTCACAGACCCCAGAGGAGATCTGAACTTGTCAATTTAAATTTGTTCATGGCCATGGTCATTGTTTTTCAAGAAACTCTCAACATCTCAGTGTGGCACATTCAATAAATACGTGTAAGGATATACTACCAACAGCAAATCATAAAATGTTCCTGGCCTGAGGGGTATCCATACTGCGAGCAGAAGGCAACCATGAATATTAGATACAGTATAAGACGCAAAGCCAAAAGGCAGTATCTGCTCACTTGCAAAGTAAGCAGATACTGCTTTCAGGCTTTGCACCGACTGTTCGGTCAGTCATCATGGTCATCACAAACGCCTGGTTGAATGCCAGACCGACATTGTACGATGGCGGACCAACCGTCAGTCACTGAGTAGATACAAGAGGTTGAATCAATGTTGGCTTAACGTTGGTCCACCGTATACGACGTTGGAGACAACCTTGAACCAGCGTTGATTCAATGTCTGCAGGCTTGACCCCACTGAGACCGGAGCTGGATCCCAACAAACACGAACCGTTGACCCAATGTTGCTTAATTGTTGGCCCACCGTCTACGACGTCGGGCCAATATTTAACCAACATTGGGTCAACGTATCGTGTTTGCTGGGATGTCACGGGTGAAGTTACACACGTGATAATTGAGCTGATGTAAACTTGACGTGACCGGTCAGACGTTTTTAAAGGTGCACGTAAATCTACACGTATTCGTGTGGCAACGAGAGGAAAAGATCAATTAAACAATTAATTAATTGATGGAGCTATCCCCTTAGAGGTTTCATTTCAAATTGATATCACCCTTTCACAGCAAGACATTATTTTGATTGAATAAAACATATTATATCACTGGTTTTGTTCAGCAACACCGTAGATAAACAGATAATCTGTTTCTAAGTAACGTTACCTGGTTACAGCACTGGCTTAATTGCTTGTGACGAAAAAGCAACCATAGGCCGTACTCAGATAATTCTGAGACGAAATAAATGGTTTTATAGACGGGTGACAGTTGCTGCACGTTATAGAGTTAAATTTTTAAAATATAAAATATTTTTCAATGTAATCTTCAGGGTTGTCGCATCACCGTAATGTAGCATTTGTTAAATATCATGAAAATTAGTGGAAAATTAACCGAGATATCAGCGGAAATCATTCACTACTGATTCATTCACTACTGATTCCTACTGTTCACACAGTGTTGGTATAATGTTGGGCGAATGTACTGCATTCGTCAATATATATACAGTATATACACATAAAACAAGTAAGCTGGTATGAAACCGAAATAAAACAACTTTGTGTTGTGTTCAATTTGATAAATACACCACATATCGGATGGATCAGCATGGAAATGTCAGCTGTATAATGAGCGGGAAGATGAGCATATTCAGTGAGATTTAATTTTTCAGACATGATCATAGCTTCAATGAACGATGTAAATACAATACAACATAGAAAATATTATACCATGTTTGTTGAGAAAGTAAATTATAACCTCGAGGGCACATATGATTTTAATATAAACATATTTATTCTAAGAGGATTAGTCTACATAGTAGCTACAAAAAGCCAATCGAATGATTTTGTGCAAAACAATAAATAATATTGAAAGAAAACAATGCAATAAGAACAAGCACATGTCTATAAGAACATAATTTGCTACCTTCGTTTACCACTGGAGCGAAACAGAGTAGAAATAGCTAGTAGGCTAGTTACGTTAATCTGGCCGAGTTATGAAGGAGTTTTAACCCTTTAACCGCCGGTGCCGCATATATTCGGGTTTTCATTTTTTAATTAGCACATTAAGTATCACATTTTAAATATGTTAGAGGTAAAATGTGACATCAACCAGCAAGATTTGAAAAGAGTTGCCCTCCATTTTGTCAAATCTGAATAATTTTCACTCACTTGAAGTTGTGGATCGCGTCAGCGAGACACAACTTCAAGTGGGTGAAAATTCAAATTGCATAATTTGGCGGTTAAAGGGTTAATACTTCAGTGGAGAGAATGACATCGGTGCCCGGGCATCGGTGTTAACTTAGGCAAAGGTAATCGTCTGGTTCAGCCTTTAGCCCAGACTTGACCTTCATCAGATGTATGGATGAGACACATTGTATACATGTCTTTATGCCCTATATCACCCTTACAACCACAGTGGATTCGATCCTGAGACATAAAATGACTAATCCATGTCCCCACTGGTCAAGTGTGGGCAAACAGGCAGACCCTGACTTCAGTATTATTTTCAAGATCTGTACAGATTCTAGGTGATGAAAATTTGAATATTGGATGGAACCAAAACTACGCGTCATGGAATTATTGCTGATAACTATTGCTGATAAGGCTCAATTTAGTGGTCTCGAGCCATACCAGTATGTACTAGTTGCGCACTGGTGAGACAAAGGCTGTATAGGTGAACCCGATTGAGCATCTAAAAAGTTATCTAATTTATTTGTTCACCCACTTGATGTTGTGGCTCGCGGTAGCGAGACACAACTTCAAGTGGGTGAATATTTGTACAGTATTAGACCAAAGATTAGCAAATCTTGATGTTTAAACACTCCTTTCATTCCCAATGACAGTGATTTGACCTGCTAATAAAACATTAAATTTAAACAATTAAATTGCTGGGATTACATCTTAGATATCCCAACACATAAGACTAGCGTACATCTCGTGTTTGCTTAGGAGCTTTAAATGTAGCAAATGAATACATCCAATCGTATCAATCAGTGGGTGACAATGGGATAACCCGAAACGAGACATACTAGCCCGATGTTTATTTAATGTTTAAATAAACAGGGTTAACCGCCTCGTAGGCCGTTTGCGATATACTGTAGATCAGGTAATTTTCGCGTGTTTAAATTTTCGCGAATTTCTGATTTTGTGACTTCTCACGAAGTTTATCATTCGCGAATTTTCCTTTTTCATTAGTAGCGCTATATATTCATAATATGTTTCGCGAAATTCTTGCATTTGCGAAGTTGTCCTTCTCGCAAAATTCGCGAATATTAAAACCTCGCGAATATTACTAGATCTACAGTAGTTGAATTCGTAGCATTCGATCCAGCTCGGATTGAATGAGCATTTTCAGGTATTTTTGAGTAATTATACGCCTATATATGTGTGTCGTGAGTGAGTCATCGTGTTCGCTGGAAACAAAACATTTATTACGACATTTGACAAAAATCTAAGATGAGGCGCAAATGAATGCATTGTGAGATGCTCGAAATAAAATGTCTTGAAAGACTATACAGGCCAAAATTTTATCGTTTGGGCATTAATTATTTATCCTAAAACACAGGCTAAATACACATGCTGACGACATTTTATACTGGGTATGACCTCAGAAAATATACAGGGTATTGTTCTGTTTGGTATCCACACACTATTGTCCACAGTACGAGGCTTTGTGATCGAATGTTGCAGTCTGAACACTACTCTCACAGATTTAGGTATGGATCTTCGTGTTTAAATTTTGATTTGACATCACAAGCTATCGTACAAGTTACTGTCGTACAAATTACGATATATCGTAACTTGTACGAGAATACGGGGGCCTGTAATATACAGTGAACACTTCAGCCCCATTTGTTTTGTCCGCACTTTGATAATAATGTTTGCACGTTACACGAGAAGTTGACTCAATATGTTGGATATATTGTGGGAAACCATCCAAATGCCGCAGATCCAAATGTCAAAACGATGACAGCAGATTACAAAGAGATGCTTGCATGCAAAGCATCGTGATTTTATAACCTAACAACACAGAATACTTGGCGCTGAGAACAAAGGTGTCTGATGGAAATTATTACAACGTGTTTTACAATGCTGCAAAAAATGGACATTGGCTGGAGCAATAGCCCGATTTCGTAAATACTACTTAATATTATTTGATGGAAAACAAATTGTGGTTAAAGACACTGTCCTATAAGTACACCACACCAATTAAAATCAGACAAAACAAGAGAAAACTAGTATTATTTTTGTGTATGAATCAATTACAAAAAAATATGTTTATCAATAGAATCATCTCTGAAGGGATTAAATGAAGAAGCATACTTCACGGCCAAATTTCACGAACATAATATTTTTTATGGTTAAAAACACAACTCGAATATTGTTGATCGACGCTTGACAAAATTCTGTAAAAAACGGTATGTTTGTACCAGCCTTTAGTGTGTCGAATAGAAAATTACATACACACAGGAAATAGACCCAATGTTGATTTATTAATGGACCACTGTCTCCGACGCTGGCCAAAAAAAACAACCTTTGATTCGATGTATTGTGTTTGCGATGTATTGTGTTATAATGATGATCATCTAAAATTTCATTCACTTTGTCTTCTTCACTCAATACATACAGTCCTCTCAATTCGTAGCTCTAGTCTTCCTGCGATCCTGGAATTTCTAACTTACCGTTTGAAAAATAATGATAGACATATAAATAGCGGAATTATAACCTGTGACTTGTGCTAAGTAACAGCACACAATAATATAATTACATCTAATGCTAAATTAATAATGTTCTCTAAATACAGTCCTTGGGTTGATGGAGTGTTATATTGTCTACAATTCTAAATTAGCATGGCTGGTGTTGTACAATTTATAATCAGTACCGTCATTATAAATAGTGAGCAACACAGCCGTGCAAATCCAAAAGGCAGTAACTGCTAAGTTTTTATACAAGCAATTACTGTATTTTGTTTTGCAGATCAGAATATACATAACAAGCATGTGACGTATCATGGTTGGATCAACACATACCAGTAACATTTTAGCTTATTGCAAATTAAAGTGCCCAAATTATAATGCTGCTGCTCTATTTGCATAGCCTACTGACATAGGAGCTTGCTGTGTAAATAAAATGGCGGTCAGTGTAGCCGGGTCTGCCGCGACGTAAATGAGTATTTGCACAGCATATATTTGTAATTTTCAATTTTTCTTGGAAACATTTAAAGAAAATCAAAACTTGTAGTTGTTGTCATGTTATTTATCGTTTTGTTAGGTAGGCTGCATGTACGTGTAGATCGTCAATACGTCAATATTTGGTACATCACACTGAAGTGGAAACACCTGAATAAAGTTATATCGAGAATATCTAAAATTACATTAAGCATAATCACCACCCACTACATTCGTATCCAGGAAAATCGATTCCAGTGGGCTAAAAACGTACCGATGAAGCAGTTTTGGCCATTGAAGCTTTATTTAAAATATAGTGGATAATAATATTATTTTGTACAGAAAATAATATTCAATTAAAGACTAAGTCAGCTTGCCTGTTGAAATGGCAATTTATTAACAATATCTATTCTAATATTGATAAATAATGTGGGGCATAATCACCAGTGTATATTAGTGGCTAGCTATTATTATTTATTTGGTGCACTTATAATGCTGTTACCTGCGTATGCCGATACGATATAGTACCACTACTGACCACAAACGTATTTATTGTATGCTAAAATATGGCATCCAAAGTGTAATATCCTGGCATTCCTAGTCAACACCACCTCAGCAAATTACACCTTTCATAACAACAATGGTTCGTGATATGGTTCTGCCAAGAAACTTTATATAGATAAAGTTCTAGTTTCTACATGCTATGTGGCATAGGATAAGCCGTTAACAGGGTATTCATCTTCAAACCGTCCTTAAATCCGGACAATCACGAACGGCTAAAAAGTATTTATTTGACTAGGACATGCACGCAAGTTTAAAAATAAATTCATCACTTATCACATTGGTGCGCTGGCGTGGTTGAAATGGTTTTATTTATTTTTATTCCACGTTTGCAGATAATGCCTCCTTATCAAACACAAACATAAATCCAACGCTGGCTCAATGTTGATCAATGTCTCGCGTTTACTGGGTCGGGTATAGGAGCCTGTTGACTTTCTCACGTGTGTCCTACCTATAAAATACGGTAACACTTGGCTGCTGCTCACCATGTAAATCATTTTCAGTTTTCCACTGGTTTTATATGGCAAGGAATCAAACACTTTATTTCGTATGTGTTCTCTCTGTGTCACTGTTATACCAGGACTGTAGTTTGTGCAGAAGTATTTGCGATATTTTGACTGCTAAATCTAACAATTTACAAAAGGTATAAACTTAAAATGCCCTCGTAATAATTGTATTATCGCTGTCTTTAAATTGCAAATAAGTGCATTTTAATAAAGTAAAGCTGTGCTATTATATTTTCTGCTAACAATAATATTGAAAAAAAAATGTAATAGTCTTATGCAAGATTCCAGTAAATTTGAATATTTAATTAGTGTTCATGTCATTTTTATTTTGTGGTCAAAAATTAAGATGAATATAGGCGATAGTATGTTTAAAACCGGTATAATTTTCGAATTTCATGGAATCTGGAACATAATTCATATTTCATTTATTTTAAGTAAATAATCAACCACGTGATCGAGTCGGTGAGTGAGTGTCACTGAGTGAGTGAGTGACACTGAGTGATTGGTTGATTGATTATTTATGTGATTGATTGATCCAAGAGGCGCTGGCCAGCAGCGTTGATTCAACTGAGAGAAAATACATATTAAGACTGTGCCAACATCAAACTATGCGGTGGTTTATGATTAGCGATTTTGTGTTTCTGTTAAGTTGTAGGGACTACCCATCATATGCAAGACGTTGAATCAATGTTGTTCTAACATTGGTCCACCGTCTACGACGTTGGACCAGCATTAAACCAACATTGATTCAACGTTTTGTGTCTGCTGGGCATCGTCACCTAGCAGTCAAATATGACACTCCGGGTTCTAGCGGACGACAAACACTTATTGGTGATGCCTACATGACATGAAATCCGGTTTTATCTGGGACAACACCTTCGAACTATTAAATGATAGCGTGTATATTGTTTCAGTATCAATCTACTTTCTTGTTGTCATTCCCTGGCGAAACATTCAAGTTCGGGTGAAATTTTGCGTAATAATGACCTGTTCTGTGAATTCTCGTCAAATGTTATTCTACCAGTTATTTGCTATTATCAGAAATTAACACTAGAAATATACACTATTTCTGGTGGAGTTTCAATAGATGCCATCACACACAAAATCCGCACCTTATTAACATGATTAATTCTAGCCAAATACAGTAGACGTTCTCGTGCAGATGTCTGTGGCGCTGGGCAGCATTGAATTGGTACCGGTAATTTTGATTAGTCCCTGTGGAAACGAAGTTAATGTGTGTTGTTTCGGCTTGCCAGCAGCGCTTGCCCGACTTTCGTGTTAAATGTTGTCGAAATTCAGAAGATGCTTGTATATCAAGGGCTAGGCCTACATGTGCATGTACATAAACTAAAGAGACAAATTTCCTGACATCACAACAACCCGTCTTGACTTAAAAAACAAGTTTCACCCATTGCATTCAGCTCCAGGTAATCGATCCCAGTGAGCTAAGACGCGCCAATGAAGCACTCTAGCCATTACAACTTCATTTAGAATAGAATGGAGTACTACCTTGGGCAAAGTTGTACTTTTAATTTAAAAAAACAACAATAGATAAATCGAGTTAGTGACTTTACTACTGTTACGTCTCTAGGTGTCATAAATAAAAAAATATCTCATTTGCCGCATGCATATTGTTAACCCTTTGACTTCCAGGCCGGGGTGCATACCAGGATCCAGATATACTGTTGTAGGAGTTCTATTTTTTGTCATTTGAAGCTGGAATTGCTAACGCAATTTCCAGCTTCAAATGACGAAAAATACATAAATGTAGTTTATATTTGACGAAAATTTGTGTCATTTTATGGTTACGTTCATTGACGAAATTTCCGTTATGTATGGTAGTGAAAAGGTTAATTGTGGTTAATGAATTGAACAAGATTCCCCGTTCATTGATCATAGAATTACAATAAAGAATGATAATAAATTCACACCTTCTGCATTTTCTTTGATTTCGTTATTAGATTATTGTATCGTCCTCTTTATATTTTTAAAATATGAAAACTCGGAACGATTTTTAAATAGTTCGTATGTGCGCAACTTCCTCGAACTCTCTGTATCCTTTATCCACTAGTGTGTAAATATTCTAACAATGGATTATTCACATAAAAACATGCATTTATTTGTATTTCGAATATGCTGTGCTTCCCATACTTGATCTAGTCCAGTTAGTTCAATGACGAATACGCGAGCACCAGTTTGAGAAACCATCATAGTACAGTGTAATTAGGTGATTATGAAGGTAAACCCGGAAAAAAAATCATAGAGTTGTTCATACATATAGTATAATATCCATGGAATAATGTTTGAAAGTTCCCCAAAAATCCAGTGTCAGGAACTTGGTCAATTTTTTTTTTTTGGGGGGGCGGTCTAAAGTTAAAATGACAGTAATTGACATGTTGGGTTGTCTTAAAATCTTAATTTTATCAAGTTAAGTCTTGTCAGCTAGAAAATTGAATCTTATCAGCCCGTAAGGTGTACACATAGTCCAGACAATAGCAAAAAGCTATAATTAAGGGGGTCATAGATAAATCAAAAATGACCGATATCTTGAGAAGTATGCACCGGTGGAGAAAATAGGAGTTAATTTTGGCGACATGGGGTCATATTGTTACATACGGATCTCCATCCACAATGGCCGACAAAAAGTTGGCCAGAATCCAAAGTTGCCGGACAAATTCAGAATGATTTATATTTCGAGAACGATCAATCTGACGGTAAAACTAAATGACATTAATAGGGTCTTATTGCTACATATAGATCTTCATCCAGAATGGACATGCAGCTAAAATTTAAAATGTATCTCAGTATAGGCCTATTATATAATTATGGACAATGTCAGGGTTTATATTTAGGTTTTTATACAACAAAAATGTGAAACTTTCCTCTATCCTGACTTGTCCTAGTAAGTCTGAACATTACGTAGAGTGTATAAAGGATATGCAATGGTTTGGTTGGCATTATACAGGGCGTGCAATGACCATGATGCCACATAAGACGTGTAGTGGTTATAGGCTGGCACCAGTCCTATATAGAATGTATCTATATAGGAAAGGTAGTAACCTGTGCAACAGTCCTCTCATGGCTTTTCACTGACAGCCGTCTTAATTTACGCTGGAGACGGAATTTCTGTCTAGGAAATGAAATGAAATGAATCGGGCTTTAGGCCACCTTTGTGCACATATAGGCTAAACTGGGCCAGGAGAACCTCCTGAGGATGGTGAGATGATTGAGATGACACTTTCCTCCAGACACAGGATTCGAAATTCGAGCCCTGGCGGTCTGAGGCCGAGCACGCTACCTCTCGGTCACGGAGGCTCCCCACAATACTCACTTTCACACGTGGATGGGGAAGAAACATTTTAGTTTCTTTCAAACCGCCGAGACCGGGAACCGAACCCCGAACTCTGGCGTGAAAGGCAGCGGTGCTAACCACTACCCTAGGGCCCCCGCCCTTCTGTCTAGGAAAGGTAGTGATTAATATACTATCATGGGACGCGCATGGATTAGGACCGTACTTTTATATAGGATGTGCAGTGGTCAGGATGGTATCTCTATTCGGGACTTGTCCAATTTCCTCTGTCCTCTGATTATTAAAAAGTAATGGAACTGTACCGGTACATTTTATCAAGTTAATCAGTTCCTTTCTGAATAGAGATCCACTTATACAATACGAAGGAAAATTTAGTATGCCGTTTAGGAGTCTCAAACTGTTCAGCAGAAGGTGAAGATCAAATCTGACGTCACTGATTACAGGTAGATGATCTGATAAATAGGAGTTCCTAAATAATAGATATAATCTAATAGGAGCAGTTGACAGAATAAAACATAACGTAGTAGTTATGCACAGCACAGTGATCTTGTCTATGTCAATTTGGCTGTCTGTCAATTGTTGTCTTTGTCGTCTCGCTTTACACAAACTATAAATCATGATGCTGTTGCATACAATAATACCAGTAAATGGGAATATTGTAGATAACACAATCTCAATCCATGGCAAAATATACTCCCATTTTATATTTGGATACGTATACGTACAAAATTCACCGCCGCTCGTTCTGGAGAAGATTACAGGAGAATTTGCCGCTGCTAAAAACACAGAACAAGCGAGTAATATGATAAACGTAACACGGCGTGAGAAGTATAAACGGTAAACGTAAGGCAAGGTGGCAGCCACCATTCTCTCTAATGTGAAGCATAACCTTAACCAGGCTGTCAAATAATCCACGTAAATAAGAAAAAAGGGGAACATTTTACATTCAAACGTGGTCTGGAAAACCTTGTTACCCTCGAGAAAAATTAAAATCTGAGGAATTATTCGCATATAAAGCCAAAGTGTGTCTATAATAGCCAATGAAGACATGTAAATGCCAATTGATGTCTGGCGCATTTTCTTTCTGACTCCTATAACACATGTAATCAAGTTACCAATAGTTCCAAACAGTAATAGGATTACTCCTAAACATATGTAAATAGGCTTTGACATGCGCTCTTGATTTAGTCTTGCTTCCTTTCTCTTCTTATATTTTTCAATATAATTTTTTTGACTTTTACGACAAGTAATGAAAATGCGATCGGGGTTAATCATGTCATCAGGTTTAAATATCTTTTTCTTTGCACATTTGAGTAATTCAATAAAAGTAGAACTAGTCATGTGCAGTTCATACACCAGTGCTTTAACTGAACCCCACCATTTAAGATTGGTTCCTTGAATTGTCTCATTATTAAAAGGAATTAAAGGTGATTGACATGAAATTAGTTCTCGGTAGTACATCGGCAACCCTACGAAAGGAAGTGATTCATTCTGGACACACCAGACGATGTGGTACAAGACCGTGACAGTCCTAATTTCTACTGAAAGGGTACGTGGTTTATTTGGCCAGCTACCAATAAATATATAATTTTCTGCAATTTCTTTAGTTTTTTCACAAAGTTTTAATATGTTGTCGAACGAAAAAAAATGTATCTGATCAAGTTCAAATTCGTATCGAGCACACCTAACAACATATCTTAAAAATGATTCTGTTACTGATACTTGTATATTTTTGTAATCACCGAACAAAGTCAAAGGTGGTACGAACTTCATTACTTTACTCTCAGGATAAATAATGGGTGACCGACAAGTTCTGTATTCCTGAGCATACGGCCACAAAGGGGGCTTCTCTACAATTTTCGTCTGAATGCACCACATCATATGATACAACACGAGCAGTTTAATGGCTGGTAAAGTAGGAACCAAACCATTCATAGGTGTGTCTACAACAGATGTCGTCATTGAATTAACTTCACTCTCAATTGATTGTTCTACAAGTTCAGTAAATTTTGCTTCGCCTCCATGAGAGACTGTGGCCGCGTCCAGCCCTTGGTTTTCAGCAGTTGTTGTTCCTCTACATTTGATCAATGTATTTGTAGATGCACCATTAGGCACAGCTTCGTTATTATGATCTTGACAACTTACAGCTTTAGAATCGATTGACCAGATGGGTGGACTAATTGATAACTGTTTTGATAAAGTCGGTAAAGTAAATGTGTTATCTTGTACATCTACAGTATTGGGTTTGATAACCTCTTTATCATCAGCGTCCGTAAGTATTGATACTTGTAGTAGGTCTCTGTTTAACAGCATCATTATGATCCAAAATGCACGGTTTTTAAGTAGCTTAATGTGAGCCATTTTAAGTCAGGACCACTGTGCCACTATGCTATTCATATTCCGTGATAATCTAAATTGCCAATATACGCTGGCGTGGCAAAAGTATATGGGTATTTAGCTCCCAGTCAATCTGACATTTCGCATGATACAGAACCAGATAGCCTTGACTGATGGTTCTATATATTTGTGCTACCCTTGTCATATTCATTACTTTGGCATTACAACTATTGTTAGAGAATCTTTTGTTTACAAAAGATACACGCAAGTCATGTCGTATCACGGTAAACTTGACACTTGTAGACATTATCTTATACTTGACCTGCCGTGTTAAGTCTGGTATTATCAATATTAATTTACACTCGGTTTAATACTGCTCTGCAAAGCAAAGGGCAGTATCTGCTTACTTGTAAAGTGAGCAGATATTGTCTTTTGGCTTTGCACGGCAGAATATCCCTCCAATCGCTTGTAATACTATCAAATTATTTTGATATATACGAGAACAGTTAACATTTACCCTTTCAACAAGTCACGATTTTATTGGGATTGATACATCTAATATGAGTCTTTGTATATATGAAGGGTCGTTTATCATGATTTATCTGATATATCATGTGGAGATAGATATGTAAAGTTACCACTACTCCCCTCTTCTTTCCATTGATATACCATACATAATCTCAGTTTAATAATTAATTGCTTTCATGGTACACGTAAATTGTAACTTTGCAAATTTTCTTAAAATATAGTTGATATCACTAACGGTCCTCGATCTGCACAAAATGGATTATTTCAACCTAATTTCTACTTCATTTGTGTTTCCGATGATTTTACATATGATAATCACTGGTGTTTCCAACAATATTATTATTTTTAAATGTACAAATAAACAACTTTTTTGACCAATAAGTACGATGTAAATAATCAATGATAATGGAGTGCAGCTTGTGAATGTAGTAAATATCATCATTTTGTTATATGTACAATACACATTTGAGGTGAAATATTATTCAAAATAAATCATATGCTACTGAAATATAACTAGTATGGTATACACTAAGCCCCATTTTTTAACAAATCAAAAGTGCATCTTGAGATACTAGTTTTTGGTTGACGGTTAATTGCACACGGCTCCACCCCCTCCAGCTCCACCCACCCTCTTACTAATTACATAAATTGTACCCCTTCTCTTTTTCCCCACCCTCTCCTTTAAAATATAGAAAATAATGATATACTTTTATATGAGCATATGATGGTGAGAATTGCGGCATTGCCAGCACAAACACTGCATAATACCGGACAAAACCAACATAGGCCGCCATTTCGCAAAACTAAACACTTCTGTGGTAAGAAAATTGATATAGTCTTATATTTGACATAATTTTGACACTGTGAAATCAACTTGCATAATATAGGCATCAAAACTGGTATAATATTATAAAATATGGCTAAGATTGTACTTTACTAAACATTACATTTTTAGCATTAATTAGTTTTCAAAGCAAAGTCATTTGATTACAAAGCATTTGATTACGTCACCACATGCTCTGGTGGTATCTAGTTTCCCATCTGCAGTCGGCATGTGATTGATAACAATAGTATTTATTATTAGGTTTGGACGTAGTCATCCAAGCTTCTTGGTATCGGTCAGCAACTATCTTATTATTAAGTTTGAGCGTAGTCGCAGTGGATCTGAATCTATCCGTGATTTTATAAATCCAGTTTGTGGATCAATGTCGTTCGAATGATGTACATGTTAGTTGACAGCCCATTCATTGAATGAATGGCCAGTCGCCCTTCAGAATGGGTCTTTGTTATCCTGATGCTGCCTTATAGGGGTGAAGTGTTATAGGCTCGACGGCGGCTTGATTCTCTGACTACCAGGGGGTAATAATTAACCTCTTGAGTAACAACTGCTCTTGAAAGCAAACTCAATACATAAATAGTGAAACATAAATATAAAATAGGCCTAAATAGTTACGTCACACACGATGTATAAAATCGCGCACTTGTGACGTCATATCTTTTATTGTCGCACCTGCTCATTTTCTGTTGTCATATCTTTTATCCTCGCACCTGCTCATTTTAGACATGTGCCTGTTTCACAAGCTAGCCTAATGACTCCCTGATTCAGCACAGTCATGTAGTCATCATGAATAGACCTACGTCTACCTTCTATGGAAATAGACAGAATGCATTCAGACGGCATCTGCGGTATTTTACAAGCCAGAATGTTCGGACGATGGAAATATAAATGATGGTGACATACTGTACACATATGGCGAGTTTTACACTGTCATAGTTACCAACCGTGAATTATTGTCAGTGGGCAATCACCCTGCCCAGTCAGGTCAGACCGTCAGACTACCAGTCTGACCTTGACAACAGGTGTGTGTGAGGCCTGTACGAAATGCAGGGGGTGCGAGCATCATGAATAT
This sequence comes from Flabesymbios commensalis, assembly GCA_964017125.1. Taxonomy (NCBI): domain Eukaryota; kingdom Metazoa; phylum Annelida; class Polychaeta; order Terebellida; family Flabelligeridae; genus Flabesymbios; species Flabesymbios commensalis. Next base: position 35,827,512 of record OZ024914.1, on the reverse strand, counting down.
TTATTACGACGTCACCGGTTTACTGACTGTGGTATGGAGGTCACACTCAGGTCAGATTGTCTGGCCTGCAGGAGTTGGCAGGGAAGAGGGGAGTTCTGAACTCATAGCACATATACGTGATATCAAAGAGTCTGCCGGTAGCAGACAACTGGATAGATGAAGATGGTGGGCAATGAAATTATGCGAAATAAGCGTATCTGTCTTTTTTTCCAGGGATTCGTTACCATTGAACCAGCATTGAGTGTTTGATATGAACAGTAGAAACATTTTAAATCCTAGATTTAATTATTAAAATAACAGTTGTAATTTTAGAGGGGGATTAATTAGGCCACCTTTGTGCACATATAGGCTAAACTGGGCCAGGTTGCAAATGGTCGAAAACGGTCGCAAATGGTCGTTAACGATTGCAAATAGTCGCAATATGTTGAAAATGTCAAATATATCAAAAATGTCAAATATTTCAAATATGTCAAATATGTCAAAAATGTCCAATATGTCAAATATTTCAAATAATATGTCAAAATTTCAAAAATGTCAGATAGCCTATGTAAAATATGGTAAAAATGTTAAAAAAGTAAAATATTTAAAATATGTCAAATATGGCAAATATGTCAAATATATGTAAAAATGTCAAATAAGTCAAAAATGTTAAATATGTCAAATATGTCAAGAATGGTAAATATGTCAAAAAGTCAAAAATGTTGGAAACTGTCATAAATGCCTGCAAATGGGCGCAAATGGTCACAAACGGTCGCAAATGGTCATTTGCCACAAACGGATGTAAACGGCTGTAAATAGTCGCAAATGGTAGCAAACGGTTGCAAGTGGTCGCAAATGGTGCAAGCAGTTGCAAACGGTCGCAAATGGTCGCAATCAGTTGCAAACGGTCATAAACGGTCTCAAACGGTCGCGAGCGGTCAGTCGCAAACGTTCGCAAATCGTCGCAAACGGTCGCAAATGATCGCAAATAGTCGCAAACGGTGGCAAATAGTCGCAAATGGTCGTAAACGGGCGCAAATGGTCGCAAATGGTAGCAAATAGTCGCAAATGATCGCAAATGGTCGCAAACGATCACAAACGGTCGCAAATGGTCGCAAACAGTCACAAACGAGCGCAAAGGTTTCAAACGTTCGCAAGCGGTCGTAAACGGACTCAAACTATCGCAAACAGTAGCAAGCGATCGCAAACAGTAGCAAATGATCGCAAATTGAACGAAAATGGTTTCAAATGGTCGCAAACGGTCGCAAACGGTCGCAAACAGTCGCAAATTGTATCAAATGGTCACAAACGGTCGCAAATGGTAGCAAGCGGTCGCAAATGGTCGCAAACGGTCGCAAATGATCGCAAACGGTCGCAAACGGGCGCAAATGGATGCAAACAGTCACAAACGGCCGCAAACGGTCGCAAGCGGTCGGAAATGGAAAGAAATGGTCGCCTATGGTCTCACAAGGTCTCAAACGGGCGCAAATGGTCGCAAATGATCACAAATGCTCGCAAATGGTCGCAAACGCTCGCAAGCGCTCGCAAGCGGTCGCAAATGGTTGCAAATGGTTGCAAACGGTCGCAAATGGTCGCAAATTGTAGTAAGCGGTGGCAAATAGTCGAAAACTGTCGCAAATGGTCACAAATGATAGCAAACGTCGCAAGTGTCACAAATGTCACGTATACGGGCCTGAAAAAATGTGCCGATATGTCTTATCTAATCAATGAATAATAAACGTTTCCAGTGGTGATTTCATGACCTGTGGTAACACGTATGTAAACTTTGCCCCATCACGAATCACATTTGACGTGCATGTGGATCATTGCAATACGCATCACGCTTCACGCACCACGTACCACGCGTATGTGGAGTCGTAGCACTATACTGTCCGAAGATTACAAGTAGGCCTACTATCAGAGTAGTTTGGTCAATCCAACATTGGGTGAATATTGAGCCAGCGTCTAAGACGCTGACCCGATATTGACCCAATGCTGGGCGAATACCTCGTACATACACGTACGACACACGTACACCACCTACGTTTCCTGTACTCGCTGGCAGGGTGTTGTATAATAAGACATCAAACCCATGAATCAACACAGACTCACATGGTCCAGACAAAGATTTCTACCCAGCAAGCACGAGACGTTGGCCCGATGTTGGGCCAGAATTGAAGAATAACATTAACATCGGGCCAACGTATCGTGTTTGTTAGGTATATACCATCTACTTCTCTGGTTTTATAAAATGTGTCCGAGCCGTCTATATTGTACACAGCAAACACGAGGCGTTGACCCAATGCTGTTTTGATGTTGGACCAACATTGATAGTGGGGTGTGTATAATATTGGGTACAGGTGTTTAGCATATTCGTGTCATTCATCGTAGTATATAATTATTATATGCAGAGTAGTTGGTGGTTTGTATACCTAAGACTTCTTACGACATCCACCGATCAATGCGATCTTCCACAGTGAATCTTAAAAATATATAACATATTAGTATGTTACTGGGTGAAAGGGGGGTCTCAGATGTTCTATGTACGTCCGATCGATGTTAACCCTTTAGCGCTAAGGCCTTAATCGTTTTTATTCCATTTTATTAGCAGACTAAATCACTGTTATTGGGAATAAAAAGTGTGTTTTCAACATCAATATTTTGCAATTTTTTTTTATCCTTAATTAAACAAATATGAGTACCCCCCACTTGAAGTTGTGGGTCGCGGTAGCGAGACACAACTTCTAGTGGGTGAAAAATTTAGAAGATAAGTTAGCGGGTGACGGGTTATTTGAAGGCTTGATAGATTTGAAGCTAACCCTTTTTTTCAAGAAGATAAATTGTGAGGTAGGGTATTCGGCAGAATTACTCGATGATCGAGGTCGGGTACCCTGGTGCAGTGTTTAAAGCTGCACGCTTGGAAAGTCGGAGATCGCGGGTTCTTTAAGTTTCAAAGAAACAAAATGTTTCTTCCCCGCTCACTCTCAAAGAATAAATATTGTGAGGAGCCTCCGTGACAGAGAAATAACTTGCTCGGCCTCAGACCGCCAGGGCTCGAATTTCGCATCCTGTGTCTGGAGGGCAGGGTTTTCTCATTCATCTCACCATCCTTAGGAGGTTTTCTTAGCCCAGTTTAGTCTAAATGTGCACAACGACGGCCTAAGATCTCATTCATTTCATTTACTCAATGATCGAGGAGAATCCTATGAACCAAACAGCTGACATTTGAACAAAAAAGGTAGTATTATTTCTGAGTCTGTCAGTGTCGTCGTCGACAACATGCCATCTGGGTGGAGGTCTGCCGCATATCCAAAGATATTTGAAATTTCATTCATGCACCAGTGAAAGGCTGAAAGGCTAGTTTACCTAATTAAATTGTACCTGTTCTAATTTGTCAGACCTCAGACGACTAGACATATATCAAAAGGTCCTACGTAATCTCTCCCAAAACAAAGTCAGAAAAGTGACATAAACTGGCTGACATAAGTGAAACTATTATGTAATATTGGTCACATCCAAAAAGATATATCACAAAAAAATATATTTATTTTGTTGGGTGCTTAATTGGACAAGAACGTAACAATATGACTACCTCGCCATTGGAATCAAATAACGCAACTGCCACCTTTCAAAGTGGCAGATACGTCCCTTTGATCCCGAGGGTGGCAGTAGATTTTTCACCCTGATTCCGGATACCACCTCCAGGGATTGTGGCACGTCTTACTGCAGCCTGGACTCTGTTAGTCGTAGCGTCTCACTCAACTAAGTCAATGCGGAGTGAACGGTGGGGTTTAGGTTGAACACTATAACATAATCAGTGATAATATATACACATGTGTTTGTATTATTCTGACATAGCAACATTTGATAATTCTACATTTTTACACACTTTATACAGTATATGGTTCAATATTGTAAATCTATTATGAGACCAACTTATGGCCTAGTATTGCACGGAACATGAGTTTTCATCTAAAAAGTAAATGCAGGTCAATCAATGAGTGTCTACCCAGCACATGCGAGACTTTCACCCATCACAGATGGTCACAGTGGCACAACAACAACACAACATTGGTTTAATGTCCCGTGCTTTCTGTCCGCTTTGGAGATAACGAGATCACTAAGACCCGTTCGATTCGCAGCAACGATTCAAACCATCAAACCTGCCTACAGGAAGGTTCGGCCTTGGATCTTGAAACCGTTTTCCAAAAAATGCGTTCCTTTAGCTCAAACTGTTTATAGCTCGACTGTAAATTTGGATCTGGAATCGGATTGCCAAACCTAATGGGTTTTTTGGCTCAAACTATTTCTAGATTGGAGCAACTAAGCTGGTATCAATTCAAGGCTTTCGTTTCGGACAAAGAAACCAAAGCAAGCCGGATCATTACAAACTATTTCGAGATCAGTGCGAATTAAACTGGGCCTTAGGCCGCCATTGAAATAGTGATCAAAGAAAACACTGTTGACACTCAACTGTACCCTAATCATTGCCAACTGGGAACGACAGCCTGATAAGTAACTGGATTATGGGATCCGTCGGCGGGCACTGAAATGGCAGTCTGCAAAAAACATGGATCGAAAAAGCAGTCCAGGCAAATCACACATCTGCGGTCGTCACTGTGGAAGCTATAGGAATAAAAGGTCGTATCTGCCACTTTATAAAGTGGCAGTCTCTTCAATCTTAATGGCGTATGACGTTTCACGATCACAGAAACAGTGTTGCTTCCATCTGAACTATAGTATACAAGTGCGCATAAATACTTGATGCACATGAAATTAAAGTATTCGTTTATGTCAATCGTAATTTGGTGATTTAAGAAAATTTCCAGTGGGAACATATATCAGTATAATTACATACTTGCAAAGAATTAATGTAATTATGGTCTGCTAATTACGGTTAGTTATCAATGGTATAGAATGATTTACCACTATATACATCCATACATCCATATTAATTAATTAATTAATTAATTAATTAATTAATTAATTAATTAATTAATTAATTAATTAATTGTTCAATTAATTAATTAATTAATTAATTTATTTATTTATTAATTAATTGTTCAATTAATTAATTAATTAATTAATTATTTAATTAATTAATTAATTAATTAATTAATTTATTAATTAATTAATTAATTAATTAATTAATTAATTAATTAATTAATTAATTAATTAATTAATTAATTAATTAATTAATTAATTAATTAATTCATTCATTCATTCATTCATTCATTCATTCATTCATTCATTCATGCATTCATTCATGCATTCATTCATTCATTCATTCATTCATTCATTCATTCATTTGCGGGGTAATTGCTTCAACAAATGGAGGACAAAATTATTATGCTCTGCAAAGCCAAAAACAGTATCTGCCTGCCTGTAAAGTAAGCAGATACTGCCTTTTAGCTTCGCATGACAGTATTCACTGTATTCGGAGCTACAATTGGTTGCCGTCCTCATTTACGCCGTGACAATATTATTGTTTCGGGCGCATTTTTTATCTGGATGACGCGACTACAGGAAGGATAAGACACGACTTGGATACGACTTGAGGTGTTGTTTTCATTCACAGTGTCCCAACAACCCTCTCCATACATTTGAACAGTTTGCGACACTGTACACGCACTACCACGTATCAGCATCAGCTGTGATTCAAACCCAGCTAGCTCCATGCAGTTTAGCCTGTGCGACAGTCCTCTCATGGCTCTTTCACTGACAGCCAGCGAATTTACGACAGAGACGGAATTTCTGTCTACATGCAGTTACATTAATCCAATGGCAAATAGAATGAGCCAACGTGGAAGAACAACGTCATTACCGGACGAATGTCACCCAGCGACACTGCATGTAAAGTCACCCTGTGAGTCACAGTTTATAAAACAAACAAAACGGGTGGTAATATAGCAAGGGAGCCTGGATGACTCATCCCAAAGTAGAAGAAATGTTCCACAACACTGTATTTACGTTGGGCCAGCGTCTGAGACGCTGGCCCCAACGTGAATTCAGTGTTTTCCCGCCATCTACTGTTGAAGCTATTGGTGACACGAGCCATTCCTGGTCATCAGATTTTATTGATTTCGCCCACGGTCCATGGCAAGTGCCTCCATCCATACAGATGGGACCATGCTTCCCCTCACATCCACGCACAGTGGTCCATTGTTTTCCCCATATCAGGTACACAAGCAATATTTAACTTCGTAATAATAATAAATATTTTCAGTGAGGTGGCACCAATACAAAAGATATATAAATAATTGCAAGAGTTGTGGGACTTTGCTTGTCTGTTAGTGTGTTAGTTAAAGAATGACAGAACAGATTGGCTTTGCAGAGCAGAATAATGTTAAATCATTCCAACATGTGAGTGACCAGGTGACTAGTTTTCGTTTTATTTGGGTGATTTCATTGAGACCCCTTGATCCCTTTGTGATAGAAGATGTGGTCAACGACGCATACACTGGTCATATAATTATAAATTACCTTGTAATCGCGGATAATGTGTCAACATTGTCATAAATCGGGGCAGTTTATATGGTTTGTCGAGCACATACCTGGCCTTAATTGCTATCATTCAATATCCTAGATTGGATGTAGTGCTTGGAACGGACTACCGTATTGAAAACTAACAAACAAGCGGTGTAAACATTGTTACAGTTAACCCATCCATTAGTTATATATATTTATTAAGAAACTTATTATATAAAGATATATAATATTATTCGCATATAATGTTTATTTACCATAACCACATCCCAATAAATATACCCCGGTACAGTATACTCATTTAAAAATAATGAAAAATTGTGTGAGATATATGTTTAGCGCTTCAAAGGTTATAACGTACATGTCAAAGAGCCGTGTTTTTTTTTAATAATAGTTCATAATATTATATGATATGATATTGAATATTTCTTACAACTACATCGAATGGTTATTTTCGAAACGGGGTACTGGGATGGTTGCGAGTGGTAGTAATTTTTGCCCCCACTCGTCTCCAGGGATCTGTCCTGTCTGTAATGTATGGCATGATACAGATGTACTAGTCTACCCCAATTACTGAGGCATATATATCCAAGAGAAGCTAGAGCCTCCAAGTGTCTCGCTATAATCTTCCGGCGGATTGCCAGCGACATACCCTGGTTCCTCGCTCAACAGCGGTGCCAATGCAGCTATCGCATCAGTCCTGGCACTGGTCTTGGCTGTGGTAGGCCTAATTATACATTAAGCTACCGGCAGTCTTTAACATTAGGTCTCTCATGTGGGATGAGTAGAGTTACCCTTACCTAATGTTACTCTGGAGACAATCCGAACTGAGGATAGCTGAGCTATGTTTTGTTTAAATAAATCCATGTCTCTGACCGTCTAGGCATGTATGGTGTTAAATCACTTAGGCATGGCCAGAATCCCTTATCGGGCGAGTGAAGAAGACACTCTCAATAACTCACCATGTCCAATCAGCCCACCCACACGTCAGCATCTATACATCATTTATCTCATCAATGGACTGCACTGCTTTTACCCTATTACAATGTCACTTAAATGACTATTAGTAGGGAAAATTCCCGATTTCTTATTTCGGACATGCATGTCCGAAATAAGAAATCAGGATTTTGTCTCTATATCTCGCTTAACTGGTAAATGCGCTACACGAAAACTTAAAAACTTTTGCAGTTCTAGTCCATGGACATGTTTACATCATATGGTCATATTAACCCGTTTGTGACGAGCCCCGGAGATTTCCGTAATTTAGGGAGACCATTCAGATACGAGGCCCGGAGATCTCCGGGTCTGATTGCATGAGATAACTATGACGTCATAAAATAATCTCGTTTCAGAAAAAGCACAGTGGCATAAAAATATCGTGTTCAACGGGTTAAGAAGCCAAAATAAAATTACCGATTTTTTAATGATTTTAGCCTGATTGGGTCGCCTTAATTTTGTGTTACTAACACGATAAAGAGTCCTGTTTTTGCACTGGCATAGCTCACTCTGAAACTTATGCTAATGTATTTTTAGCAAACAGCAGGCTGACAGTATTCGAAAATCTTGCACTGTAGCAAGGAATATAAAAGGATATTTCTTGACTGTAACAAGCGGTAGATACAACCCTTTCATTCCGCTGTGACGATATTTATTTTCAGTATTTAACCCTTTTACCGCTAACACTGACTATAGTCGTTTTTAATTTGTGTTATTAACCGATCAAATATGAGTAATTTTCGCCCACTTGAAGTTGTGTCTCGCTACCGCGACCCACAACTTCAAGTGGGCGAAATTTAAATTCCACAACTTAGTGCTTGAAGAGCTAATGTAGATTTGACATGTGTTGTGTAGGATAGCGAACCCGTAAACTCTGAAAAATACAAATATAACTTACATTACATTATATTTTTTATGTGAATCCGAGGATTGCGAGAGGAACCAGCTTGAAATCAATGATAATGTCAATAAGTGATGGAGCACTTAAACAGCTAAATGTTTGATAATTAGTCGTCTAGACGATTTATTTTTCAGCCTCTATATCATTATATCGCCGATGGCGTCTGTGGCGTCTGGGCATTTGCATTGGCACGCACACAACCGTTTGTATAATAATTACGAAGCTCTTATCATTTGTTTTCAAATTCATAAAAATGAATTGTGTTGGTTAGATACTCAAGCGCGGATGCAAACGGGGGGGGGGGGCGAAGGGGGTGCACACACCCACCCTTTTTTGCGCCAATTTGTTTAAAAAGTCCCATAAACTGGCACGAAAAATCTTGGGGAAGAGCCACCGAACCCCCTGCGCCCCTCCTTTTTCAAATCCTAGATCCGCCCCATTACTATGTAGGCTACTTCATTTTTTTCTGCAAAAAAATAACAAATGAATTTTGGCATAATAGGCATAGGGGCTTAACCCTTTCGAGCCTGAGTTCACCATTGTCATCTTCATCCACTACAAGCCGCGAATTGCTGTCGCAATTCTTGACTTGTAGTGGATGAAGATGAATTGACGTGGGTGACAAATGAAAAAAATATATCGTTATTATTAAAACAGTTCCATAAAAATTTTCGCTGTAAAAAACCTATGTGTAGGAGATTACGCCATTCTTCAGAGATGGAAAATGATGCTTTGATGAATCGCGAAGGCTTAAAGGGTTAATTAGGGTATGACTATCCAGTGTGGACGATTTATGTTTGTATGTAGTTGCAATTGTATGACACGGGGGGGGGGGGGGGGGTTCTATGTTATCCCACTAAGCACGATACGTGGAAATCAATGTTGGTTTAGTGTTGGGACAGCATCGCAGACGGTGACACAACAATAAACCAACATTGGGTCAACCTCTTGTTCTTGCTCTAAAATGCTCAGAAGTGTGTGGAAAATTGAACGATTCCTAATTTCTCATGTTGAATACTTATTTAAAATAAAATGAAATAAACCATGTCATAATGTACAAAACGCTGTGTCTGTGAACATAAATAATTTTTCATGCACACAATGCTACATATAAGCTGCGTATTTGCGTAATTATTCAAAAAAAAGATACAATACTCAATTAAATTCAATGCATTGAAATTTTGATTACTCAATGGCTGCGTACCGTACTAAATTTGGATCAATATTCACATCACATCGTTCAGTCGAGGAAGAGGAGGCCTTTCTCATAGGTTATGGCACTAACTCTTACAACGCTGAAATATTTTTGTATGAGCCATGGAAACCAAAAAAAAAATTCAATTTGAAATCATCATAAATGTCTTAGTTAGCTCTCTCCGCATTATTTGAATACCTATGTCATGGGTCCACGGCCATTATAAATATTTCAACTCTTTCAGTGCGGGAACCGTCTTTATACATGTACGTCAGTATAGTGTCTACAGACGTCAGAATCTGACATACAAACATTTCCCGAACTGAAAGGGTTAAACAATCCTTATTCTGAATTTGCTTGCAATGATTTGATCACGTTGACAACAAAAAATCTCAATTCAATTCAAATTGATGAGTAGCGACAATTACAATACTCAATTATTTTTCTAAATAGGTCCACTCAATATGTGTTCAAAGATGGGGGGGGGGGGTCTAATAGATAATAAAAGCGTATGTGTAGTAGTGCATAAATTCACCATATGTACACATTTGGAGAAAAAAAACCTCAAGATACACGTACGTATGTTTATGTATATTTTTTAAAAATAAATTCAAATAGCTTGTATGTTTATAATATATGACTACTGGCAGAAATATATAAGATTATTCAGTTCAATATATCGGGTTTGCTGGGAATTACTGTGGGTATAAAGATGACCGAACACTTTTATTGTCCTACATAGTCTACATTCTAGTTTTTGCATCAGACTTCTATAGAAAGTGAAGGGTTCGACTGGTCATAATGACTTACATCCCAGCGAACACAAGATTTCGGGAACAGTGGTTATTTAACGTAGTCCAACCGTCTACGACGCTGGAACAACAATAAATCACCATATAGGGACAATAATTAAGGTGTTTCCTGGGATGAAAAAAGACTCTGGACATTTATTCTCGTACAAGTTACGATATATCCTACGGTAACTTGTCAGGTGATTGTAGGCATGCCAGATTTTATATAACTTCTTGATTTTTCACGCAATAACACAGAGATGTATTGATGCAGGTAGAGATCGTATTTATTATGTACGAGTCGATCACCATGGTGTAGAGAAGGAGACGTGGCGCTCTGGTAGAGCGCCTGACTGCTTCGCGACGCCGGTCATGCATGCGTAGCGGGTCCCGCTGGTCCTGCGTGGGGTTTTCGGAGATATATCCTTGTTTCGGCCTTGTCAAATTAACCCTTGTCCTGCTGAATTGTTTCAATTGTATTTTTCGTCATTTGAAGCTGGAATTGCTAACGCAATTTCCAGCTTCAAATGACGAAAAATATAGATATTTTTTAAAAATATACATCTTCTAAATTGAGTTATTTTACTAACTGAACATCTACCACAAACTGTATTGTCCATTTCAGTGACATATTATTTGGCTTCAAATATGCTTAAAACCGTATATATCAGGGTCTAGCAGGACAAGTGTTAAGGTTGAAACCAGTGTATCGACGTTAATTTCGCGCAGGGTCATGCGCTGCGCTCTCCTCCACACCATGCTGTAGGCCAGCAATCAACACCTTCACTCACCCGTCTCTATGTATGAGTGTGGAGCATTCTAGACTCCTCCCCCTCCTACCTGACAGATACCTGACCCTTGGTGACCCTGACAAACCACCAATCACGTGCCGAAGAGGAGGGACTGTTATCGACCTGTTGTCATGGCAAAAGATACTGGGGACTGGACGAGCGCCTGCCTGCAAACTGAATTCGTCGTCTGGGTTTAAAAGCTGCTGCGGCTACTCAACGACCGTTAAAAGCATACGCTGTGCGCTGTCAAGAGAGTTTGGACATACTCAAGATTTCCGTATTTTCACAGTAAAGAACCATGAGAGAAATCGTCCACTTACAAGCTGGTCAGTGTGGAAACCAAATTGGCGCAAAGGTGAGGAGCCTGGACTTTTACTGATACTTTCCCTTTTGCAGCTGAATTAATTTGCTTCTATTCTCGCTCATTTATAGCTGCAATTGCTGACGCAATTACCAGCTTCAAATCACGAAAATATTTATATTTATAAAAAACAGACTTCTCCAAAATTAAATTATTTGCTCAACTGAGCGATACCACTACTGTACTAGGAATATGTCCACATCCCGACAAATATTGAGCCATTGTTTGGCCAATGTTGGGTCAGCGTCGTAGACGATGGACCAACATAGATCCAGCAATGGCTCGAAGTCCCATGTTTGCTGTGATACGAGACGTTAACCCGGTGTTGGTTTAATGTTGGAAAACCGTCTGCGACGCTGGCCCAACATCAATCCAACACTGGGTCAACGTCTCCTTTTAGCCGGGATGCGCCTTTGATAAATATTTGCACTGCATGAATGAATATAACTCATACGACAATCATGAGCATCGTAGTATCTCCAGTGGGGTCTCATTTGAACGACTATTTTTAGTCTATAGAATCCATCCTGTTACAGCGTTTTTCGGTCTGGGCAAATTATTTATTTCACCTCCTGTTTGCAATATTTTCTTTATTTCACGCTCTGCCTCGAGCAAAATATTTATTACACTTTTTTAGAATTTTTTTTCTCTTTACAAAGTTGGATCCCAAGCGAGGCTCAGTATTGATGTGGGGATCGAAGCTCGTCTCCTTAACCCCCATGTCCTTCAGACAATTATTTACTCCCTGAAAATTCAACCAAAATATATTTCAAAAATATTCCAGCCCACTCCCCTGTAGATTGAATGGTGGCCCCCTTACACTCAGTTACACAGAGCACTGTCCCTCTACGGCGGGCAGTGTAACACTCAGTAAGAACGAAGACTTCTGAAGACAACAGGATGATAATAATTTATATAATCGTAATAATCTTCACGATTTATATATAGGGCCTACTCCTTTAAAAATTATAATCTTTACGCTTGCAGTCGTCACAAAAAACATTGGGCCTACGCTGGCCCAACGTGTTTGACCCTGGCCATTGTTGAAACACCATTGCACCGATGCATCTGATCATAGCGATCGTGTTAAAATGCTGTGAATGCCATCTGTGCATGTAGCATGACATGATGACTCATCCGCGGGAGGCGCACCAGCCCGTGGCACCAGCTCACCAGTTGACCCTTTGTGGTCTAGATTATTCAGATTAAAAATTTACTGTACACTCACCAAGCTTCCGGTGAGTTTAATAAATCATGGAGATCAAAGGCTTTTTTTTATTTTGAAAAGTCTTAGTTGTCTTTTTCCGTTCCATTTGAACATAGTATAACTCTATATTTCAATACATATGTTATGGATCTACCACCATTATAAATATTTCAGTTATTTAACCTTTAAGCCGCCGGTGCCGCATATATTTGGGTTTTCATTTTTTATTAGCACATTTGGTACCACATTTTAATTATGTTAAAAATAAAATGTGACATCAAGCAGAAAGATTTGAAAAGAGTTGTTCTCCATTTTGTCAAATCTGAATAATTTTCACTCATTTGAAGTTGTGGATCGCGTCAGCGAGACACAACTTCAAGTGGGTGAAAATTCAAATTAAATCATTTGGCGGTTAAAGGGTTAAGTGCGGGGACAGACATCAGATGCTGACATATAAAGACGGTCCCCGCGCTGAAAGGGTTATTATTTATCTGGTTGCAAAATTATAATAGCGGAAACCTCTTCTACAAGCTGGGGCTAGTGCAAATATTAAATTGGTTGCTAATGAGGTTAGTAGCATCTCTTACGCCAAAAAAGGCGTTTCGGACGGGTAAAAGCAATTTGACTAGATTTTGTTTTATCTAGATCTCTAATTTGCAATATGTAATGTTTCCAAAAATGTTTATTTTAAGTTGGCCTTTTGGCGGCCATTTTGTTTTTTATCTGTCAGAAATACCAATACGGTCGAAACTTGTTTACTATTTGACAGGAAAAGATGTGTAGTATCACTGTTTCAAATTGTATTTAGCATGCTAAACTAATTTGTGCCACTATTTTCTTATTTTAAGATCAAGGGTAATACATTTCGATGTAATTTGTCAAATAAGATTTGCATGGATTTGATAAAAAATAAAATTGATGGCCGACAAAGGGCAGACCTACAGGGCAGACAGTTCATCGCTTGCTATTTTCTATGAATCATCTAAAAAACAAAATGTTATTTTTTCAGTTTTGGGAGGTGATCTCCGATGAGCACGGTATCGACCCAACAGGCACCTACCATGGTGACTCTGATTTACAACTGGAAAGAGTAAACGTTTACTACAATGAAGCCACAGGTATTAACACTATATTGATACCTGGAAGCCAGAGTGTCATATGTGTAACTCAAATGAGTGGCAGATACGACCCTCTAGCTACTAGAATTATACCCCAAGATGTGTCCACCTGGTAATTCCACCCTTCACAGAAATGGATGTGTTTCACGTCATCTGGTCATTGCTTTTTGTCTATCTTGAATGCCAGTGACCGGCACATCCTATTGAAAATAGTTATTTGTTTTCGAACTAACGATTCGTTGATTGAATGCTCCGTCCTATCTGCAAGAGCACAAAGATAAGGACATTCGCCCAGTGTTGGTAGTGTGACAACTGTTTATCCGTGCATTGTAGCATGTTAGAAGATTATATTTATTACAGTAAATCTGTTTCAAATTACATTGGTAATCTGGCCAGGTCTATTTTCTCATTTAATTGATGTTGTAATAATAATCACGATTATACATGCAGCAAGCCCATTCGCATTGAGTTCGTAAGATAAACATACCCTTGTAATTATTATTGAAGGCTTATTCCCAGGCAAATGGCATGTTTTTGTTTTAGCTCTGTTATATCTTTTTGAGTGTTTAAATGAGTGAAGGCAACATTCCGATGCTTTACAATTTTTTAGGAAAATCCGTTGACAAAATGTCGGTCATTACATTTCTGTCTTTTAAATCGAACCGTTTTATATTGGAAAAGGATATGAATCACCAATTGTATTATTTTCTTCTAAAGATAGTTTTTTTTATAATTTAATAGCCGTAATCTATGACAAAAAGTTTTCAACTCGTATCAGGAGAAGTATTTAAGGTCGCAGATGTATCGCATCGTCAAAGACGTTGCGAGTTTAACGTCTTCGGAAAATGACCGCTTTCCTAACAGGCCACGCATTTCAAAATAAGAAGGGTCAACACAGCTAAACTCGGCCGATTGACAAGTTTTAAATCTTTGTGGGACATCCTGAACATCGCCAAAATACACAGACAATTTTCATGGGATGTTCGTGGCTGGTGTAGTGACAAAAAGGAAGGAATTTTCTTCAGTATTGACCCTTTTCAAAGAAACAAGCAAATCAACATCGGACCTTTTATCTAGATCCTCAGCGGGCAGGTTTTATGGTCAATCTCAGTGGCATTTTTGTCATGGTGGTACGAAATTGTATGAACATTCCGAAATACAGATTTATGATGATATAACACCATTTTAAAGTTTGAAACTTTTCAAGTTAAGGACATCTGGGGATGGGCCTTTATTTACTTTTCATAATCTCACTAACATTTTGTTTTAGGAGGGAAATATGTGCCGCGTGCCGTTCTGGTGGACTTGGAGCCAGGAACCATGGACTCTGTCCGCTCTGGTCCTTTCGGACAAATCTTCCGCCCTGACAACTTTGTTTTTGGACAGAGTGGAGCGGGCAACAACTGGGCCAAAGGCCACTACACAGAGGGAGCTGAGCTTGTCGACTCTGTGCTCGACGTGGTTCGCAAAGAATCTGAAGGTTGTGACTGTCTTCAAGGTTTCCAGTTAACTCATTCACTAGGTGGCGGTACTGGCTCCGGCATGGGAACTCTGCTCATCAGTAAAATCCGTGAAGAATATCCTGACCGCATCATGAACACATTCTCAGTGGTCCCGTCACCCAAGGTGAGAAAAATGATACAAGACACAACTGGGACTCTTCATAAGTATAATTTAGTGTGCTTTGTATTTAATAAATGTCATAGTTATATAGCCGAAAATTGCTAGATTTAGATGCAAAATTAACTTTTAAAGTGCTAATCGTGTCTTCTGCCGTTTTTAGCCTTTCTTGTTGATCTTCAAGCAAGAATGGTTTTGAAGACGAAATGAACACTAAAATAGTTAGATTGTCATATCTTTTGATACGATTGTACAAATGTAGGCCCCCTATGTAATTTTTACCCACTTGATGTTGTGGATCGCGGTAGCGAGACACAACTTCAAGTGGGTTAAAATTTAAATTATATAATTGAGCACTTTAAGTGTGAATTCATGCTCGAAACGTTTTAATTCATACTACTGATTCTTTCATTTCAGGTATCAGACACAGTTGTAGAACCCTACAATGCCACACTTTCAGTTCATCAGCTTGTGGAAAATACAGATGAGACTTATTGTATTGACAACGAGGCTCTCTATGACATCTGCTTCCGCACCCTGAAGCTGACCACACCTACATATGGTGATCTGAACCATCTGGTGTCCGCCACCATGTCTGGTGTCACCACCTGCCTGCGTTTCCCTGGTCAGCTCAACGCTGATTTGAGGAAGCTAGCTGTTAACATGGTGCCCTTCCCGCGCCTTCACTTCTTCATGCCTGGCTTTGCTCCGCTCACATCCCGTGGAAGCCAGCAATACAGAGCACTTTCTGTACCCGAATTAACTCAGCAAATGTTTGACGCCAAGAACATGATGGCTGCCTGTGATCCCCGTCACGGCCGCTACCTAACAGTGGCCGCCATTTTCCGTGGCCGCATGTCCATGAAGGAGGTTGATGAACAGATGCTGAACGTGCAGAACAAGAACAGCAGCTACTTCGTGGAATGGATCCCTAACAACGTGAAGACCGCCGTTTGTGACATTCCACCAAGAGGTCTAAAAATGTCCTCCACGTTCATTGGAAACAGTACAGCCATCCAAGAGCTGTTCAAGAGAATCTCAGAACAATTCACTGCTATGTTCAGGCGTAAGGCGTTCTTACATTGGTACACTGGCGAGGGCATGGATGAGATGGAATTCACCGAGGCTGAGTCCAACATGAATGACCTGGTGTCGGAGTACCAGCAGTACCAGGATGCTACTGCCGAAGAGGAAGGAGAATTTGATGAAGGAGAGGAGGAGGACGAAGGATAAAATAAAAAGCGGATTGTAATTAGAAAGAAGAAATATCCTTCAACACACAACCTTGGTAGTGCTATGATATCAATCAATCCACTACCCAATAGAAACACTCTGAGAGCGAATGGCGTTACCTGTCACAGTCTAGATAATAAAACCTTTAAGACGCTACATTATGTAATTTAAGATTCATCCACTTAAAGTCGTGTCTCGCTACGGCGACCCACAACTTAAAGTGCATGAAAATTGCTTGTATTTGTACTTTTCAAAACATTTGCCAATCCAGAATTGTAAATGCTCATTTCTCCCTTGAAGTGTTTTGCTTTGAGGTTAGATAAAAACGGCTAAAGACGCGACTAGCACTTCACGTGTTTATAATAATTGTTCAAATCGATTCACAAGAAAGCACTCCCAACACCACACAAACCACGCAAAATGTTTGAACAATATATCTTCTGCATTCCGATTGAACACGTTCAGTATTTCTTGGAACAAAAATACAAACAGGCACAGTTTATTGTGACATTTGTTTTTAATTTTTTTTTATTTTATGATCTCTTCTTTCTTTTTCATTGCCATCAAAACAGTGTACTATTTGGACCCAAAATCAGTTATTTTCACAGTTTCTATTATTATTATTATTATTATTATCAGAACACAATATTGATAAAAAACTGGATACAGTGTTGTCTCGGATCGATACAATAGAGCTAGAAAATGCACAATTAAAGGAGGGGAACGAACATTTGAAAGAGAAAGTGAACAATCTGGTTAGTAGTAAAAATGATTCAGAGTTAAAGGTGGAAGAGTGTAAACATGATGTTAGATGGGCTTGCATCACCAGCAACAACAATGAACAATACAGTCGTCGTACATCTGTCAGAGTGCACGGCGTACAGACAGTACAAAACGAAAACACCTCAGAACTCATTGTAAACATGTGTACCGAGAAGCTTGGTGTTGCCCTGACAACAAATGCTATTGAAGCCTGTCACCGCCTTCGAGCACCACGCAAGAACGGGGAGGGGCCGCCACGACCACCACCGATAATTGTTATGTTCAACCCACGCCAAAAGCGTGAAGAAGTCATCAAGAACAGGCGAGAGCTGAAAGGGAGCCGAGTTGTCATCTCAGAAGATCTCACCAGACTCAACCAGCAAACTCTCAACCGTGTACGCGTGTCTGAACGTACCAACTCCACATGGTCTCACAACGGGCAAATAATGTTTACACTACCTGGAGACAAGTGGCGATACAGGATTGACTCTTTCCAAACCATCAATGAAGCCATAGCCATGCGGAACAACAATAAACAAAACATTCCACGTCCTCCGTAGTGAGTTATTCCCTTCCATCCCTTCACATATTTACAATGAAATCATTATTAAATGTACTATGTTACGAACGAACAATTTTCAAAAATATCTCGTTATTGTATTGGTGAGAAAAGATATTAATACAATCATGATAATACACTTACTGGTATATCGAAACACGTTGGGACCACACGGAACTCAAGCTGATTGACACACCCACAAAAATCGCAGGTTCTTGAATATCATGATATACTTCATTGTTTTGTTATTTTTTGTAAATATGGCAGTCGAGCACTCAAGATTAATTGGAGTAGGGTTACATAACCTATGTGTGTATACAGTTTATGATTTTCTTCTTTTCAACGGAGAGTTTAAAATGCGGCATAACTTTATTTTATTAATTGACATACAGGGTGAATTATATCATATTTTTACTCAGCATCATTATGTTGTACATTGATTATTATAGAGCTAGTATTGGTAATTTCCACATAAAATTCCTCAGCCCAGGAAAAAACGTGCGAATTCGTTTGACATCGGAATATAATTTTTGGTGTACTGTATTTCTAAATTTCATATTTGTTAATTTTGTTGCAGCAACATTATTTAAACATTGTGGTGATATTGAGTCCAATCCGGGCCCACCTCTTCATCACCATTATAATGTAAACTAGTTAACTTTATACTGTGTAAATATTAGGAGTATTCGAGCCGTAGGCAGCGAAAACCCTACAATAAGAAAATTCGATTATTTGTGTGCTGAAGCTTCATCTCGTGAAAATAGTATTGTATGTGTATCCGAGACATGGTTACACAAATCTAACAAAGATATTGATATTGAAATGCCTGACTATACTATGTACCGTCGAGATAGACCAATGAACAGGTACGGTGGTTTGGTAACATATATTCATAATTCTGTAAACAGCAACAGGCTCACCTGCTTTGAGCCCGCTGATAGTGACATAATGTGTTTGGAAATTAAGTGTGACAATAACAAAATACTCCTGTGCTCTTGCTATAGGCCTCCTAATAAATCCCCAAAATTTTTCTTTGACGATGTTCAAAATATTCTCGACTCGGCATCGTCCACATTTGACACAGTAATTTTTATTGGAGACATGAATTGCAAACATTCAGATTTTTACGCACGCGATAAAACATGCAATGCTGGCAAAGTGTGCAAGGAATTGTTCGATTCTTATTCTTATGATCAGCTTATCAGTGAACCAACGCGTTTCAGTGGAAACAGCCAGAGCTGCATAGACCTTTTATTTACTAATACTACTCACTTTTTAAATAAAATTGGAACGGAACCACCTCTTCCTAACTGCGATCATGTTCCTATAACAGCAGTCTTCAACTTTAAATATAAACACGACAGTTCTTTTAAACGGGAGGTATGGAATTTTAAAAAAGCCGATTTTGACAAATTTCGTTGTCTCCTTTCTACTTCTCCATGGCAGAATGTTACGTTACTAGATGATGTTAATGAATGTGTCTTAATTTGGTCTGATATGTTTATCAAGATTGCTGAAGCATGTGTACCACACCAAAATGTTATTATTCGACCTAAAGATAAACCTTGGATGAGTTCCGAGATTTGAAAATGTATTAACAACCGCCGCAAATTATTTTATGAATTTAACCGCAGTAACTTCTATGTAATACAGCAACAAAACCGAAACAGTGGTGGAGTGTACTAAAACGCGAAATAAAAGGCTCAAAAAAATCTGAAATATCATCTATTGTTTATGGAACAGATACTATTCACGACAACTCAAAAAAAGCTGAAGTTTTTATTAATTATTTTATACAACAATCTACCGTCGATGAAAACGATATGATACTCCCCCCACTCGCTGATCGTGATTATCCAGATATCGAAGATTTATTATTTACCTCTGACCAAGTTAAAAACATATTGTCTACTTTAGATTGCAGATGTGATCAAATTGGCGACATACTTCTTAAAGAAGCTGCGATCCCAATTTCTCCAATTTTGTGTCATATTTTTAACAGATCTCTAACTAATGGTATTTATCCTGAAACCTGGAAAAGAGCCTTAGTTATACCGCTATATAAAAAGGGCATCAAGTCTGATATTAATAATTACAGACCAGTATCACTGCTCCCTTGCGTCTCTAAAGTATTCGAAAAACTTATTTTCCAACATATTTTCTCTTAACTGAGACATGATGCTATATTGTCACCACACCAGTCAGGTTTTATAAACGGAGACTCATGTGTTAATCAGCTGGCTTGTATCTCTCATAACATATACAAAAAACTTGACAAAAATAACTCGGTTCGAGCTGTATTTTTAGACTTTGCAAAGGCGTTTGACAAAGTTAGCCACAAAGGCCTGATCTATAAATTTGAAAAATACGGTGTTACTGGAAACATTCTATCTTGGCTTACAAACTATTTAACTAACAGATCACAAAAAGTAGTTATTAAAGGCTCGTCGTCATATTGGCGACATACTAAATCAGGAGTCCCCCAAGGATCCGTCCTTGGGCCACTCTGCTTCCTAATTTATATTAACGACATTACTGAAAATATATCAAGTAGCATGTTCCTTTTTGCAGACGATGCTTCTATTTTTAGGCCCATAAGAGGTACGTCAGCTCGAGAAAATTCGGAACTTATAAATGAAGATCTGAAAACCATTGAAAAATGGGCTTCACAGTGGAAACTCAAACTCAGTATACCAAAAACTGTCGCTATTATGTTTTCTAGAAAAAGAGTACCCCCAACTGAACACCTATTATTGTTAAATAATATTCCATTAAAAAATGTAAAATTTCATAAACATCTGGGCATCACATTTTCTGCGGATATGCAGTGGAGCCATCACATTGATTGTGTGACGTCCCATGCTTACAAACGAATAAATATGATGCGATTTTTTCAATATAAATGGTCAACATTCTGTCTTAGCACTTGTTATAAGAGTTTTGTCCGACCAGTATTAGAATATGGCGATATTGTGTATAGCAGTTGTAAAAAAGCTGACGCTGCAAAACTTGAAAGCGTTCAAAATGATGCTTTACGCATTATTGCAGGTGCGAAAAGATTTACATCCAACTTTTTATTATTGAACGAGACTGGTTTTCAGACATTGGAAACGCGTAGGGATGCACATAGCATGATCTTATTTTGCAAATGCTTGCACAATAAAGTACCACAATACCTGACTGATTGTATGCCAGAACGCCTGCATTCTCGTAATACCCGTTCGGCAGCTTCTCCAACATTTCGTATTATAAAAGCTAGCTCAACCCAATATCAAAACAGTTTATTTCCAAAGTGCACAAAATTCTTTAATACCCAAGAAGCCAAATTTTAGATCATCAGAATACACTGCTCAATTAAACCACTTTCGTAAAAAATGCAATAAATTGCAAAACGGATATTACCTCATGGGTTCCAGATTCGTTCAGGTTGTTCTTTCTCAGCTACGTCTGAGATTCAGCAACCTCAACGAACACTTGTTCTCTAAAGGTTGCATCGATAGTCCACAGTGCAGGTGTTCTGGCGGTTCCGAAACTGTTAAACATTATTTTATTGAATGCCCCATGCAAAGCGGACCTGGAGAAGATTTATTTGGAATATTACATAGTTATACCGATGATAAGAGTACTTAAGCAATTTTGAATATTATATTACAAGGTGTTAACATAAGAGATCACAATTTTAAAATTATTGAAGCAGTATCTAAATATATTATAAAATCGAACAGATTCACATAAATAATTCCAATGCTAGCCACTCTAACATGCTCATGAACGCTGTTTGAAACAATATTTATGTATGTCGCAATTATTCAATTTGTCTTTGATTTTATATTGTTTGCCATCAAACCAACGTTAAAACTTCAAATATTATATAATTTTTATGTTTTATATTGAGTGCTTATTGTCATACTGTTCTCTTTAATGTTTTTTTTTATTTATTTATTTTGTCTTTTAAGGAGAGCATTTTCATTAGTTTAATACTATGTTGTAATCCTCGTTAAATAAATATGTTTAAACCAACACAATATTGATATACTATATATTCCTAAGGATCGTTATTTTTGTTTACTTTCACTCTTTATTCTGAGACATCGGGGGGGGGGGGGGTAGCATATGTAAACCGACCCCTACAGGACGACCCTGTATTAAATTGTGTTCTCTGTTGTGCGGGTTATGGGTGGGAAGTTCCCAAGATTTTTAACAGTCAAATGTCAGCTAAATACCTATGACCTAGGGCTTGGTGACCAATCGGTAACTTTTTTTTAAATATGGGCCAACATTTCGTCTAACTTTCAGTTTAGTTAGCACCTTGCTACACTGTAGCGCCACTCTGCAGGTTAGTAAGGTAAATAGCCATCCTCGTTCCCATGTCGGCTAACCCGGCTGCTCAGAGCATCAATAATCTGTTCTGTAACTTGGTTTAAATTCTGTATCCTGATAGGGCGCCCACCCCCCTCCCCCCCAAAAAAAATACGGTGATCCACACCTAACCCTGAAAACTATGTCCATTTTTCGTGTGCCAATAAGAGACTAGTTTACATAATTATGATTGGCAAGTAGACTCGGTACTATTATGTTCGGCAACACACGCAATCAACCTTTGTTATATTTTGATTCTTTGATGAGTTCTCTCGAAGTGTTCTCCGTGAACTCCAGGGGACTCCACCAACTATGATTCGGTAACAGTCACTCAATCCGGGGATCCCTTAACTCACAACACATGGCTGACTTTCTAATACATTATAACATTCATAATTAGGAATAGTAAAATAACTTTAAAAAATAAGGTACAGTACAAACAAAATTCGACAGAATGGCTTATTAAATATTATCACAAATATAATTAATAAAACTAGAAAAGGAGTTCCCGAACGCCGAGGCCCGGTTTTAGTCTGTTTGAGTGCTATAGACAAAAATCGACTTAATATTTTGTAAACATAACTGTATTGGTCTTCCTCATGGGCCAAAATCCCAAAGGTCCATTATAATATTAAGGAAAGAACCAAGGAGACAAGTTAACTATATCTTCAATGTGTATTCATGTATTAATGGGGGGGGGGGGTAGATTCAAGACCCTCTCTGTTCCTCATCACCCTCCATTAAAAGGAGCTGAACTAATGTAAATTAATTTCATCACAATTCCACGTGTTTGGTCATGTGTATTCCTTGGTCTGACCATGTGTTTAAGAATGTCTTGGTCATCTCGGACCGTGATATTATGAGGCTGGTATTAAGCCAGCTTAATGAATATCATGTCTAGGGAGGGGGGGGTGTTCACTAAGCTGGCTTATTACTAAGTTGAGAATTGAATTAATAATCATGTACTGGACATGCATGTCTGAAATTAAATCCTATCCTTATTCATCGTTTAACTGGTGAACGCGCAACACAATTATAGCCATATCAAGGAGCCAAAATACCAATGATGCTTTTGGCCTGCACTGGAAGTAGGTGGACAGCTAGATTCAGAAGGCTGCAACTGAAGCAGTTGATGGTCAAATGACAACCTCATGTGTGTGAACTACTGTGTTAAAACCAAAGAGCTGCTTGTGTTTTCGAGTGTACCCCTCCCGATATTCCATATAGATAACCATAACCATCAAAGGGAAAGTCAAAGAAAGGGTCACATCGACCAAGCTGCTGCGTGTGAAGCGATGACTTGGGGTGGGGTCCACACATAACGATGATACAAGATAAGATACATGGTAAGGCATCACAAAGTATTTTCTACGTCTTTTGAAGCGGGCAGATGTGGCAAGCATCCATATTGTAAGAATAATACGTCTCACTTGTCCGCTCTCTCTTTGCTATGGCTGCTCAGTGTGTGGCATACGGGTCTTGCTGTATCAGATTCGGACAGACTAGAAGTGATATTCAGAATAGGCTAATGAAGATTGCATTCCCAGTAATGAAATGACAGCAACATATAGAAAATGTTTTCATTTTCTTTTCAAACAAGGAGAGATATCCCACTTTTGATGTTAAGTTGGGGTGAGGGTTTGGACTTCCCGGCTGAAACCCTGATGGTTTTATTTGGGAAACCCAGGAAGTGTCAATATTTTATATATTTCACACCTTGTAAAGTGTATAAGTATAACGGTTTTGGTGAAAGTTTTATATATATATACATGTATATATGAGGTACCAGTTAGATGCACACTATATAAATAATGGACCAGGTGGTGGGGAATGTAGTAGGCCTATTAGATGACACTGTAACTAAAAACTGTCTTAGACAACTACTACAAACCTGAAAATGTTCAAGTAATATATTGATTATTTTCCGGGTAGCCCCTAATGAGTATTTCTGTACAGAATTTTATTGTCAGACTAAGTAAATTTCCCATCCGTACATACCTAGCTAGTGTTGTTCACGAACAATGGTGTACAATAATTATGTTATGTGTTATGTTTGCTGGTAAAATAGATCACTGGGCAATTATTTGGGCGGCCATATTGGATTTATGCGAGCTCTGGAAGTACTTCTTTTTTTAGCTTTTTATCATCTAATAAAACTAGGTGCAGAATTACAAAATAAATTTATTAAACTCCTCATAATGGCTTGTGTCGAGTTAATTATATGAAATAACTGGTGTTTTTTATTATTATTGGCGGCCATTTGGATTCATGCAAATTCTCAAGGTACATATTTGAAGCTTTTACCATCTAAAAGATGCATAAGTTTACTTTGAATGTCATTTAAATATTCTAAATGGCTTGCCTAGCACTAGTTATTGGAACGAGCGAAGAAAGTATTCTGAACATTTGACGGCCATATTGGATTTATGCAAATTTGATAGATTTCCCCAACTGGCCCTTTTAGTATGTTGTTCTACAGACATCCCTGAATAGCACTCAAAAAAATATTCTGTTGCAATTTGTGCTGGATCAGGCCCTTAAATGACCTAGGTTTACTACACTGCAAATCTTGGATGTTTAAACACACATTTCGTTCCCAATAACTGTGATTTATCCAGCTAACAAAACGGGTTAAAACGACCATAGCGGTTTATGCACTGGGTCGATCCGGGTTCTCGATAGTCCCAACTTTTTATGGGGTCCCACAAAAATCGCCTCGATAATGAGAATTTAAGCCCCACAAGTCATGCAAGAAAACCTCTATTTAAGCCTATATGTTCAGTAATAAACATTACCTATTCAAAGATCCGAAATTATTTGTAATCATACTTTTATTTTACTCCGATACTAATAAGCACACGACGTCCACTACCACATGATTCCTCAGAGCACTTATACAGTTATATGCTGTGTAACCAGTATGTAATAATTGTATTTCAACCCTTATTTTCCCGAGTTCTCCATGCCACATTAATACCCTGAGGGTTATATGTAACTGAAATATTAAATAACGTTTTTTTCCAAAATAAACCTTGGTTAAGGAATACGTTTTTGTGAATAATTTCGACAGAAGAGTTTAAATGTGCAGCACAGATATACGCAGTAATATAAATTTAACAAATCAGAGTAATTTTAAGTTGTGCACCGATGTAGGTAGAATATATGAGCATGCCTAGCATTCTACAAGCAGCAAATACATTTTTTGGTTTAGTTGGCAAGATATACAGAGCAGGCCTAGGGTATAGTTACCTTTATACAGTCTCAGACTAAGAAATATGCACAATGCAAAACTGTGATGTATAAAATATCTAAGGTAAGGCCACTAATAATAACAACCTCTGGACTCTTATCACGTAAGTATGAATTGCAATGAAAACGACGATATGAATATTTATTGACTAAAAATAAAATCTACTTATCACATAAGCATACAAAGTAGAAAGCGGATTTTCTAAAAGTCTTTTATTCTTTGTCAAAATGTACTTTGTGTAATAATATTATATTTTATAATTTGTATGTACTAATCTACTAAAATGTAAGTCTTAAACTGTAAGTCTGGCACAAAATGTAACACAGGCAAGCACCACTGACACAAATTGTGCGATATTTTGTGACGGAGCCTAGGAATGTTCATAAAAAAATTCACGACGGCAGCATTGACATATAATACAGTTCACTGGCAATAAATAAATAAAGACGTCAATTTTTTTTCAAAACTCATCCTTCGTCCTCCTCCTCTTCGTCAAATTCTCCCTCATCGTCGGCAGTGGCATCCTGGTACTGCTGGTATTCAGACACCAGGTCATTCATGTTGGACTCGGCCTCGGTGAACTCCATCTCATCCATGCCCTCGCCAGTGTACCAATGTAAGAAAGCCTTGCGCCTGAACATAGCAGTGAACTGCTCCGAAATTCTCTTAAACAGCTCCTGGATTGAGGTGCTGTTGCCGATGAAAGTGGCCGCCATTTTTAACCCCCTTGGTGGAATGTCACAAACGGCGGTCTTCACATTGTTCGGGATCCATTCCACGAAGTAGCTGCTGTTCTTGTTCTGGACGTTCAGCATCTGTTCATCAACCTCCTTCATGGACATGCGGCCACGGAAAATGGCGGCCACTGTGAGATAGCGACCGTGACGAGGATCACAGGCAGCCATCATGTTCTTGGAATCAAACATTTGCTGAGTCAGCTCTGGTACTGTAAGGGATCTGTATTGCTGGCTTCCACGGGATGTGAGCGGAGCAAAGCCAGGCATGAAGAAGTGAAGGCGTGGGAAGGGTACCATGTTAACAGCTAGCTTCCTCAAATCGGCGTTCAGTTGACCAGGGAAACGCAGGCAGGTGGTTACACCAGACATGGTGATGGATACCAAATGGTTCAGATCACCATAGGTAGGTGTGGTCAGCTTCAGGGTACGGAAGCAGATGTCATAGAGAGCCTCGTTGTCAATGCAAAATGTCTCATCTGTATTTTCTACAAGTTGATGAACTGAAAGTGTGGCATTGTAGGGTTCTACAACTGTGTCCGATACCTGAAAAACAAAGATCACAAATGAAACGGTTGTCTAAAAATATTTTGCTCTTATTACCCCTGTGATGACCTTTCCTTGTTGGTGGAAATGCTAGTTTTGAAATCTGAGCGTGATGACTATCCATTTACCTTTACTGGATTTCCCACCGTCAATATTTTCATCCCAGAAATTTTGCTCTTTATAAAACGAAACATTCTATTCATCACAATGGCCTCATTTTGCGTGCATTGAACCAATAATGCCGTATTTCACCACCAGGTTTCATCAATCATCCACATCATCGCACATTAAAGCCCGTTTGCTCTCCTGTTTAGTGTTAACTATCGAGAGTGTTGATTTTAGAGAGACACCATCCTCTTTAAATTTAAACAGGTGAAGGTTATTTTTGGGTGTTAGTATTATATGAGACTTACTTTTGGTGACGGGACCACTGAGAATGTGTTCATGATGCGGTCAGGATATTCTTCACGGATTTTACTGATGAGCAGAGTTCCCATGCCGGAGCCAGTACCGCCACCTAGTGAATGAGTTAACTGGAAACCTTGAAGACAGTCACAATTTTCAGATTCTTTACGAATCACGTCCATCACAGAGTCAACCAGTTCAGCTCCCTCTGTGTAGTGGCCTTTGGCCCAGTTGTTTCCTGCTCCACTCTGTCCGAAGACAAAGTTGTCAGGGCGAAAGATTTGTCCGAAAGGGCCAGAGCGGACAGAGTCCATGGTTCCTGGCTCCAGGTCCACCAGAACGGCACGTGGCACATACTTCCCTCCTGCAAAATTACATACGATTGATAGAAAAATAGTTTAGCTGAATGAAAAAGAATCAACGTATGTATACAGTGCCAAGCAATTGTGTCTTGTTACTGCCACTGCAATGAGCTTTGTGTCCACCCAGACAGAAATCGACATGTATCAATTCATCAGAAGTATTTTATGTTTTATAACTGCTTTGTTTTTTGTTATACGTGCTCGTGGAGCTAATAAAAATATGCGAGACATAATTTCAGGTTATGTCAACAATCTAATTTTTTACAAAGATTACCTGTTGCTTCATTGAAATAAACATTAATTCTCTGTAGCTGCATATCAGAGTCGCCATGGTAGGTTCCGGTTGGGTCAATCCCGTGCTCATCAGATATAACTTCCCAGAACTGGAACAAAATAGTGAAATTATTAACCTGTTTTCGAGATGGGTTTCTGTGTATACAATTTTGAATAAATAAATGAGCGCATATAATTTCCCGTGGATTTGTTTTAATTAGGCCTATAGTAAAAAAATTATAGCGATTTCATGGCATGGAACATGTGGAAATGTAGTTCTAAGCTTCAAAATCCTCTGAAACACAACAAAATCCACCTTTATGTTATCATGGTTATGTACCTTACTCACTCACATAGGTCCAAGCACCTTGCTTACCCGAAGCTATTTGTCATCTTTTTTTTATGTAAACTATGGAGACCAAAGGGTTTTATTCAATTTGAAATCATAAAATGTCTTAGTTGGCTCTTTCCGTTTCATTTGAATACCTATTTTATGTGTCTGTGGCCATTATAAACAGGTTTACTCTTACAGTGTGGGGATCGACTTTAGACGTCAGAATCTGACGTCTAAAGTCGATCCCCGCGCGGCGCTACAAGGGTTAAAGATGACAAAGAGGACACTATACATATAGCTTCGATGCTTTATTATTCGGATGCTCTATTTTATGACAACAGAATTTTGTGAGACTTGTCGTGTGACATGTTGAATGATTCACGAACATTGCATTAAAACACTAACATTATAATTTTACCCCGCGATGTCGTAGAAAAGGCATTTAACTCCCTTATGCATGGCTTTAACAGTTTGTGGTACGTTTGAATAAAATACAACAGATGGAAAAGTAGGAGAATCGCGGGGAAATAATTTTATTATCAGGAAATTATATCGGTAATCATGTTCATACCCAGCAAACACAAAACATTTGAATAACATTATACAACGTCGGCCCAAAGTCTTCGACGTTGGTCCAACATTGTATAAATGTTTTACAAAAGTTTATGTTTTCCGGGTATCCGAAGTCCACGCTACTCTCACACAGCCAGTATATATAGGCTCCAGTTACATTTATTAGAAATCCCAGAAATTCATGTTCTTTGAAATTGTTTTCAGTGTCTCCCCACATGCACCCAGAACCAAGTGCTCTAAATCTAAAAAAATCAGTAAATGTTAACGAGTGACACGTTGACCGGTGGTGAGCCCTGGGTGACCCCATGACCTGCATCATTAACCTTTTCAGACCAGAGAACAGGGTAATTTACGAAAATGCACTTCTAGTATAAACAGATGAATCCTACTACAAATCATTTTTATTTTCACGTATTTCAGTTTGGAGCCTCTAAAAATGTGCAAAACCCAGATAAAGGATTTGAAAAGCTCAATCAGCAGCACACAAATTTAAAAAAATCACTGCAGACATGGGATTTGCTCTTATCATGCTTATCAGCTGGCTCTGATGAACGACGTTCTGGCTATGATAAATTTTATATCAGTTGGCAGATGGATCCGAAAGTACGCGCGTGGACAAATCATCTAGTTAGCTTTCAGCAGACGCAAGTCTTTATCCCGGTATTGTTTTAATGTTGGGCCAGTGTGGAGCACGGTTGAGCCAGCAAAAAGTCACCCATGTCAGAGGCGATGTATCCTTTCACACTCACAAGTGATGTGCACACCAGACATGCCTCTTTGTACTGACAACCAGTTTGTCTGGCTGGACCATCCTGCAGTCTGCAGAGGTATTCGCTCAGTGCAAATAACCAAGTCTGCCTCTGTCAGGATGGGCTAGACCAAACCGAGTGTTTAATTCATATTTTTATAAACATTCCTGGATTTGTAGTATTTCTAGTATGTTATAATATATCTCGGAATCTTCAGAAGAATAGGAATTTAAACAAAAAGTTTAAATGTTAAATGTTAAATGTTAAATGTTAAAATTACATGTATAGATTCCAGATACTGTATCCGTCAAACACGAGACGTTGAACCAATGTTGGTTTGATGTTGGAACAGCGTCGAAAAAGGTGGGCCAACATTGGCTCAACGTCTCGTTTGCTACCGATATCTCGGAGATCAACCTCATTGCAGCAGCACTGTGCAAAATGGTGGATACACGAGATTTGTTGTGGAACGAATTTTATCGCTGCCGATATCTCGGTGAAATGTGAATAGATCTCCTTGTCAAAATCCTTACACCAGCACACCGCTAAGCACGACTATTATAGTCGTTTTTAATCGGTCTCATTATCAGGATAAATAACAGCCTATGAGAACGAAATGTGAGTGTAAACATTAGGATTTGCAAAAGCGTGGTCTCAAAATAAACAAATATGAGTAGTTTTCACACACTTGACGTTGTGGGTCGCGGTAGCGAGACGCAACTTCAAGTGTGTGAAAATTTAAGTTATTTATTTAAGATGTTTAAGCGCTTTAACATGTTTAACATGGTTTGTGCCAGTGTGGCGGCTCCAACATGTAAAATATCGTTAACTAAAAAGTCCCTGCCATGCAGTGTAGGCCTACTGTTAAAATAAGTAATCACCGAGTAAATTTATTTGATAAAATTATTTTATACACCCCCCCCACTGGATGACTCAATTAAAATAATAATAAACAGACAAAGTAAAGTTATGTGTGAGATGTAATCACAAAAACCGTAGGCAGAATTTATTAAATTTCAACGCGACGATACGAACAATATAAGTTACATATTTCACAACTAAACCGTCATTACCGTCAACCCATTCTCTCGTAATAAGCATTCTTCATCTCACTGCAGTAGGCCTACCGAATAAATAATTACACACAATCATACAAAACAGTCAGTTGAAAACGAATTCTTCTTGGTTGCCCGCCTGTATTCATCTATGTATTTCCAGATGAATCATCGTAGTAATCAGGATAATTGTACTGCATTTAAATTGTTTCTATCAAAACATGATTATGCATTTTCATGCAATGTGAGCATAAGCTATGCTAATGATGGACACATAAACCTTTTTCCACTGGAATAATAGCCTGTCTAATTTTTCGTCCGCCCCATAACCATGATAACCGTTTTAAAATCGACATCATATCTCACAACGTTTTTAACCGACACAAAGTTGACATTGGTCGTCACAACTCTTGATGGAGCGCGTTTTATAGATAGCAACCACTCGTCCAGAGACCAAAACGGACAAATCTTGTTTTTAATAATTCCTTCTTGAATGATATTCACGTTATGCTATTAATATTGTCGATTTAACCGTATAGGCCCACATACGCTATCATTTGTCGAGGGTTTGTTTTACTTTATTTGGTCAATAATAAAAGTCAGTTGATTAATATACACCATGTACCGAAGGGCAGTTTTGGACACTCAAAATAAAGACAATTCAAGGGGGAAAACATGATATTGTAGGTTAACTGTTGTATTCTATTAGGACAAGTAACCATCTGTTGCATTCAAATGGTTATTTTATTCATCGATCCGTGAGTTGAGAGTAAACACACGATGCATATCGTTGGTATTGCTACGATAACATGCACACAATGCGCCCATTTTGTGATAAATGGATGGGGGAAATAATAGGGTCGCTAGCAATAACGCATAATTAAGGTTCAACATGCATGATATAAATAAGCGTCGGTGATTATACACATAACATGATACATGATGTGACAAATGACTTGTGGTACCACATCGTAACCCTTACAACGCTGAAATATTTGTGTATTTTCATTTTTTAATTTTAAATCAACATAGACGTCTGAGTCAGCTCTTTCCGTTTTATTCGAATACCTATGAGTATACGACCATTATAAATAGTTTAATTCATCCAGTGCGGGGATCGTCTTTATACGTCAGAACCTGACGTCTAAAGACGGTCCCTGCACTGAAACTGTAACATGCTTAACCGCCGGGTCTCGATTATATTCGGTTTTTCATTTTTCATTAGCTCATTAAATACCAGCTTTTAAACATGTTAAACAGAAAACGTGACATCAATCAGCACGATTTCCAAATTGTGCACCCCCATTTTGTTAAATCTCATTCTTAATAATATTCACTCACTTGGAAGTTGTGAATCGCGGCAGCGAAACACAACTTCCGGTGAGTGAAAATTCTCATTAAATAACTTGGCGGTTAATTGTCCTGATAAATTTGTATTTAGCCAAGCGACATGATTTAGTATTAAGCTAGTATAGAATTACTTTTATGTATCTATCCAATTTTACGTCAGTAAACTGGTAAATAAGCATGTGTGCGCAAATGAAATATTTGGAGCGCAAAGTGACACACGTAATAATTATATCCTGGCAAACGGCTGACAAGACAGAACCAACGTCGTTCCAATGTTGTACCATATTGTATATTGGATGAAAGTCTCTCGAGTAATGGGATACAATGTTCTACTCTCATTGTTACAGGTCGAAAAATGTTGCTGCAGAGATCGGTTGAATTGATGATTTCTCGTGACAAACACGAGACGTTGATCTAATGCTGGTTTAATGTTGGCCCGGGGGCCAACATTAAATCAACATTGGGTCAACGTCTTGTGTTGTCGGCGCTGCTCTCTATTGTATCACGTATATATAGGCATTTGTTACTATCTGTTTTTGCTCACGACTGCACACCAGTTTTGTATGATATATTCCGGTATTAGGGTATTAACCCTCTAAGCTTTAAGCGCGACTATGGTCGTTTTAATTTGTTTTCTATTGCATGATTAGCAGGTTAAATCATTGTCATTGGGAACGAAATGAGTGTTTAAACATCAATATTCGCAAAAGAGTAATTTTCATTCAACTTGAAGTTGTTGATCGCGGTAGCGAGACACAACTTCAATTTGAGTGAAAACTTGAATTCGATAACTTAGCGCATTATCGTTTATGTGTTAACCATTGTGCCGCTAGGCCAGTTCATTATACAGTTTCAAGCAAGTTCCAAACCAAACGTGACGTAGATTGACAAAACATGTTGTGAAAATATGTTTTTTTATGATATTAATATATTGAGGGAGGTATCTTCTTAATTTTGAAAAAAACAGTAATATTTCCCCTCATTTAAAGTCGGAAATTGCGTTAGCAATTCCAGCTTCAGGTGAACGAGAAATCGCAACAAACAACTCAGCAGCATAAGGGTTAACCCTTTAAGCCCTCACGATTCATTAAAGCATCGTTTTACATCACTGAAAGTAGATTTAATTTTCCTACAACCAAGGGTTTATGGTTCTATAAAACTGGTTTACCAATGAATGGCAATTTTCTTTACTTTTTAAACCACTTCAAATCATCTTTATCAACTACAAGTCGGGAATTGCGGCAGCAATTCACGGCTTGTAGTGGATGAAGATGACAATGATAAATTCAGGCTTGAAAGGGTTAAATGGCTGGATCCACTGGGTTTGGAAACGGAGCTGAATCCATCCAGATGCTGAGTGCAGCTGTGCTGAATTAATGACTCATCTGTTTGCCTATCAAATCGCCATTTATCTTCTGGTCATTGACAGAGTGTCGAACAACAGTTCCCTCGGGAATGAAGGGGCGAATATAGACAAGATTCACACTCTGAAATATACCCAAATTATGTGATGTTCTTGTTAGAAATTCCGATATTAACCCTTGTCCTGCTGAATTAGTTTATTTAAATTTTCAACCACTTGAGGTTGTGGATCGCGGTAGTAGTTGAGAATCACTCATATTTGTTTAATTTGAGACCAAGCATTTACAAATATCTATGTTTAAACAGTCAGTATATTCCCAATAACAGTCCACGCGCTGAAATGGGTAAGGCCACTATGTTCAATTTCTCTGTTTTAGATCAGAAAAAATCCAAAATCTAATGAGGGAGGGCGGAAAAAAAACATTTAAGAAAAAAAAACATTTAACATATTTTTGGAAAAGTTAATGAGGGCGAACAAATAAAAAAAACATTGGACAGATTTCTGGAAAAACTAATGAGGGCGACGAAATAAAAAACAACTTTTGACCTATTTTAAAAAAAGTTAATGAGGGCGACGAAAAAAAAACAGCAACAAAAACATAGATGGAAAAATATTTGTTATCTCTCAAAATATACATTTTTTTCGGAATGTTTTTTTATCTCCCGAAATTGACTTTTTTTGAAAATCGGCAATATTCTAATGCGCGCGTCGGGCGGATTTTTTGTAATGCTCGGCCTAAATCTAATGCGCGCGCTCATCTAAAACAGAGAAAAAACATAGTGGCCTAATGGTCATCCCTCAAATGAATACTGATCTACAAAGCTAAAATTCAGTACCTGCTTATTATTTGTAAAGTAAGCAGATACTGCCTTTCGATTTTGCACGGCAGAATAGTAGTCTAACAAAATGATGACATATTAAAGGGGGTCATCATTCAATCTCCAGGGTGGGGGAGGAAGGCTGGAGTTTTTGTAGCTGACAAATTATTTATTTCAACCCGGCTCGGCGGCGGGCTGAACATTATAAATTTATTACATGTTTATATAAAACACTTCCTAAAGTAATTTATTTATTTCAAAAATAATCCAGCCCCTCCCCTGGAGATTGGATGGTGGCTCCCTATTTCATAACATAATTGTGGATAATAATAAAATAATAATAAATAGTTATAATTGATAAAGAATTCATTACAATTCATTTAACATGCTTAATCATAATAAATTGATAAAAAAATCATAATAATGCACTAAATGTCCATGAACCTGTCTAGCTCAACACTATATTCAATGTGTAGATACATGCATAGGCCTAATTAAACTTGCATGCTAGGAAGTGGGATAGGCAGTATCAAGAACTAAAATTGTCTGGATTGCTCATTTTACATCGCTATTGGGAAATTTGTTGATTCAGATACTGATTGTTTAGTATATATCTGACCATTTCTATATAAGCCTATTATTCATGGACTACCTATCCACTCCAGGGCTGGTATTCTCATTCAAGTTGATACGATATATTGTAGGCTTTGGAATCAAATGGTCGATAAGCCCTAGAATTTGCCTAAATGACGAACGCCATGCCTCAATCATATTTGAAAGTGGCTTTTCTGAGATGCGACACGTGCATTCTAAACATTAACATTATAAAAAGCATGTATAGTAAATCATTAGTAAAAGTATTCAAGGGCTGCGTGCAGGGCCCCCTAAATTGTTTCCTTGACATCGTGATTTCTAATGTGAACAAAAGGCACACGACGGCATTAAAAATGTATACAGTAATAGTTGCATGCATGCTGAGAGCATGTTAACACGTTTAAAACCGAACGATCGAAACACGCATGTACATACTATCTTCTCATTTTGTATTTAGTTCTAAGACTGACAGCGGTGCCAAACAGAGGGAGACACTCGTGCTATTTTCAAAAGATAAATTAGCTACCATGAAGGGATATTTCAGTAAAGAAATACATTTTTTTTGCATGGAAAGATTGCATTACTGATGTAGAGTACATGTATTTTATGTAAATCTGGAAGTGGCGTGATGCCGTCCTGAGCAGTGCTGAGGCTGAGCCAGAGCGGAGGCAATATATCGATCGGATGTGGGAAGAAAGACAGCCATTTTATTTTTAGATCACTTTGTAGCAGAATATACCGGTCCAGACGGCGGCCCAAAACACCCACCCTTCCCTCGTTTTACAGCAACAATATCACTCACCTTGGAGCCTATTTGATTGCCACATTGGCCGGCTTGAAGGTGGACAATTTCTCTCATTTTGGCTGCAGATTTTCGGAGATGGAGAAGAAAGTCTGTGCGCTACAGAGGTTTACAGTGATGTGGGGGTCTGGCCGGGCATGGAGCTGCGCTATATTGAGATGCCACCGTCAGCACCCCCCGGTATTGTCCCAGCGACGGCTCGATTCTGGGCCAGCGTTGCAGACGCTGGCCCAGAATTAAGCCATCGCTGGGCCGATGGAAAGAGGCGCCTCGCAGTCGTCGCTCCATTATGCTGTTGACTGCTACAGGGGCGATGTCTGGCGCCATTTGTAACGACCACCGCTGGGTAATGTGGAGTTAGGGAGTCCGCTGCAGCATTCTCGCCACACTATTGTATAAATGTTGTAATAGTTGGCCCAGCTTTCAACCCGATTGCATAACGCGTACGTTACACCAGTGACAGCAGCTGTCATTATTTATATTATCCCAACATTATCGTGTCCACTGATGCAGCGATGAATATTGCCATTTACACGCTGGCCATTTATTTTAGACGTTTTCCTTCACATGCAGAAATCCAAAATTTACATGAAAACACCCCTATTCAATACGGGGTGGGCATCAGATTTTATAACTGCATTACCAACTTTTCGTATTTGTCGGGCATTTGAATGCAATTCCCATCACACTAAATGATTAAATTTCGCAACTATTGTCGCAGTAATTGTGGCGATTTAATAATTTTATGTTCACATTTATGTTTACATTGACCAAGCTTAAAGGCCTGACTGACTGTGACATCCTATGTTATTTTCTTGGTAATCCATATGTAATATGCACAGATTTATTTTCTTTATATTAAAAACACATTTTTATAAAAAAAGGTGCGCTCAGAGAAGTTTAAAACAGGTCAGTCACTTACGGCATTTTGACGGTAATATTTGCCAGTTTTTCCTGGATATTAGCCCCTAATTTGTTAGATACCCCAGCAAACACAAAACATTTGCATAATATTTGTATAATGGACCAACGTCGAAGACGTTGGGCCGATGTTGTACAAATGTTTTGTATTTGCTGGTACGATATTTTTCAAAGTTGAATCATTCATTAGGCCTACACAAAATGTTAATGGTAAAGATATTGATAGAAAGAGTAGTTTGGCAGAGAAACTCAATTTCCACAAATATTGTAGTTATGGCCTTTTTTGCCATAATAGTACGACAGCAGGACAGTCTACCACCTGGTAACAGTTATGTGCTCAACGAATTGTGACGATCCACCTGCTTTAACAGCTTTAATAGTTATGTATGGAGCATGGAGACAAAGGGTTTTTTTAATTTGAAATCATCATAAATGTCTTAGTTAGCTCTTTCTGTTTCATTTAAATACCTATGTTATATTATGGGTCTACGACCAATTGTATATATTTTAATTCTTTTAATTTTATTTAGTGCGCTTAACCCTTTCAGCGCGGGACCGTCTTTATTACTTCAAAATCTGACGTCTATTGACGTCAGATTCTGACAAATAACGACGGTCCCCGCGCTGAAAAGAATAAGCGCACTAAATGTGTGCTTGAAACGCATCTCTACTGATTTAAAAAGTCCCATGCAACACAAATAATCACATCACATAATTATATCCCTAACTTCCAAATCCGCGTCCAAATCTTATAAGAAATAATATAAGATATTTCGATTTCACGCTCTTCCGGGTGCCGTAAATAGAATTATATAAAAAAAAGTAGTTATTTTTTTAACCAACATTCAAAGGACAATAAGTTTATCAAAGTGAAAGGCTACTCATCACAGCTAATTATTTATTTCAATATAGAGTCAATATACGGTGCATAGCAAACATTCTTTATTATATTCTGAGCAACCGACCGACATTTAACACTGTGACCTCGTTCGGTCTCTAAAGCAAACTATGAGAAGTACAGAAAGAAGCTAAACTTGTGCCCTCTGACGCTATAAACGTGACAAATAAAATCAAAACTATCTATTTTTTTTCAACCCGGATATGATGCTAGTTCGGACCTAATTTTGATGGTCATCTCTATCAATCACAAAATGTTGAAACACATTGTTTCAACTCTTTTTTTTTATTAGCACATTAAATACAGGCTTTTGAACATGTATTAAAGATAAGACGTGACGCCAATCAAACAGGATTTCAAAATCGTTGACTTCCATTTTCTCAAAGCTGAATAATTTTCACTCACTTGAAGTTGTGGATCGCGTCAGCGAGATACAACGGCAAGTGGTTGAAAATTCCAGTTAAATAATTTGACGGTTAAAGGGTTAACCTGTTAACCGCCACGGTGACCACAGTGTTTGTGGGTCAGCTACAAGTGTGATACACAGCTATTGGCATCTGGGGCGCGTTTTTGGGACGTTATTTTCCGGATTGCTCGTGACCTATTTCCTGCCGCTTACAAAAATGTAAAAACTCGTGGACTTTCGTCGTTCGATTACCTCTTTAACATGCATAGGGAGGATACGAGCACTCTGACCCATACCACTCATTTAATCTCAACGATCCTCAAATGCAAATGAGCTATATCTGAGAATGATGTCGAAACGGGCCCCTGGCAGTCAATGAGCCCTGGCCGGGGCCCGTTCCAGGTACACATTCTCAGATGAAAATGAAACGAACTCTTTAGGCCTATATTAGATTTACGAGAATTGCCGAGGATCGTTGGGATTCAACGAGTGGGTGAGGTGAGAGTGCTTGTATCCTCCCCATTGATCTACATGTTAAAGAGGGAGTCAAATGAGGAAAGTCAACGAGCTTTTTTCATTTTCGTAAGCGGCAGGAATTAGGTCACGAGAAAATAATGTACCAAAACGCGCCCCAGCTCCCTGGCAATCATCGTTCGAGGTCAACTAGTTGTATGCTGTCAATTGTGGATATTATAATAATATTAAAGTACATTAAAAGACACTCCTGTTTTCAAGCAGTGAGTTAAGACGTAGGCCTATATCTCATAAAAAACGGTTAGGCTATCTCGACCTCTCGACCCACAATCCCCCTTTCGACCCTCGATTGCTAAGTATAGTTAGCGCCTTAGCAGTTAAAACTGGTAACGGGTCAAGGGGCTGTTATCTGCATTACCCCCTTGACCCCTCGTTGAGTATATTTATTGGGTAGCGCTGATCGGCCGGAGCGAGTTTACCTTTATTTCTTTCTTAGGGTATTCTCATAATGAAGTCTGCGTTCTACAACTGTGCGGGGTTTTTAATGACATATCAATGATATGCGTTTTTAATAACCTGTAACTTATTTTTTTATATTATATAGATCACTTAAAAGGGTCTAGACCGATCTGTCAAGCAAAATTGTGTGCTTAGATAATTTATTTTTATTTCCTATATGAAATAATTTTTCATGGATACAAATATTGTGATACATATATGATTCTTGATCGCTGCTACACTGCAAAATAATTGTTCAATCAACCCTGACCCCTCCCCCCATATCGGAAAGATGCGCACGTCCCTGAATGCGATATATTAAACGTATAGCATTGCCAATGTTATTTTAGCTGTTTGAATTATTGGTCTATTATTCGTATTGTGAAAGACCATTAACATTTTCACTCACAGACCAACAAACTGTGATGCTTATAATTATTTTTGTTTGCTGAACCATAATATTTTACGAAACATACATAATAATCAACTTGCTATGCCTAAACTGTGAAAGTATAATATTAAAACATGACGATTACAGATAGAGGCTTCCTAGCAAACAATTGACGTTGGCCCAAGATTGGTTTGCTGTTGGGCTAACGTCGTACACAGTGGGCCAACAGTAAATCAACGTTGGGCCAACGTCTCATGTGTGCTGGGTTATAGACTGGTTTCTATGTGACACTTTTTATTTCATTTTTGAAAGCGTGACTTTTAAAAAGCTTTATTATTATGAAATGTATTATTATGGCAGATATTATTATGAAATATATGTTTGTTGGATATAAGAATAGCCTTAAGGCGACGTGTGGACGTAATATGTTACACAGATAACTTTATTAGGGGCAAATATAAGATAGCGAGAAGGCAATAATAGTGTTATAGGGCCAGCCTACTCGTTGGATAAAAATATAACCGTATAATAAAAGGTTATATTTTTATCATCCCATGCATTGGAAGCAACCATGCCAGCTAGATCATGTCATTACAAATGTTAGGAGTGGGAATGTACACTGCATCACCAGTATTGACTTGTACAAACCTTTTAAAAGGTATTTATCCCCAGCGTCCTTCGCAAAAGTCTCGGCATTTTTCTTCTAGAGATAAAAAAAAAAAATGACAGCTTCAGCATGTTTATGGATCCACAAGTTTATATCCCCTCCAGGTCTATATATCCCCGGGTCTATATTCCCCCATGTCTGTGTTCCCCCAAGTCTATGTCCCCCCAGGTATATGTTCCCGCAGGTCTATGTTCCACCAGGTGTATGTTCCTCCAGTTCTATGTTCCCCCAGGTATTTGGGTTTGTTGTGCAAAGAAAAGTGAGATTGTATCAACGTTTTCGCTCTATGAAGACTGCTTAAAGAATGATTCAACTAAAAAACGCGCATGCCTGGGACGGTCAAGTGTAGGCCAACAGTAGCCTATTGAGTACAGATTGACGGCCTTTATATAGCCACTGAACTGATTACAAGATACTACTTAAACGGGACATTGATCCAATGCTGTTTTAATGCTAGGCCAACGTCTGCGACGCTGGCCCAACATTGAACAAACATTAAATAAATGTACAATGTTTGAGAGAAAGTCCTCCTGCCAGCAAACACAAGACATTTGTATAACATTTATACAACGTCGGCCCAACGTCTTCGACGTTGGACCAACATTGCATAAAGTCATACAAATGTTTTGTGTTTACTGGACATGTCAATACAAGCTTGGGTCAAGCAGTTTCAACATCCCCGCAGTAATACAGTCAGTTTGTTTGCAAGCCAGCGACCAAGTAGGGGTAAGGGCCAAGAGCTTTGAATTATAAACTCATAGATGTTGCTCACGTATATATGAGCTTGCTGTGATTTGAGAACTTGCTCTTAATGAGGCCTAGGGTATGAAACGCATATTTAGTATTATTATGGAATAGGGACTTGGCCTACCCACGGGCACTATTGCCTTCTGGGGGACCCTTGTCCAGCGAATTTTGACAGTTGACCACACCTTTAAAGAAACATTGTCAACGAGCAAATTACCAGCCTGAAAAAAATTCCATATAGGAAGCCCTAAGGTTTCATCACCAGAGGTTGGAAAAGGCAGTATTGATCGTGCTACAGTATGATTGTTTGATGCCATGTCATGTACATTGGAGAATGAATGAAGGCACATGGTTTGAAGTACACGAACCTGTGTAAGCTACAATCTTATGATAATAGTAATCAGGCACCTGAACCAGAATCAGATACTGAGAGTATGGACATAAAGACAGCTAAGATATTGCAGGCCATTGCCTAAGAACAAGCTTATGTGTTTGTTATGATTATATTATATGTGATTGATAGGTGACTTCAATGTAAAATAAATTGTCAAAAACTTTTAGTACCCATTTTATCTTATGTATGCTCACTATGTGATAATGTTTAATAACTATCAACTTGCACTACAAACAGTTTAATTACAACCATTGCACTGGATAGTATAGCTCTATCTATGGTTTCTCTTTGATAAAGAAGACATGATCATAGATCTATGTATGCGCATGTAGGCCAAAACGTTGATGTACACTACATAATTTCATAAAGCATTTGCTAATTCTCATCACAACACTTTATTTTCTTTTGCAATACAGTTTAAAGGAAGTGATAATTCCAGTCAGAACAGTATTTTTGTTGTTTTAGATATTTTTCAAAATCAACAAATTTCTTTCTGTTTGTTAAGTTATTATATTGGTATGGAATATAATATGCGATATCGCTAGTCTCCATTTTGGCTGGAAGATGCACAGGTCAAAGGTCATAACTCCCAAAAGGCATAGTGTGGTATATGAAATAAATCCTCAGAAGGGGCTTCAGAGATATACTCCGGAAACGAGATTGTTAATCCCTTTGGCTATTTTGGCTAAGAGATGTAGATAACAAGAGGCCCGCTGGCAACCATAATCCCCGCCCCGCACGCGTAATATAAGTTTTTCAGGGTGCATCCCTAAACGTTCACATCCTGTTTTACACGAATGGCGGGGTCTACCTATCTAGCACAGTTTGCCATGTAGGCCTATATCACAGATAGTAAAGTCGATGATGGTCGTAACCCGGCCATTATTGAATTTGAAAAAGTTGACATTCCTCAAGGCCCTACACATTTTGTTTTATAGTAATGGTCTAGCTACATGTATCTGGCACAGTTGTTCCGAAATAACCACCTAAGTCAATAATGGCATCAAGTCTAATATTTTGATCCAGTTGAAATTTTTCAGGGCATATCCCTCCCTGAAACCACGCATTTAGTTTCATAGTAATGGTCTAGCTATCTGGCATGGTTTGCCAGATATCAGGCATATTAGTCAATAATGGCCGATAGTCAGCCATTTTGAATTTAATCAAGTTGACATTTTTCAGGGCATATCCCTCCCTGAAAACGTACATTTTTTATGGTATAGGTCTAGCTATCTGGCATGGGTTATCCAATATCAGGCATTTTGAATATAATCATGACGGAAAGTCGGCCATTTCGATTTAATCTAAGTTAATCTTTTCAGGGCATATACCTATCTGAAACTGCACATTTTGTTTTATAACAATGGCCTAGCTATCTGACACAGTTTACCAGATATCAGGCACATTAAAAGTTAATTAAGGCGGATAATCAGTCATTAAAGTAGGCCAAAAACCCCCAAAGGCACATACAACGCCTAAGCAATGTGTGTGCAATATCGAAGAAATTCCCCCATGGGTTTCAGAGATGTGCTCCGGAAACGAAATGCGGACATCCGAGGCGACGCCATAACCCACCACCCGACGAAATTGGATATAGTAGACCAAAGGTATTAATTCACACAATGTACTTCTAAACCTCTTAAGGGATGTATGTGTGCAATAGGAAATACATCTGCCAAGTGGTTTCAGAGAAGGGCTCCAGAAACGAGAATAACGAGAATGAGGACAGACAGACATAACAACGGATGTTCTTGCTTTGTATGGTGGGGAATAAAAATGGAGACAATAACAGTGTTCTGAGTAACAGTAGTTACCTAGTTTATTACGTCACATCGGCACACAAAACAATCTCTGAATACACACAACTTTCACCTCAGGACAACTCATCATCTCACTGTGATGCAGGGGAATAATTTCCACTTCCTACAGCTTGCCTGCAGGCAAGTCTTTATCTGAGTTTTGTGCAGGTAAAAGCTTGCCTGAAGAGAAGACACTAAAAAGTCACTATTGAACTGCTCATACCAGCGAATATGTCGCATTTCAAAAATATCATGAATTAACCAATCTCAGAGTAAAAACTGATAGATCATAATTATTTCCCATATATAAATAAGTAGTGGCAATGAGGAATGAAAACGGTATGAATTTAAGTTGTTAAGCAGTCAGAATAATGCAACGTAGTAAAAAATGACTCTTCGCATGTTTTCATTTTACTCTTCTCCTGCTAAGTAAATTTATTTAAATTTTCAACCACTTGAAGTTGTGTCTCGCTACCGCGACCCACA
This sequence comes from Flabesymbios commensalis, assembly GCA_964017125.1. Taxonomy (NCBI): domain Eukaryota; kingdom Metazoa; phylum Annelida; class Polychaeta; order Terebellida; family Flabelligeridae; genus Flabesymbios; species Flabesymbios commensalis. Next base: position 35,784,265 of record OZ024914.1, on the reverse strand, counting down.
ACTTCAAGAGGGTGAAAATTGCTCATGATTGTTTAATTTGAGCACTTGATGTTTAGACATACATTTTATTACCAATAACAGTGATCTGGTCAAATAATACAACAAATGGGAAACGACAATAGTCGTTATCAGCAGGATAAGAGGTAATAAAAAAGACCTAAGAATGAAGATATATCAATCATCATAAAAATGTACTGTCTATAATGTATATCCACATCAGACATAGACAGTTTTATCGGCCGATTAAACCTGTTATTAAACTTGCTATTGCGAATGAAATCAGTGTTTGAACATTAATTTTTGTAAATGTGTGGTCTCAAATTAAGCAAATGTGAGAAATTTTCAACCACTTGAAGTTGTGGATCGCGGTAGCGAGACACAACTTCAAGTGGGTGAAAATTTAAATAAATTTACTTAGCAGGAGAAGGGTTACCCTTATTTTTATTATATTGCACACTTTGTTTATTAGAAATCTGTATAGATATTTAGGCGGCTAGATAAAGCTACCTACTAAATAAAACATTGTGATTCTACCATCTAAAAGTTTACTGGTTCCTTTGTATTTCTCTTCAATTCTAGGCTTGATATTCCCAGCAATTTTTATTATAGCATTTATTGAAAGAAAAAACTATTTTTTAGCACTGGAGTTTCAAAGGCTAACCAGTAGATTTGACGTCACAGCTTCTAGAGTACGCATACAATATTGGACAATTAAAATTTAATAGGATTCAAAATAAAACGTAAGACTATTTGGGTCAAGCCTAATTTTTTATTTCTTTCGGTCAGGGAGCGACATTAAACCTCTGAGATTCCGACATCTAAAGTCGGTCCCGGCACTGAAAGAGAGTTATAGTTGATCTGACACAACAGCAGAAATTTTGAATTCAGAAAATAAATTTAAACATTTCCTAAGCATTTTAGAAATGGCTGGAGACAAAATGGACACTTGGCACTATTTTTTGCGGCAGCGAGTAAGCAATCAAACATAACAGTATAGCTTCATGACAAAATGTATATAACAAAAAGTGGCAGAAACTGTCAAAGAACGTTTAGACATGATTTAATATCTTGTGGTTTTGATTACACTGAGAAACATTCACTACGTAGCTGGAAGCAAAATATTAACAGCATTCGATATTAATATGGCAAATCAGCTGTGTCAGGTGACACTGATAACGTACCAGGCACACAAAGTTGTTGCGAAATTGCATCAACGTCAATGACGTTGATTCAAGATCGCAACAACGGTGTGTGCTCAGTGGGAATCATATAGGTGAATCAAATTTTCAAACAATCAATCTCCGACCCATACAAAAATAGGACTCTACAAAAGGTATACTGACATCGACAATATTACACAGTATTTCAAAGAAATGAAATTACGTAATTGTTTTACAATTATTTTCTCAAACATACATCATAAGCAGGATATTAAACCTGTGGTCCACTCTGGGAGGGGCATTCGCTGACGGTTGGTAATCGGATTATTTTTCTGAGGTATCGTCATATACATTTGTAAACATGTGTAAAACCAGATTTTACAGGACGATTTTCAGCATGAGAGATATAAAATTTAGGATGTGCTACCTTGTTGTTTTCAGTCGGTCATTTTAAAATAAAAAACATGGGCTACCAACTGAAAATATTTAGGTATTGCATCACAAATTTAATAGCTCTCATCTGACGATGGAAATCGTTCTGTATATTTTTTTTTACACATATAAATGTATATGATGATACCTTGGAAAATCACTCAGATTACAGACTGTAGTATATGATGCTTATCGCTCGGGGTGCTTGGTGGGACCCACACGTCCCGTGTATTATGAACAGTGGTCTATCCATTTAGTTCAATGTTACATGACATAGTAACCTTGAAAATAACCTAATATGCTGCATTATCATTTGTAGTGCAAAAGCATTAGATTATAACCTGAGAATTTCTGCAGCTTTTCGATAAGCAAATTTAAGACCTTTTCAAGACCTACTCGGAGATTCAAATTTTCAACGCAATCCAATCCAATTTAATGTGTCAATGTTGGGCAATAATCGCTGATGCTGGCCACCAGTGCCGGTTCAACGCCATGTGTTAGCTGGGACCCATGTGGTATGCATGTATGGCAGAAAATACTAGCAGGTACTTATTGATGCCAGTCTTTTCACAACCACACACATTTGAACAGAAAAATTGGCAACCCAACAATTAAGACCTTTTTAAGACCTCGACTGACAAAACCTTTGTTTTCAAGACATTTTAAGGCCCCAAATTTTACCAACCAATATAACACTTTTTAAGATTGTGCGGAACCCTAAACCTGTAACAAAATTGCAGAAAGCAGATTTTTTTTCCAGAAATGATAAGAGGAAAATAATCTAATAAATGAGAAGCTCTGGTGAGCTAAATTGATCATCTTATAGTGAACTGTGCTGAAAATAACATATTGTATAGTATGCAGGATTTGTTTTTTAAATAAAAAGTCCCACATTTAAAAATTAGAGCAGGTATAATTTGTGCTTTGTCAAAAAAAGCCCCTTTTTTAAAGCAATGCATCTGCTACCAGAGTAAATTTATGCAAGGTGAATGGTTCGCTAGGGCTTCCAGCTTACATGGACTAAACACGCCACCAGCGTTTAAAAGGGATTAGTGGAATGATCTCTCCACTTGATCTATATTGTGAACACAAAGGTGTGACATTGCTGGCTTCATAGAGTTGAAGAAGTCCACACTACAAAAATGTGGATCATTTTTAACCCTTCAACCCCCAATTATTCAATTGGAATTTTCACCCACTTGAAATTGTGTCCCGCTAACGCGATCCACAACTTCAAGTGAGTGAAAATTCTTCACATTTGATAAAATAGTGGTCAATTATTTTCAAATTTTGCTAATGGATGGCAGTTTTATCTTTAACATGTGTCAAAACTGGTATTTAACGGGCTAATGAAAACACGAATATAATCGGGACTGGCGGTTACAGGGTTAAACCCTAACGCGCTAAGCAAGACTATTAATCATTTTTGCTCCGTTTAAGATGCAAAAAAAAATAATTGGGAATGAAACGCGTGTTGCAAATGCTTGGTCTCAAATTAAAAACTCAAATAAGATAACTTAGCGGGGAAAGGTTTAACCCTTTAAGCGCCAAGAATTTTCACTTCAAATGACCATTTCTTGTAATGAGTTGTGTTTAATCAGGATAATGACAGTTTACAGATTGATTGCCATCACCTGAGCAGTGCCAGACCACATTGTCCCCTTGGAGTTAGAAGGTGCTGAAGTGCCACTTTGTCAAGTGGCAGTTTAGCACCTTCCAACTCCAAGGGGACGATACATAGACACAACCTGATGTTGGTGCACAATGTATAACCACTCTTAACAAATTAGTCATTTTCCAACTGTTGGAATTTTTTTTGGGGGGGAGAGGGGGGGGAGTGGAGTTGTCGAAGGTTACAGCTGGTGAAAATATATATTATGCAATTTCGTGCCTGGAAAATAAACTTTGGTATCAAATACATTTTGAGGCAAAATAATTTGAAAATTGCTGTGTTAGGATCATGACGTAGAACTGAAAATTTTCATTTGATGATCCATTAACCGAAAGCAGGTTAAATGTCGGGCCACCTTCTGCAGTGCTAGCACAACATTAATAGAGCATTGGGTCATTGAATCGAATTAGTTGGGATGAGTAGTGAAGTAGCAAAATTTCATCAGTAACCTGTTGTACATAGAAGATGTGACTAGCCCTCAAAATAATCGTTCTTAGCAAGATGATTCATACATTCATGTTAACAATTTTAACAAAATTAAAGAATCTATCTTTACTAAACTGTACACAGTGTAAATTCTCAATTTCTTTACTCCACATTAGAACTGCCATCTGCAACTGTTTTTATGGCATCGCACAGTACTCGTGGCTGTACCCAGACTCCGTAAAGACATGCAAACCACACGCACCTCTCAACATGAAACATCACATAATAAACTTACATGATACCGGACGAACAACATGACTTCGTCTGTGCTCTTGCGAGCTCTCAAAAACATAAACCATTTACTTGTATCTTTATACAAATAAAGAAAAAACAAAAAAATCTATCTCGAATAAATGTGCTTAGGGTCAAATAATGTACAATAATTTACAACCTCAGAAACAGCAGAGTATATTATCTTTACACATTAGTTTATCCAAATCATCATTTTGGCAATGTCCCCAAATTGGTACTGCCAACCCAGCAAACACCAAACATAGACGTAATGCTGTTTTAATGTCAGACCACATTGGGTTAAAATCTGTAGTTTGTTGGTAATAAAAAAATACCTCATCATTGTTCCCTTTGAAGAATTCACTATAGTACACATTATTATACAAGTTTAAATGACAACAGGGGCGAGATACATTTCACCACTAGTTTCCTGTACAAAGGAAAATCTACAACCAACATTCATGAAAAAAATATGCAGTAAATAGTGCTGCTGGTGGGGAAAAGGCGTGTTATAAAGATAGCTCTCATTGATCAAATATACAGGGAAAGTCAGCACAAATTATTATTCCAAGTGGGATTCATGATTATTACCATTTTTGTACCAGTCTTTTATATAACAGCATCATTATTCACAAAAAAATTGGGTCTAAGTCTAAGTAGTTCCTATGCACTTCAGGGTAAATATCGTGGTAGCGACAAACAACTTGTAAGTGGTTACAAATTTATATTTAGCACTCATAGGGTTAAGTGTTATCTTAAAATAGTAAGACCTTAAAAGAAATGTTGTCAACTGTTGTATTATTATTAATATGATTGCACATTTTATACACAGATGAAGAATAATTGCAGTTTATAATACAGATTATGGCTTTAATATCACCTCAAATGTCTGATTGTGAAAGTTCATTTAATCTGCAAACAAATAGACAAGGAATGTCAAGATAACCCCTATCCTGCTAAGTTAATTTATTTAAATTTTCAACCCCACTTGATGTTGTGTCTGGCTTCTGCGATGCACAACATCAATTGGTTGAAAATTACTCATATACGTTTAATTTGAGCCCAAACATTCACAAGTCTTGGAGTCTAAACATTTTATTCTTAATAAAAGTGTTTTAAACAGCTAATAAACGGAAGTAAAAAAAAGATTTTTGTCGTGATCAGCAGGTAAAGGGTTAAGAGAGATGAAAGCTAGGACAAATAAGCCTGACAATTCTAAAAGAGAAAGCGGCAGCAAGTCCACACAGTAAAATCAGATCCTCCACAAGTAAATTTCATGGAATTTACAGCTACGTAACCTTTTATTTAAAACACCACTGGAATTTTAAATCAATTCATCAAAAATAATTTAACACACAAACTAAATCTCAGAAATGGTTTCAAAAAACCTTTCCAACAATTAACATGACATTCATAGAAAAATCTTAATAAAACTGTTTGTCAACAATTAACGTGAACAAATGAAAACAATTCAATACTTTGAAGATTTAACTATTTTCTGTACAAATGCATGTAGTAGTTAACACAAAAGAAATGATTGAATACAATATTTTGTAATAAAGTAGCAAGCCACATAAAAAGTGGAGTATGTATAGATGCAGACTATTATAACTGTGCTGGTGTCATCTAATATTAGTAGTTCTGCCATACAGAGTTCACATTATGGCAGTTTCATGAGAAATGCCGAGATAACAGAAGGGCGATATAACAGCCAAGAATTTTCTTTACATCCAGCAGTGCCACAGTTATTGGTATACACATATAATCACAACTGTCTTACTGGCAAACCCTTCACATGCTGGAGCAGCATCAGTAGAATGCTATAAATAGCTAACTACTTGATCAATTCAAAATAAATAGCTAAAATAAATTGAATCTGAATCTTTCTCTACTGCAGTAATTATACGGTCTACATGAGAAAATAGTTAGCCTAAAATTGATCCAGCTTATTATTACAGATTGGTTTAGACTTTTAATATATGTCAAAGTAACAATTTTTTAGTCTATCTGTGATGGGTGAAAAAAGTGACAGTTTAATTTTTAATATCTCCTGTGGGTGCTCTAGCATCCCATAGATTGCAGCATGCAGGGACTAACAATTCACACATTTGTAGTGTACAGTAATTGCAATAGTCTGGTAATATCTGTTATTATTCATGATGCAGTCTGTCATCTCATATGTGGTAATGTTAATTGACAAACTGCCTCCCAGTTCAACATTGCTCGCTATGTATTCTCATCCTCCAAAAGATGGGCCAGTCTGGTAAACAGCTGAAAGAAAAGATCAAAAACAGTAATCTCCAGGGTTCGTACACATTGGACATAATTAACACTTAAACCGCTAGGGTAGATTTTAACCAGTGTTATTAGCCATTTAAAGCACAGTTATTGGGAATGAAGTGTGTGTTTAAACATCAAAATTTACAAATGTTTGAGCCCAAATTAAACAATTATGATATATTCACCCACTTTAAGTTATCACAGCCCACAACTTCAAGTGGGTGAAAAATTAAATTATTTAATTTAGCACTTACAGGTTAAATTCCAGGACGTTTCCGGTACTTGCCAGGTGATTTTTTTCATGAATAAAGAAAATGTAAAAAGGGCAGAGAAAATGGAATTTGATGACATTTATTGAAAAAAGTATGTTTTTTAAGAAAGACAAAGTTGTATTGTGACCCTAACCCCTGGACTGGAGCCCTGACCTGTTCGATAATTTTTAGTTACTTGACATTGTGTCTTGCTGCTGAAATATACAACTTCAAGTAACTGAAAATTCAGTCACAACTAATGGCAGTACTTCAAGATATAAGACATTTTTTACTTAAGAAATATGGAAATTGAAACCAGCGGGACAGAGGTAACGCGCCTGTGTTCCACTTCGGATACAATTTGTATACGGGTCTGGTTGTAGTATGAAGATTAAATAAAAAGACGTGGAATGAAGTGGTGATAGGCTGGAAAGATTTATTTACCCAGGACCATGGTCCTGGATAAATAAATCTTTAAAATATTTTAAATCTATCACTTACTCCCAGAACCCAATCACGATTTTGTAGACAATGGTCAAGGACTTCACTGTCATCAGCACAGGAACCTCCTTCTCGCAAACTTTTCACCTGCAAAAAAATCATTTTTCAAATGAAATGTTAAGTTTTACATCTACATTCACAAGAACAATAAATTATATAAAACATGTTAACCATAAAAAGTGATAAAACTGGCAAGGTGTCAAAATCTTGTTTCCGAAATACAAGGCAGATGATATCTACAAATATTAATATTTTAATCCAGTATTTGATCCTTCACACCATTGTAACTCCATTTATAACCCTTAACATATTTTAGCAGATGATCAAATCACTGATATTGTTGAGAACGAACTGTGTGTTCAAACATTAAGATTTGCAAATTTTTGATCTCAAATTAAACAAATATGCAAAATTTTCTCCCACTTGAAGTTGTAGGTCGCGGTAGCGAGACACAACTTCAAGTGGGTGAAAATATAAAAAAAATAACTTAGCAGGATAAGGGATAAGTCAATAATAAGTAACTAGTTGCAATTAAAAAAAAATTGCCATTATAGACTTTTATTAAGAGCAGATGCACTAAAAAATGAACACAGACAAAAATTTTCAACTACCTTTTCTTCCACCTATTCTATATGGATCATAAATGAATAAAAAATACCTTTTCTGAACACTCTACGTAGAGGCTGTTCTTCATATGATGTAAGGAATGAATGCTGGGTAAAATTTCGGCCACTTGTAAGCTCACTGCAAACTCCTGCGAGTAAAATCATCAATAAAAATGGGTGATTAACACACTGTCATCAATTATATAATTATCTAACCCTTGCAACGCTGACATATTTTTGTATAAACCATGGAGACCAAAGGTTTTTTCAATTTGAAATGATCATAAATGTCTTAGCTAGCTCTTCCCGCTTCATTTGAATCCTTATGTTATAGGTCTATGGTCATTATAAATATTTTATTTCTTTCAAAGTCATTAGACATCAGAATCAGACTTCTATAGAGTGCTACATTTTAAATAGAACCTACGTTGGCTACATCTGACATATTTAAAAGAAAGATCACTGATTTAAACTGTGCAATCACACACTGAGCCACTTTATCACCAAGTCCAGTGTTGTGGTTCCATGACATTCAGATTACAAAAGGGTGAAAAGGTAATCACGTATATAGCCGTTTTCAGCTTTTTTATTCGTCACACAAATAAGAAAATTTCTTCAAGTAGAAATGAACATTGAATTTTCTAGAATAGCATGTTTTGATTCAAATTCTACAAATGTTATTTTTCCCCACTTGAAGTTGTGGGTCGCGGTAGCGAGGGACAACTTCAAGTGGGTAAAAATATAAATGCACTTGAAATTGTGTCTCAATGACGCAACCCACAACTTGGTCGTTAAACATCTAAGATTTGCAAATATTTGGTCTCAAAAAAAAAACAAATATGAGTAATTTTCCACCACTTAAAGATATTTAAGGTAAAGAGGGAAAACAAATTTATGGTGAAATTACCCGGCAGACACAAGACGTCGAATCAATGTTGGTTTAACGTTGGTTCACCGTCTAAGGCTTTGGACCAATGGTAAACCAACATAACAACGTTTTGTGTCTGCTGAGTATGTAAGTAAATAAGCAGCAAATTACCTGAGTTCTCTCGCCTCCCTGTGGCTCCAGTGAAATGTTGTCATATGGTTGACCACTGAGTCTGACTAACTTTTCCGCCCTTACTTCTCTGTCATCAGTAGCCTAAAAACATGGTGACATACAGTCATATAATAGAAGGTAAAAATAAAAAAACTAGATGTGACATTAAAAGCTTCCCCATTAGAAATTGCTTGGGCAGTTCATAAAAGTTTATTGCTAGCTATTTTGTTTTTAATTGATTCCCAAAAGTTAATAAGATCGTGAAATATGTCTATAGAAGCATCACGTCATTTTGCAATGTACATGTAATTCAATCAATGATTCAGATGATATCACATTCAAAAGCTTCTTCGACCTGTCATCTTGGAACCCAGCAAACACGATCTGCTGACCCAACATCAGGTTAATGTTGGGCCAGCGTCGCAGATGATGGGCCAACATCCACCCATGCTGGGTCAGCGTATCGTGTTTGCTGGGAAAATGCCCTTTTATGAAATGAATGGGGTTTTAGGCCACTTTTGTGCATATGCAGGCTGAACTGGGCCAGGAGAATCTCCAGAAGATGGCGAGATGAATAAGATGACACTGCCCTCCAGACACAGAATTTAAAATTCCGAGCCGAGCACGCTACCTCTCGGTCACAACAGGCTCACCACAATATTGAATCTTTACGCAAAAAAGATGAATTTCTCAGGCACTGGAATTATATCCAGGTCACCCACCTCGCTTTGAGCATATAAAGATTCATACTTCGGATGAGTTGATCCCGTTAGAGACCTATTTTGGCCACACTTTCAATTCTCCATTCTTTTGCATAATTTCAAGTGAATCAGCTGTGAATTGTTTCCACAATTCACAGCTGTTTCACATAACTTCACACAACTTAACCCTCACAACACTGAAATATTTGTGTATTAACCATGGAGACCAAAGCTTCTTTTTAATTTTAAATTATCTTAAATGTTTCAGTTAGCTCTTTCCGCTTCATGTGAATACCCATGTTAAGGGTCTACCGCCATCATAAATATTTTTAATTCTTTCAGCGCGGGGACCGTCTTGAGACATCAGAATCTGACGTCTGTAGACGTCAGATTCTGACGTCTAAAGACGGCCCCCGCACTGAAAGGGTTGAGGCCAGCATGAATCACACACCTGACAGTGGTCCTCTTCCGTCAGGCCCCTCATATCCATCACGTTTAGGTCGGGATACATCTCCACCTGCTCCAGAAAGCTCGCTTTCCATCTGGCACTGTCCTGAAGCTTGGATTTTCTGTCCTCGATCAGCCCATCTATGTGGTTTAATGGCTCTATATAATACTCGTCTGAAAACAAGGACAGGGCTTCAACAATTCAATATTAGTCAACAGAATTTTAACCTTTAACACTTGCAGGGTGTGCACACCTAGCTAAGAATGAATTAAAGACCTTTGCACGGCATTTCAAAGCAGAAATTTCCAGTTTTTATTGTCACACAACGATCGGCAGGCCATGAAATCAGTCATGCATTGGGCGCTGATACATTGCAATACTTTTAGGAGTTACCCAGCAAACACAAAACATTTGTATAACATTTATACAAAGTCGGCCCAACATCTTCAACTGACATGGCAGTGGCACTTTTTTCCACAAAGAAATTCAATGCTTTTCGAGGTCAAGAAATTCATATTTAGATTTTCAATGCTTTGAAAACAAAGTGTTGAAAATCAATGCTTTTCAGGTTTTTAAGGCAGTGTTTGAATCTTGCACTTGTAACATTTACACACAATGTAGCATATTTAAAAAAAATATTATAAAAGAAAACTTGTGTATTCTATAAAAATAAATATGTTCCCAGCTTTCATTTAATCCTTACAATGCTGAAATATTTTTGTACAAACCATGAAGACCTAGATTTTTTTTAATTTGAAATCATTATAAATGACTTAGTTTTTCTGCTTGATTTGAATACCCTATGTTATGTATTGTGATGTAATATATCAATTAGACCCTCATAAGCAACCATTAAAAACAGCGTAATACAACTCCTTACTTAGCACATAATTACATAACCCCCAGGGTTTTTACCCTTACACTCCTATGTCGCCCAAAATAAACCAAGCGCAGCCTGTAGTAATTTTTTTTTTTGATATTTTTTCATTGTATTTTTTGTTTTACTTTAGTTCTGTGGTGTATTTCTATTTGCGCTTTAAAGATAGCTAACTGAGTGATTTTGTAATATAACGGATTTTAATATCAGTTGTTCATCAGATGATTTTTTGAAGAAAAAATATTACTTTTATTACAAATTTTATACAGCAGTGTAAGGGTTAATGTGGCATAGTTGTAAGATGACACCAACGTCATTTCAAGGTGAATAAGCTGTTTTTTAAATCTATGAAAATCGCATTAAACCTACAGAGGATCAACATTATTGAGAACTTGGGCGAAGAAGGGGTAAATAAGTAATGATGAAGAAAAGATTGTAGAGTTGTTAAGTACATTTTTGAAGCTCAAGTACAAAGTACAAGCAAGTACTCGAAAAAATGTACTTAAGTACAGGTATGTACAAATACCGAAGTACTTGGCCTCAACCCTTAACCCTTTCACCACTGAAGCCCGTTTTTATGTGCTGAATGCCATAGCATTCAGCACATAAAAACGGGCTTCAGTGGTGAAAGGGTTAAAGGATGATTGAAAAATGACAGCTGAAAACATTTCATACAGCAGAATTTTTTTTAGAAAGTCAGTTATCATGTTCTACCATCATCATTTTCATGAATGGTATACATATGTGGATATTTACATTCTTGTGACATAGGTATGAAGTTAATCCTTATACATATGTGTTATTAATTCACTTCCAGATTATGATTATTTTCCATTTGAACGGCTACAACTTACATTCTCAATCAAATATGAAAATTGGGTATTAGTAGCCCACACATACCTCCCTCTTCTTGAATGGCTGTTAAAAAACTTGGTTCCAGAGACTGGCTGACAAGAATCTGCATGTACACATTAAATTTGGGCAGATGTGTCTCTTGCAATCTACAAAAAAAAGAATTAATGTTCAAATATTGCTACCTAAGGATATCAGGGTTATAGAAGCTGCTTTGACAAGTGGCAACTATGACTATTTAATCCTCAAGTGGTGATATTATTATTAATGTACATTCTGGTTCTTCAATGTTTCAACTCATTTAAGATGGTCCTTTCAGCATATGCATGCTTCAGTGAAGTAAATATTAAAAAAAAAAAAAAAAAATACTACTTCACAAAAAAGTCTCCTGGAATAAATTTGGAATTAATTTTCTTTTTAAATTTTGTGATGTTGTGACATTGGCACAAAAATAAACAGACATTGAGTCGATCCCAGCAAGCATGAGTCTTTCATCCAATGTTGTGGTAATGATGGAGCGACTTCGTAGAGGGCGGCCCAGCATTACTTCGATATTGGGTGAATGACTTGCGTTTGCTGTGATGCTCATCAAAACGTTAGTGACTACAGAGATTTAGTGTATAATATTATTTATGCACTTACTCAGACACGTGGGACTCGATGGGATGCATCTGCACTACATCCTTGGCTTTGATAGTCACCTTAATAGTCACATAATGTTCCTCTATAGACTCAGTCCAACTAGAGTACTGAAACAAAATAATTTCCTATGTTATTATAATAATAGTGTACTTAAAAAGCGCATCTTTATATACACAGGGTTTCCACTCCAAACTGAAAACAAAATTTCATGATTTTTCCATGATACCAGGTTATTTTTCCAGGAAGTAAAACAGTGCTTAATTGGGTTTTGACTGCATGTGTAATATGCCTAAATTGTTATTATTCGCCTAAATTGCTTTCACGTCAAAAGATTTGGGTCTATGCAACCACCAGTAGTCAAATATCAGGGTAAAAAAGAAACACAAGTGACAAAGAATAAATTCTGCTAAATTTATTCTTATACATGTATTGAAAAAAATGCGGATAACTGAAACAAAATTCCATGATTTTTCCATAAAAATCTCCTTTTTTTGAAATTCCATGATTTTTCCATGCATGTTTTTTTCAGGCCAATTACCAGGTTTTCTAGGAGACTGGGAACCCTGTATACATTTCTATGCACTGACAATTATCAATTTATATGCTATTTATGTTTCAAAGTTAATGCTCCGAAATGTAGATTGGAAGATGCGAGTTAAAAACTTGGAAGCTTCTCAGAAATTGCAGGCAGTATGATTTGGGAGATACAGAACAATTCTAGTTTTTTTTCATGCTCTTGCAAGTCATTCTTTTAATCCCGTATTAAATAACCACTATAATATTGTATCACTAAATTGCACTAATATGCTCTAAACACCACTAAAGACATAAAAATATTACTTTTACTAATACAATGGTTAATTCTTAAAGATCATCAATAAGAGTAATAACTATTAACACCTGTGAATGTGAATTATGTACTAAATCAGTCCGAAATTGAACAAATATTGGAAAATTTAAATCATAAATTAAAAGTTACCTAAGCCGTTTTAACAATCAAAATGTAACTCACAGTACACAAAGCTCTATGGCAATTTTCTTCAAGGTGACTGATGGGCTCAAACTTTTGCAGCAGTTTTCCAGCATCTATTTTCCAAATGGGATGTTCGTCTGGATTATCCAAGTGACGTTTGTCGATCACAAAAGAACCCTTCTGTAAGATATAATTGTAAATGTTCAGTTCTAATAAATATGGATGCTATAAGACATATGTTGCTGAAAAATATTTTTTTTATATAACTTGCCTCAGGAGTCAATAGAAGTTCAACTACAGAATAAAAAATACTAATTAAGATTAACAATTTGTTTGTCTGTAATTGCAACATATTAGTTTCTTTGCTTCATATCATCAGCTTTATAATAAAAGAGTTGATATTAGGATATTTCTCCAAATGGCAAGAAAAATATTAGTAAAGATTCAGTTCTCGCAGTGGTAATTACTAATACATAACATAACTAAGCCTGTGAATATTTCATTTTGTGAATATTTCATTTTATCGGTTGACAAAGATGAATCAGAAGGGCACGGTGTAGGAAATCATTTAAAATCAATATTAGCAGCCAATTAAATCATCACCATTGGTAATGAAATGTGTGTTTGAACATCAAGATTTGCAAATGCAGGGGTGGACAGGAGAAAGGACACCAGTCGCCAAAAATGGTTACTTTCTGGTGCCGTGAATGGTCAATTAAAAAAAAGTGCCCACCTCTGAAATGTTTGGTGGCAAATTTAACAAATTTGAGCAATTTTCACCATGAAGACTGAAGCAAACCTTTACACTTAGGGGAATATAAACTGATTCAATTCTACTTAGAAGGATTATTATAAACCAACCCTAAAGGAAGCCGGTAGTCTGGTAGGTTTTGCAGGTGTTGCAGCTGTCCCCTTCTGAGCAGGAGGTGAACCATCGGAAATATTGGATTTTCTTCTTCCTCGTCTGCAATAAAACAAACTGTCTACTAAGCTTGTCCAACTACAGAAATTTATCAGCTTGTTATTCAACCTTACAACATTGAGCATTTTTTTCAGGAATAAACCAAGTTGAGAGGTAGTAACAACAGCAAAGACAAGGTCACTAATCACTATACAGACAAGACCTGCAGTTATTCCAATAAAACATATGCAAGGATGAACAGACCTTGTCCTCTGTGCTTTTTTACATTTGTCTATATTTGAAAATTGAAGAAATTCTAAGAGCACATTTCTAGACTGTCCTGTTTCAAGACGTTTTAAGGCGACATTAAGACAATTCAAGACTTTCAATATTGCACACAAACCCTGATTATAGTTGGAGATTTAATAATAATAGAGCACTGAGCTATTCAATTGAAATTTCTTGTCATTTGTCTTGCTAGAGAGATCCACAACTTCAAGTGACTAAAAATGTATGTGATTTGTGAAATTCAGGGCCCAACATATAGCAGTATTTCAAGATTTAACCAGTTCAGCGTGGGGACCGTCTTCGGTCCATGCACAGAAAGAATTAAAATATTTATAATGGTCGTAGACCCATAACATAAGTATTCAATGAGCTAAATAAAACATTTATGATGATTTCTAAAACCCTTTGGTCTCCATGGTTTATACAAAAATATTTCATCACTTTAACCCTTACAGCACGGGGATCGACTTTAGTCGTCAGAATCTGACGTCTGTAGACGTCAGATTCTGATATTTAAAGTCGATCTCCACACTGTAAGAGTTAACATAATTTTAATGACTGTGGACCCAAAAGATAGGTATTCAAATGAATCAGAAAGAGCTAACTAGGACAATTATGATAATTTCTAATTAAAAAAGCCCTTTGGTCTCCAAGATTTATATGAAAGTATTTCAGCACTTTTAAGGGTTAAGACATTTTCCTTTTAACAACTGGTTATACAGGTGGTAATAAAACACAGAATGCCTACTGTAGTTGACGTCAGTGCTCCAGGGATTGAATATAATGAATACTGACCCCATTCTTCCTGAGAAAGAGCTTTGCCGGCGTCCTCGTTTCTTTTTTCCTCGCTTTTCATCATCTTCAGAATCTGAGCCTGCTTTTCTTGCACCTAATGTATCCTGTGCATCATAATAAGTTATTGAGGATTAACTAGAAACAAGACATTCAAACAGTTAAAAATAAAACTTTTAGTTACGGCTCACAGTCAGTGACTGTCACTGTGACTGTTGGATACAAATTGGTTAACCATCAGAGCAATGTCGGTTGTCCGTTTTGTGATTTAGTTGTCACGGACAAACGGAACGTTCTTATTTCCAGCCCTGTTAACCTAATGGGGATATCAAGTTGAAAATAATTGAATGAAATAAGCTCAGAACTTTTTTATTTTGCTGGATTATACAAATTTATTCAAAATATGTCATGAGCTACATAAATGTGACAAGGGTGCTTAGCCCTTATGCGCTGCATTATTTTATATAAACCATTGAGACCAAAGGGTTTTTTTCAACTTAAAATCAAAATAAATGTTTTAGTTAGATCTTCCCGATTCATTTGAATACCTATGTTATGTGTCTACGGCCCATATTTTAACTCTCACAGTGCGGGGATCGTCTGTAGACATTTGATTCTGATGACTAAAGTCGATCCCCGCGCTGTAAGGGTTAGAGGATTGAAACAGTGTTTATGTGTCTTTCACTGCTAATCACAACTATAGTCATTTTAAATATGTTTCAATATGCGATCAAATCACTGTTATTGGGAATGAGCTTCAAAAGATCACATTGAACAACTGCCTTTGGCAACATCTCACGGTAACCCTTACACTGCTATGGGCGACTATAGTCGCCCAAAATAAACCAAGCGCAGCCTGCTGTGGGCGACTATAGTCTCCGAGTAAATTAAAAAAAAAAACATCAAAGATTTACAAATGTTTGTTCTCAAATTAAACACGTAATTTTCACCCACTCGAAGTCAAGTGGATGAAAATTTAAATTAAATAACATAGTGGCTAAAGTGTTAGTTGCATCATCTCACACGACACTTTAACCCTTACGGCGCGGAAATCGACTTTATACCTGAGAATCTGTGGTCTATAGATATCAGATTCTGACATCTTAAGTCGATCCTCACATTGTAAGAAGTAAGAGTAAAAATATTTGCAAAGGTTGTAGACCCATAACATAGGTATTCAAATGAATCAGGAAGAGCTAATTAAGACATTTATGATGATTTCAAATTGAATAAAACTCATTGATCTTTATGGTTTATATAAAAAAATTAACGCCTCAAGGGTTAACACCTATGGCAATATGTTGCTTTGTCATCTTACTGTTGCAAACGGAGTCCAAGCTGGATCTTTATCAGAATCATAAGCCTTTTCTTCTTCCGATGACGCATCTGGGAATTCATCGCCACTTGAGAAGTCATCATCATCATAAAGTTTGCCACCTTTCCTCATTTCTGTTCAAAACAGTACGGGGAGAGTTTAAACCAAAAACATTGCAGCATTTCTTGTATTTATTACTAAAACCCTGTTCTTATGTAAGTTGAAGATACATGTTGAAAATTAAAATTACATATAAGTGAATTCTGTAATAAATCCATACAGGATTAATTTGACATAACATAAAAGTAATGAACGTTGGCCACTTTGTAATCTACTGAAATAAAAGTGAAGTAAAGTGTGTTAGCTAAATAATTTCAACAAGTTTTGAGAATCTCTTTACCTAATACCCCTAGTATATTTATATGATGTACACTGGTTAAAGCTAAATTTATTATCATACAAATGGGATATACGAGAATCTTTAAATAAGCTGATTATTGAATTCTTAATAAATTTCTTGTTGAGAAACTGAGAAAGTGCAATTTAATTTTTATATAAAATTCACTATATAATTGTTAAAAAATACAACTAAGGATGCAAATATAAGGGGTGACAACCACATCCAGACAAATTAATATAAGAAATGTAGCATTTTTTGGCTAACATATATATATATGAGTTATAATAGGAAATTCTAGCAATTTCTAGGAGAATTTTAGGAATACATACATAATATCCATTCTAAAACCAGTAGTGCATTGCAGAACACTCAAATCGCATTTATTGATGTTCGTGCTAATGCGAAGGTCAATTAATTGAAATTATAAACTGATTGGACACTTTTTAGGTGGCATACGTAAGTTCTAACATCATAAGATAATCATGGTCGGGATCACAATATAATTTTTGTTTTGTTTTGTAGAGAGTTCTTCCAGGTACAAACAGGAAATATTGGATAACTTTTAGAAATATAGTTCTATGGTTCTATATTTTTATAGGAAATATAGAAGGTCTGGGACCCCTACACTCACTTTTTTTCCTGCGCTGATTCATTTTTTCTTGGACTTTATCTTTTGCTTTTCGGGAAGATTTCTCTCTGACAGGTTCAACCACAGGCGGAGGTACAGTCTCTTCACTGGGTGTATGTTCAGCATCTGGATCGACATCCATGGCAATAGCCATAGCCCTTTCATTGAATTGTCTACGTTTGGATTTTCCCTTCTTTTTTATATTAGATAGCCTACGTGACTTTGTTGTACCAGGCTTCTGTACCTTCACCTCTAAACTAGGTGGTTCATAAGTGTCAGTAGTGCCAGAACCTTCCTCATTTAAATTGGACAAGACGTCTTTGACTGTGGCATCAAGCCCCCTACTCTCTGCCTCCAGACTGTTTTCCTCATCATCAGAGAAGTCCATGCTCGGCACAGATGTCTTTTTGGAGCCTAGTTTAACTTTTGTTTTTTTCCCAGTTTTCATCAGTAATATGGGCACATCACCAGACGAATCCTTTCTTCGTACTTTGGCAGATTTCGGCTCGGGGATATATTTTGGCATTGGAGGTCTGTCTGTTACTGCACTATTAGTTACGCTGGATAGAGTCTCCCCTTTCTGTCCTTGTAAGAAACTCAGAAAAGAATTCATGAATGTGTTCTGGCCAGTGGCAGGCTTGGGCAGACTGCTACTGGGAACCGGGTCTGAGTATATTTCCGCAGCAGCAGTGTTGATATCTTTTACTTTTGCGGGACGTGCTCCTTTCATTGTAAATTTGGCCTTGCTTTTTTCTTTTAGTTGCCCTGCACCCATGTAACCTGCGTCATCATTTATCTGCATTGAAGCAGGCATCTGTTTCTGCTGAGCTTTAGTACGAGGCTGACTTGGAGGACTATTCAGTTGCTCATTCATGGCATCCATGTCAGGAGGGGGGGTTTGAAATATATTGCCAGACATATTTGTCATGAACATCTTATCAGGGTCTGTTTGATCACCAGTATTCTGTTGTTGGTAACATTGCTGATCACCTAAGTTAGTCATCTTGGTATTATTGGTGGTATATTTGCTCTCCAAGGTATTAGCTACCTCAGATATGTACGGGTCCATCCTCTGCTGCATGGTCTCATCCTTTATCACAGGTATTACAGAAGCATCTACAGTGGGGTATTGCTGTACAAGTAAAGGAGACTCTTCACGTACAGGACATTTTAAATCACTTAGCATCAATGCCTCTTTCTTTTTTCTTCTGCCTCTGGCTTTTTTAGGACCAGTGGTGGAATCAGCTATGGCTTGTATGGGTGCGGCTGCCATCATGTTTAGATCTGATGACATGTCATTGTTCATGGACAGATTTTGTCTGTTAATGTCATCAGTGTGTGGCTGGTGCACCTCCTGCAGCCCCATGTGATGCTCAGCCATAGACGGAGTCTGCTGGTAGGACCTATCAGCTAGATTTGGCTGGGGTAATGTTTGCTGCGCGGGTATCTGGTGTGACAAGTACTGATCATTAATACCTTGTGCAGGGAGATCAGACATGGGCGGGTTGGGTGACTGTAGACTAGGCTGGCTGGATAATCCAGAAGTATCACCAAAACACTGTTCATCTAGCACTGTTGTCGGAGCAGTTGCAGATTCTAAATTGACAGAGCTGTAGCCAATACTACTCTGCAAGACAGTTTCTTCAAAACTGGCAGTTGTGACATCAGCGTAGGATGTGGGTGGCAGAGTAAACGAGGAATACTGTGTCGTCTGTTGTGAAAGAGACTGCGGCATGATGGGACTTTGCTCTCCTACACTATGCTGCTGTATAAGTTGAGGAGAATCTGGGTAGCGATGGGAAGTAGACTTTCTGTTCTGATGAATGTTTTGCTGCTGGTTAGGTATTTGTGGTGAGCCAGCATAGTGTGATTTGTCCACGTAGTGTTGCTTGGTTGACTGCTGGCTTGGCATTTGTGGTGACCCACCATACTGCTGCTGCTGCTGCTTTGACTGTAAAGATGGCATCTGTGGTGACCCACTGTACTGTTGCTTTGATTGCTGGCTGGTCATTTGTGGCGAGCCTCCGTATTGTTGTTTTGGTTGCTGGGGCGGCACCTGTGGTGAGGCTGCATACTGCTGCTTGGGTTGTTGAGGGGGCATCTGGGGAGAGCCACCATATTGGGGAGAGCCTGTGTACGGCTGCTTAGGTTGTTGTTGTTGTGTAATCTGCGGTGAGTTAGCATACTGTTTACTCTGGTGCTGTGGTATATGTGATGAGGTGCCGTATTGATGTTTAGTTGCTTGCTGTGCTGGCAACTGGGGAGAGCCTGTGTAATGTGCCTCATTCAGAGGTACGAGGGCGGGCATCTGTGGTGATGTATCATACTGATGACTGGACAAGGTGTCAGTCTGCTGTGAGGTCCGCTGTATCTCCTTCTGATACTGAATGTCTTCAACTGGACCAGTAGAATATTGGGACTGCGGGTGAGCTGACTGATGGGAAGTTTGCTCTCGTTGGTGGGCAGTTGGCGGCCTGGATGTTGATTGTGATGCTGGAGGAGCCGTAGAGGCAGCCTTACGTTGTCCCATCAATAAACTCTCAAGCTGTGATCCAGTGCCCTGGGGTAAATATGTGGGGGGACTGGGGTTGGCTGGAACATGTCGCTCGGGAACTGGAGCGTGCCGGTCAGGAACCACAACATGCCGGTCAGGAACCGGAATATGTCGGTCAGGAAGGAATTCAGTCTGGTATGGATTACGGTGTATGGCAGAAGCTCTATGACTGGGTGTAGAATGCGCTGGCGGGGGTTCAGGAGGCGACACCTGAGCCCTCTGTGAGTGTCTGGGATCTGCTGATGAGGGCAGAAGATTACTTTCAGCGACCCTCGGCACAGGCAGGGATGAGCTGGAGTAAATATGACGAGCATCATGGCTAAATGTTCCCACTGTACAAGCAGGAGTGTCTAGCCCTGTACTATGTGAACCGTATGATCGGTTCTCCCACGCTCGAACAGCATCACTGACAGATTGAGCAGATCTGTGAAGATCTTGCTCATGAAAGCCACCTTTTGATATTTGTGCCAAGCCATGAATACCACTGTCTAATCCTAAATCTTGTTGAGCAAGAGGAATGGATTTATATGCAGAGTGATTAGCTGGATGAGACAGTGAGCCAACTGTGTCTAGAAATGTAGGCAAAGAGTGTCCAAAACTGCCTGGCGAGAGTGATGGTATCCGCGAAGTGGTTAGTGGGTTTGATATGGAGATTGGTGGAGACAATGCTCCAGCAAGACCTGAAAAAATAAAGAGCATTGCTATCAAATACCACATCTTTAATGCAAAAAATATCATAATGTTAAATAAAGCATCTAAAAAAAATTAGGTCCATGAAGCCTTAACTTTACCTGCCGCGGTTTGGAAGTTAGGGTCAAGCAGCGGCAAGTCTGGATAGTGGCCGAGAACAGCATTACTAACAGATGATAAAGGTACACCACCAGGAGTTGTCAGACGACTCAATCCCCAGTGACCAGGATCCATAGTTCGCTTGTGACCTTGAACAAAAACATAAACACTAGATGTTATATATATATGTGACCTGCTCCAACATAATCAGTCAGAAGTCGCAGATTTTGTTCAGTATATCGTTTTTCTCATAAATTAAAAAAAACAAGACTACATAAGTCCAGGAGCTCCCGCGACGAATTAGAATTTGATTTAAGCAATTTTGTGTAGGGTTTTTAATGTTGTCCTAAGCTAGGTCAACAAGACGCAAGACAACTAGGTCTAAGAAGCCCAGTCTAAGAGTAAGATAAGAACTAAACAGTCTGTCAGAGATTGCAAACCCCCATTGAAATTAATGATCCTAATCAGTATCCCAGTAATGGTCTACCTATCTGGCACGGTTTACCCGATATCAGGCCAATCGAGGTAACTAATAGCTGATTTACGGTCATTTTGAGTTCGATATAAATTAGTCAAAAACTTAGGGTGCATCCTCCCCCGAAACCTCAAATTTTGTTTTATAGTAATGGACTAACATCTAACACAGTTTGCAAAATATTGTGCATGTGAAAGTAAATAATGGCCAATAGGGGGGCCATTTTGAATTTGATCGAGTCAGAATTTTTCAAGATGCATCCTCAGCTGAAATCTCACATTTCATTCTATAGTAATCTTCTAGCTATCTAGCACGGTTTACCAAATATCGGCCATGTGGAAGTGAATAATGGCCTAAAGGCGGCCATTTTGAATTTGATCAAGTCGAAATTTTCCAAGATGCATCCTCAGCTGAAATCTCACATTTCATTCTATAGTAATGGTCTAGCCATCTAGCACGGTTTACCAAAAAACGGCTATGTGAAAGTGAATAATGGCCGATAGGCGGCCATTTTGAATTTGATCTAGTCATTTTTTTTCAAGATGCATCCTCTCTTGTAATATCACATTTTGTTTTATAGTAATAGTCCAGCTATCTAACACAGTTTACCAAATATCAGCAATGTGAAAGTAAATAGTGGCGATAGGCGGCCATTTTGAATTCGATTGAGTCGAAAGTTTTTGAAAGGCATCCTCTCTCGAAACGTCACATTTTGTTTTATAGTAATGGTCTAGCTATCTAGCACGGTTTACCTGATATCAGGCCTATCGAGGTAAATAATGCTGATTGTCAGACATTTTGAATTCGTAAGTTAAAAATTTTCAGGGTGCATCCTCCCCCGACAACTCACACTTTGTTTTATAGTAATCAGGTAATGGTCTAGCCATCTAGCACGGTTTACCAAATATCAGCCATGTGAAAATGAATAATGGCCGAAAAGGCGGCCATTTTAAATTTGATCAAGTCAAACTTTTTCAAGATGCATCCTCATCTGAAATCTCACATTTCGATTTATAGTAATGGTCCAGCCATCTAGCACGGTTGACCAAATATCGGCCATGTGAAAGTGAATAATGGCCGATAAGCGGCCATTTTGAATTTTATCGAGTCAAATTTGTTCAAGATGCATCCTCTCCTGAAATCACACATTTTGTTTTATAGTAATGGTCTAGCCATCTAGCACGGTTTACCAAATAATGGCCATGTGAAAGTGAATTATGGCCGATTGGCGGCCATTTTGAACTTGGACAAAATGATTTTTTTCAAAATGCATCCTCTCCTGAAACCTTACAATTTGTTTTATAGTAATGGTGTAGATATCTTGAGCAGTTTTCATGATATTCCACAATATCAGGCCTGTCGGGGTGAATAATGGCCGATAGGCGGCCATTTTGAATTTTATCAACTTGAAATTTTTCAAGATGCATCCTCTCCTGAAACCTTACAATTTATTTGTTATTAATGGTGTAGCTATCTTGAGCGGTGTTCATGATATTCCGCAATATCAGGCCTGTCGAGGTGAATAATGGCCGATAGGCGGCCATTTTTGATTTTATCAACTTGAAATTTTTCAAGATGCATCCTCTCCTGGAACCTCACAAATTTGTTTTATAGTAATGGTGTAGCTATCTTGAGCGGTTTTCATGATATTCCGCAAAATCTTTCAGTCGGATTTACCGATGTTATAAATTAGGTCAAAGTGCTGGGTCAACTTCCAGGTCAAGGTCCAAAAACCTGAAAAGGCACAACTAGGGACCTTAGAGAACATGTATGTGCAATATGACTGTCATCGGCCCAGTACTTTTTGAGATCTGCTCCGGAAACGAAGTGCGCGTCAAAACGTCTAAATAGGTCATAGTTCTGAACCAGAAGTAGGTCAAAGTTCAAATACCCCAAAAGGCACAACTAGACCCCCTAGGGGTGTTGTGTGTAAAATTTGAAGACAATCGGACAAGTACTTTCAGAGATATGCTCCGGAAACGAATTGTTTACGGACGGCCCAACGGCCCAACGGCCCAACGCCGTCACATCATCATTTTCTCCTCTGCAACCTTGCGTATTGAATTCAGATTAAAAATATTTTAACCCGTCCATTAGCCACCTGGAAGTAACCCACATACCAAAAATTGTTATCCTAGCTTATTTTCTCAAAAAGTTATAGGCAAAAGAAGAGGCCAAAAAAAAACGGAGGTAGAATCCATAGCTCCCTTCGCTCACCTACGGTGACGGCGGGAGCTAAAAAAAGGTTTTATGCATTTGGGGGTTATATAACGGTAGATATCAAGTACATTGTTAAATGCTTGGTCAGCTAAAATAGTTCCACTGATTAGCACTTAATTGGGAAAAAATACAATTTGCATGGTCAATATGAAAGTCTCCACCTTCCACAAAAGTTTATTGCCAATGCAGTAACGATGGGGCTATTTAACGAAAGAGCTTGGATATGAAAATTAACTGATTTTCAAACTCAGAAAAGGGTAATAACAAAGACCCTGTACAATAAGATAGTCAACTCTCCCCAAAAAGTGAAATCGCTCTCAGTGCTGTCCCCCCGTATTGGGAGTTAGAACTAATGCTTTTACCGCCTATCAAGTATGATTTTACCATATTACGACGAGTAATTATGACATTGACCCTATTAAAAACAATACATACTTTACATCATTAAAATCAGAAAAATAAGTAGTGACGGAGGTTTACTTCTATTTTTTATCTATTTTGGTTATTTATCAATACTTTTTAATTGTCTTCTTCCCTTTCGTACCTC
Organism: Flabesymbios commensalis; assembly: GCA_964017125.1. Classification (NCBI taxonomy): domain Eukaryota; kingdom Metazoa; phylum Annelida; class Polychaeta; order Terebellida; family Flabelligeridae; genus Flabesymbios; species Flabesymbios commensalis. Next base: position 35,760,206 of record OZ024914.1, on the reverse strand, counting down.
AGGTGTTGATGCGCCCTTATAAACAAGTATGCATATTCATTGTTTACAAACAACAGGTGACGCCCTAGCTAACATGAGACGTCGACTCAATTATAGTGTAGTGCTGGTCCAAGGTTTGTAATGCTGGTCCAGCACTACACCATCATTGGTTCATCTTATCGTATTTGCTGGCAGGTGACGATGTGTGCAAGGGTAGATACGAGCAAAGAAAACCAAGATAGGGCAAAGGAAAACATAATATTACTATATATTATAGTCTAATGACACAGATCATTTGTCATGTTTATCATTCGGAATAGACCTGAACAGAAAGATTTTGTTGATATGAAGCATGTTACTGTTACTGCGGATTCACCAGATCTGAGCGGTTCTGTAACAGAATTAGCTTAATCAATGCTGAAATCATTCACGCCACAAATGGGTATCACCATTGAGAAGGAGAATATTCTTGTATATATATCAAGATATCTTTGTCGCAAAGTGGCCCGATCTGCAGGTAAAGTAATTTTGATGCCAATAATAAATTGCATACATTTCTGTCTAAGAAGCAGTATTTGAATATTCAAGGTGTGTGCCTTTTGTTCCACGTCAAAACTTAATACAATTAATTGTTTAAAATAAACGAATTTTCGGAAATATACCTGAACACATTCTACATAGGAGTCACAACAGAGATCAAATTATTACGTTCATCAAAGACAATAAATCACGAGCAAGTTGTGAATGTTTCACGTTAATTTTACATATTTATGTCCCCATTCGGCTACACCATGTACAGCGGGAAAACAATGAACACCTTATTACCAGTAACGGCAAGAGTAATAGAAAATTATTAAAATTCAACTATAAATAAATTGTGTCATAAAAATGAAAGTGTCTTGTTTTCAAGATATCAATGTACTGCTACCGCTCCAGTCCTCAGTGACATTGATGGCAGTGGTCCGAGAGAGAAGGCTTACATATTATAAATTTATAATATTGCTTTTGTGCTCTAAATATATTTGTTTAAATAATAAAAGTTTGAATTAAAAGACACGTCTGCCAAGTTATGGTTGTTACCAATGTTTTGCCCCGATCACCTTTGTGGTCGCTATGCTAGACGACATATCGTCACACCCCTCCCATTCTGTGCCCACATATTTGTGTACTTTCTGTACACAGCTCTTCTGTTATTTAAATGAAGACATTTTAATCTCTAAAATTGTATGATAATATAACATGACTTTTCTGCTATATTAGCAGTTATTTTCGTTCCAAAAATAAGTATTGCGGAGATATTGTCAGAACTGTCAAACCTAGAAAAACATCATATTTTTATTATTACACACATTTGTATGGTGAAATCCGTAAGTCGACCATCTTATTGTACAGGGTCTTTGGTAATAAAACAGGGATTGTTCAGAAAAAAATTGCGAAGATCAAAATAATACTGGCGACTAGAGAGAGCTTAAGTCGATTTATAAGGAAGAACCATTTTGGATATGCAAATTAGCTAATTTTGGATCTCAACCAGGGTCAGGGCTTTATGCGATTGTTGTGGCAGTAGCCCAGGACTTGGCTTGTGTTGCAGTGATTGGGAAGGCAGTGCTGATGATATAAGGCGTGCAATCGCACGCGCACGCCATCACACGCCTAAAACAAAGTTGAGGAGTAGTAAAAACCGCACACCTCGTACAATGTACGGATACAAAGGCAACACTTAGCTGCTTAGTGGATTGCAAATCACACTTCCTCACACTCCTTCCTCTTTCAAAGAGTGTGATTTTCAACACACCACTATTTTGCAAACCATCAGCCCTGGGAAGGATGTGTGCCCCACGCCATAAGCACATAATTTTGGTAAATTATGACAGGTTGCGCCATGTGCACGCCTAAAAAAACAGTTTAACAGTTACTAGTAAACCTGGTAAATAGGTAAACGCGCATGGAGACAATCTCCCGAGTGTCAATAACGTATGGCAGAATCGCGCGGCTAACTACCTAAGTTGGGGAGCGTGCTCACACTGCTAGCGCAAAACTTGCCCCAATGTAGCTTACACACAGTGTAGGCCAATATAAGGCGTGCAATCGCACGCGCACGCCATCACACGCCTAAAACAAAGTTGAGGAGTAGTAAAAACCGCACACCTCGTACAATGTACGGATACAAAGGCAACACTTAGCTGCTTAGTGGATTGCAAATCACACTTCCTCACACTCCTTCCTCTTTCAAAGAGTGTGATTTTCAACACACCACTATTTTGCAAACCATCAGCCCTGGGAAGGATGTGTGCCCCACGCCATAAGCACATAATTTTGGTAAATTATGACAGGTTGCGCCATGTGCACGCCTAAAAAAACAGTTTAACAGTTACTAGTAAACCTGGTAAATAGGTAAACGCGCATGGAGACAATCTCCCGAGTGTCAATAACGTATGGCAGAATCGCGCGGCTAACTACCTAAGTTGGGGAGCGTGCTCACACTGCTAGCGCAAAACTTGCCCCAATGTAGCTTACACACAGTGTAGGCCAAGTTGTCAACTATGACATCACTTGAGATGCGCTTCACCTCCATGTACATATAGCCTACACACATTGTCCTAGACATGGCTTACCCAGCAAACACGCGCCGCTGAGCCATGACTGGTTTACTGCTGGGCCTCCGTGTGCAACACTGGCCCAACATCACACCTAAAATAACTTTACCTTTACATCTTGTGTTTCTTGTTAACCGCGGCAGCATTGATATGATTGTGAAAGCATATGCTGGAGTATCAGAAATTCTGATACTCAGTATTCTGATCAGAATACCGATGCCTTTATGGACCCAACACATAGTTTTATACCTGTAGATAGTCCAGGCACATGCATCAGAACAGAGTCAGAGCATAGTGTCAGCCAACATGCTGCCGTAAAATTAAATTATACCTTTTATGTAGACAATGACCATCATGCTGGGCCAAGGCTAAGCCTGCTACATCTGACTGAGACTGATGACACAGCACTGACAAGTCACAATGCTAGGCCTACTAATGTGCCAGATAGGCCTATATCTAGCTCTACAAGCCTGCACCTCTCACAGTTAACCAAATAAAGGAAGTAATGGTGCGAACCAAAGTGCTATATTTTCAATTTAATACTATACTTATAGACAGAGGCCCAAGGGGAGTTAATAAGGCTACCCAGTCGCAAACTGGCTCTGGCGATATATTCAAGTTGTTGATATGCAGGACAAGAAGACTGCCATGTGGTTATGACCAGTGTTAGTGAGAACATATGTGCTGATGAGAGGCTAGGCATGTACGGTACATCTACCACTGTCAGATGGATGAAATTATGGTTGTGGTTACAAATTTAAATTGCAGTTCTTCCTTTCACACTGCTATATACATACACGTATACTAGTTACATGTATAAATCATCTGAACCATTATACAATTTGAATGAAAAATCAATTTGTTAATTTGCTAAATTGGTGCATTGACAAAAAATCCTTCCCAATTGCTGGTGTTGCTGTCTGGTTGCCCACTAAAAATGCGACGCTGTCCGAAAAATAGTCACCATATTGTTTTTGTCCCAACAATATGTACAAAATTGTCTTTGTACCTCATTAGATAATTTTAGGACTATATTAGTCATTGATACACAAGAAATACATCAAGCAGCATGTCATTTTTTTCATTTAAAAAGATAAATATTTAGCTTCTGATCATTGCCCATGGATTGGACTTGGTGCAGAGTCAGAGAAAGTAGCCCTTGGCCATTTCAATGTTATGTTGTCCCGGGCATAGGGCGATAGGGTTTGTAAAGCCCTGAAGGTAATCCATCAGAAGGTATTCAGAAAAAAATTGTGAAGATTGGATGAATATTGGCCTTCACATCGTTAAATTGATGAAAAAAAATAACAACAATAGACAGCACTAAAACAAAGTCTCCACAGTGGAGATTTAATTACCACACTGCAAAAACGAATCATGTCTGCAAATTGTTTTCACATGTACATTACAGTGTTCAGCACAGACAAGAAATAGGTGGGGACATTTGTCTCACTGCCCTGGAAAAAAAGGAGACATTTGGCCTCTAAGTGCGTAATTGACGCGATGTCACGGCCTGTGCTGAACACTGCAGCACTGCAAAAATTTTGTGTATGATGCAGATGAAAACAGGGAAGTTTATTTGCACCAGCCGAGTAGCCCGCTTATGGAACATTATAAGGGCTGATTGATATTCCTGAGAAATGTATGTTCAATTATGCTAATGCTAGTTGAATTTTGCTCTGGCCTGGTGAAACATACAGTGGTACTGGTAGGTGAATTTGCAGTGTTTAATAATATTTAAAAATGTGTACAAATTGGTACAAGTAGGCCTACTGATAAGCAGGATATAGGCTGCTATCTGCTAAGCCAAAATTGTATAATTACATATTTTTGTTTTGAATTTGAACATCTTACCCAAACAAATAAAAAGAAAATGTAAACCAAGACAAGCTTACCTGATAACTGAGGTCAAATTCAATTTGTGATTCACTCAGATATCCCATGAGATATATCAATTTCCTACAGAATCGCCCAAAATCAATGTGGTATGTTGAAATGCAGCTAAATGGTCACTGAACGATAACTAGAAACCTGTCAACACAAGTGAGATTCAGCACAAATAAGAAATTTACAATTATCAACAAAAGATTTAGTAAGGGTTTTATAAATTAAAATGAAAAGAGTTAATATTAATACAATTTCGACACATAAATTTTCAAAAATACAGTGCAAGCACTCAAATACCCCTCGGCTGATGCGATGACTCTATATATGCCAGGTTTCAAGGCAATTAAATGAAAATAAGAACGATTTATTAAAAGTAATGAAACCAAAATGGCCGCCGCAGCCTCGTTTTCAGTCTCACATGGTAACGGACAATACTAAGAGACTTGCAGACCCCGAAAACCTATATATATATACCAGGTTTCAAGGGAATTCTGAAAAAAAAATTGAAAAAAAAATTAGTCGCCAGGTGGCGGCCATTTTGATTATCGGTGGAAAGCTGAAATTCTAATCAGGTCATCTCCATACTCATGGGTAACTTCACATAAAAAATTGGTGAGATCTAATAATTATTTTTCAAGTTATCGCGTTAACAAGGAATTATTAAATTTAAAAATCAAGATGGCCGCCATAGCCTCGTTTTCAGTCGCACACGAAAACTGAGAATGCCAATAGACTCGCAGACCCCGAAAACCTATATATACCAGGTTTCGAGGGAAATCTGAGAAAAAGTATAAAAAAAAACTTATCGCCAGGTGGCGGCCATTTTGATTATCAGTTGAAAGTGAAAATCTAATCAGGTCATCTCCATACTTATGGGCAACATCACATAACAAGAGGCCAGCCGGCCACCATAATCTCCCGCCCCGCCCGCGTGATAGAAATTTTACAGGGTGCATACTTCACAGAAGTCTCACATTCTGTTCTACAATAATGATCCACCTATCTAGATTACTGTGTATATTACAGATATTGAAGTCAATGTTGGTCGCAAGTCAGCATTTTTTTAGTTTGAGCAAGTTGCCATTAAGAGGGTATATATATATATATCCCTCAGTGAAACCATACATTTCGTTTTATAGTATTTATTGGACTGGTACATATCCTATGGAATTTTTGTTCCAAGGGTTGATGCTGTGAATAGATTTAATGCCTTATCAATGTTGAATTTTGTTGATAGATTTTAATTTTATGTTTTTCTCTAGCAAAAAAAAAAATTTTTTACCCTAAAAAGTGACCCATTTTTCGCGCACGGCTGCTCTAAAACTATATTTCTGGGGTTTCGTAAACGGTGATTGTACACAGTTGAGACGATAACTCACTTTGCTTCTCCTGTGCACGTTTCAAAAACTTTGATAACAATTGGCACGTTTTGTTTTTTGTCTGCCATCTTGAATTTATTGGACAGAATGAATATTATTTTTTGGATCAGAAAAATTAAAGAAGTGCACAAATAACTTTTATCATCATCATTTTCCACATTATGCCATTTTTGAAGGTTAGAGCATCTAACTATCTGGCACAGTTTGTCCGGTATCAGGCATATTAAAGGTAATTATGGCCGATAGTCGGCCATTTTGAATATGATAAAGTTGAAAATTTTCAGAGCAAATCCCTACCTGAAACCGCACATTTTGTTTTGTAGTAATGGTCTAGCTATATGGCACGGTTCGTCAGATATCAGGCATATTAAAGTGATTTACGGCCGATAGTCGGCCATTTTTAATTTGATCAAGTTGAAAATTTTCAGAGCATATCCCAACCTGAAACCGCACATTTTGTTTGGAATAATGGTCTAGCTATATCCTTTCCACTGCCATAGCGTATTAAACCGGATCGTTTTTGCGGCCCTCTCAGAAACAGTACCATACAGTGTAGGCATGCCACAGCGTGCTGGATCGTAGTGAAAAAACGGCCTTCTCACAAACACCATCGTATGTCGCAGACCTGTCAGTAGTTTTCATCCTCATTCCATTTCATTCATTATTAAAACTATTTTTGCTAAGGTGGTAAATAACTCACACTTGTAAGCTTTGATATACAGAGAGTATTTCCCCATTTCTTCCAAGTAAACTTGTCGGCATGCTTCTAACTTATCATGATGTTTACTAATTAGCAATTATAAATGGATAGTTATAAGATTATGTGAAATAAGCTATTTCGTCACTTTTACATGCTTTAAATGTTATGACATAGATATTAAATATACCCGATTCTACACCTGCAACCTTTAATTTTATGTCTTGTGAAGACATTTTGGTTTTCATAACATTAATTTTTTAATTAATTCTACACACATTATCTTGATAATGAACAGGGGGGTCAATAACAGAACATTACACTATGGCTGTTCCACGGCATTTCGTCTGGTTACGATTTAATACGTTGTAGCGTAGCTATGCCCCAGTCGCCCCGTAGCACTTAATGTGTATCCATCACCACGGCACAATACGTTACAGCGTTGATACATGCCAGCCACTCACAGCACACACGATACATTGTCGCAATGTTGGTTTAATGCTGGGTCAGCGTCGTTGATACTGGTCCAGTATTAATCTAGCATTGAGCCTAGTATCGTGTGTGTTGGGTGCTGTCATCTCCGTGTGTATCTACGCGGCCGTGCCATGTTGACCTTTCTGTTATTCTAGTACATTCCAACAAGAGTAAATTACGGCATATCATAAGACATGTTAGTATTTTTGTCTTTATGCCGTTGCCTTCATTAGAAGAACTACATTTCCCAATGTGGTAGGCCTAAGCAACTCACACTTGTAAAATTTGATAGCAAAAAAACAGTCAACCATTTCGTTCTGGTAAGTTTGTCGGCATTGTTGTCAATTGTAACCTATATTATGATGCTCTTTACACTTGAACATTGGATAGATGACGATAATAATGTGCAGTGATATATTTTCCCAGGCGGACAATTAAACTAATAAACAAAGAAACGCAACCAAAAACATAGAACTCTAGAAAATGAGTCATATTTGCGATACCTTGATCCAACCACGCTGAGTTTAATTTTAAACTTAAGTGACTTAACAATTTTAGACCTACACACCTTAAATATTGTGATATATGTTTAACATACCCGGCTATGTAAATGCAACCTTTATAGTTGGATGTCTCATCAGCAAATATTAGGTTTATAATATTGATACTCCTTGCTAATTATATTAATCACAGTCATGTGGATTCATGACAAAAGACTACACTGGGTGCCAGACACCATTCTACTTTCCCTTCAAATGCAAAAAGTTGCCCCGATGCCTTTTCAATGGTGGGCCAGCATCACAGGCGGTCCAGATGCATTATGTAGAGTAACCATGAGCGCTGTGTAGACTGGAACCTATAACGTAACAAATCGTTATATCTCACCTCGCACGTCTGCCGTAGCGTAAAAATACGTAATAGCGGTAGCTGCTCTATACATGAATGAGAGAGATTTTGAGATAAATTACGGATTTTTACGCTATGCGTGAGAGAAGGCCACTTTTTGGATACGGACTACAACGCTCTGGTATGAGTGCGGTATATCATAGTGTTTGTGAGAGGATCGATTTTTCCATCCGTTTTGATACGCTGTGGCATAGCTGTGGTATATCTACCCGGCAGTGGAAAGGTTATGGCACAGTTTTTCAGATATCAGGCATATTAAAGTTAATTACGGCCGATAGTCGGCCATTTTTAATTTGATCAAGTTGACAATTTTCAGAGCATATCCCTACCTGAAATCGCACATTTTGTTTTGTAGTAATGGTCCAGCTATATGGCACGGTTTGTCACATATCAGGCATATTAAAGTTAGTTATGGCCGATGGTCGGCCAATTAAGCAGGTAAAATTTCAAAAACCCCAAAAGGCACAAATACACCCCCTAAGGGATGTGTGTGTAAAAAATTAAAGAAATCCATGCACGTGTTACCGAGTTCTGCTCTGGAAATGAAATTCGAACATCCGGACGCAGGACGGACGGCCAGACGGACGGACAGACATCTGAGGCGACGCCAATACCCCCCGCCCCCACTTCGTCGGGCAGGGGATAAAAAATTGGAGAGATCCAATAATTATTTGTCAAGTTATCGCGTTAACAAAGAATTTTTTAATAAAAAAAAAAGATGGCCGCCATAGCCTCGTTTTCATGCCAAGAGACTCGCAGACCCTGAAAACCTATATATACCAGGTTTCAAGAGAATTACGAAAAAAAAAATTAGGTCGGTGGCGGCTATTTTGATTATCACGGTTGAAAGCTGAAAATCTGATCAGGTGATCTCCATACCCATGGAGGGCCGAACGGGCCGAGGGGTAAAAACTAATTGCGAACAGGGGATTTTGAGGCAAAACACATAACTGTATGTTATATTTGCATGTCAGCAAAAATAGATAAAACATAGGATATATACAACTTAAAATGCAGTAAAATAACAATTTGATTTGAATCAAATTTTGCAGTGACATAACAAGAGCGCTGACACTAACATTAATAAAAGTCAATAATCATGATAATGGCATCAAAGTCAAAGGGTAGAAATTAGGTCAAATGTCACAACCCCCAAAAGGCATATCTACACCACCTGAGGGATGTGTGTATGCAATATGAAAACAATCCAACAAACGCATTCCTAGATATTGTCTGAAAACCAAACTTATCATCCGCTATCAATTAAAGTAATTAATGGCCTCAGAATCGAAATTAAATTAATTGGGTGTTGTGGCTTGAACGAAGATGTCGGTGATAGTCATTTGGGACACAGGAAAAATGGACACAAAAAAAAGTTCCCAGAATTAGTCGAGACTCAATTCTGGTAAACTGAAGTCCATGCGGACATCAAGAGTAGAATTGGGAGACAGCATCATTCTTATAGGTAATTTTGCGTAGATTCTAGAAATCACTGTCTTCAAGCTGAAATATTGTCCGCTCATAGTCTTATTAACCATTTTCAAAATGGCCGCCAAGAGGTTATCGTAACAAAATAAAATCTTAATAAAAGGCCTAAAATGTCATTCCAACCGTCTAATATTACTAATCTATGGGTGCACAAATCATTGCTGGCATTACTTTTGCTTTAGTGCTCATGTAAATTGTCAAAATTCAAAATGGCCGACAAAATGGCTGCCAAATGGTCTTTCTATCATAACCTGTGTATTAGTTCAGCGGATTTGATTAATATTTTGGTAGAATCGTTCTCATCGTGGTAAAAGCACTAAATTTGTTACAGAGCTTGACTAGAGTAACTATACTGATCCATATTGGAAGCGCAACCTCCTAATCTGAGTTATTTTTTAAAAAAATTAATGTTTCACCAGAAATGTCCATAAAACTGTTTATTAATGTTTTTAGCAGTTTATTTAGTCAAAACAAGGGCGGATACATAATCACTGATAATGTGTGTGTGTGTGTGTGGGGGGGGGGGGGAGGGGGGGTTATATCGCACCCCTTTCTTCGACAAATTAATACAAAAAAGTATCATAAATCGAATAAAATAGCTGAAAATGTGATAAAAGCAATACATTTTGCACAAAGCTGCACAATGGTGTACTAATATAGGGGAATAACCTAGTAACTGTAGCGAAAAGACTTCGCCCAGGGCATTTTTTATCCACCCTTATTTTTTTCACAAAAGTAGTAATTATTTTCAAATATTATGTTTCACCAAAGATATCTACAAAACTGTTTATTATTGCTTTTAGCAGTTTATTTAATCAAAGCAGTGGTGGATCCACAGAGCTCCAGATAATTTTTTGGTTTGAGGAGTATTTCACTCATTGAAATGAGTGATGAGGAGTGAAATATGATAAAAAAATAAAGAGCAGTATTTTTCATACAACAACAGGATAGCTTTATTTACATCATTTTTTTCTTACAGTCATATAGTTTTCTTCACGTAAAAAATACAACAATCATTTCATTTTTCTGGGGTTTTTTTTACTTGGATGGGTATTTTAATAGTTTTTATGAGTAATATTACTCCTCAGATTTTCTATCAATGAGTATTTGCTGTTTTTTCATGCGTATTTTACTCATATACGCATGTTATCTGGAGCCCTGCATGGTAGTGCCGCCAATAAATGCCCATTACGGCGCACACTGTCAAATTGTGAGCTGTGTATCGCTGTATTAGTTTCAGTATTAGTATTCAGCGTTGTTAGAACAGAGTCAAGGTTCGGCATCCCATGATCCAAACCATAGGCCTATATGCTTACCAATACAATTTAAATGAAGTAAGGCAGAAAACGAGCTACTGAAACTAAAATGTAGTTGAAATGTTGCTGATTCCAACGAAATATTGGACTGTCACCTGTAACCTGACTGTAACCTCGCCACAGGTAATCTCGCCACAGATTTGGTAACCTCGCCACAAATGGCTGAGTAACCTCGCCACAGCTTTGGTAACCTCGCCACATGGGGCTAAGTTACCTTGCCAAAACTTCGCCACACCTGTCGTATCCGCATTTATCAATGTATTTTCAAAGGGAAATCTCTACCTGGAACGTGGTGTAGATGTCTATATAGACATAGACTATATGTGCCATTAAAATCAAAAGCAAAAAAAATCTAAAAAAATGGACCAATATATAACGAATAATAATAGGCCTACAAATTTATTTTGTGGAGCAAATATTGTAGAAAATTTGTTCATTGTGACTAATAATAATATTATATTAACCCTTAAACCGCTGAATTAAAAAATTTAAATTTTCACACACTTGGAGTTGTGTCTCACTACCTTGACCCCCAACTTTAAGTGAGCGAAAACAACTCGTATTTGTTTTTTTTGTAATTTAAGACTAAGCAATTTACAAATCTTGATGTTTAAATGGCTAATAAAACGGATTAAAGCGACTACAGTCGCACTTAGCGGCTCAAGGTGAATAGGTGTAGGCCTAGCGGCAACAACAGAGGAAGTTGATGACACTGCCCTAGGAAGAGATCCGACAGCACCCGAGGAGGACAATTGGTCAGTTGATAGCCCATTGATTGAATGAAAGGACAGCTGCGACTCACAATGGGGCATTGTGTCAGCGACTGTCATCTTATGCTGGCCCATACAGTGTACTGGCCGTCTCGACCGCCGTGACCCTCTGAACACCATTTACATTTAATAATTAAACTACATATATTCAATAATGTTTCAATAATGGGTCAGCGTCGCAGACAGTGGCCCAGCATTGAACCTACATTGGGTGTTTGATATGGACATTAGAAATATTTTAAATGATACATTTCACTATTAAAATAACAGTTGTAAGTACAGAGGGGAGAGTGATAGGCAGAATGAGGAAGATGCAGAGGGAGGAAGAATTAATAAATGAATGCAGTTTTGGACCACTTTTGTGCACATAGAGTTGTGTATGTGTATATCTTGCCAAACATGGTATTACCTTAGAATGGTGTTCTTGATGACGATGATTATTTCACCTGTGCGCAGTGTCTGTAAATGTCTTGGTGCCATTTGAGAATTGCAGATCATATTTGCACAGTAACGTACACGGTACAGAATTACATATTAAAGCATGATTCACTTACTAGGCCAACATGTAGTTTCAATGTTTGAGAGTTGATAGAAGTTATGTATTCAGAGCTCCAGATAATTTTTTGGTTTGAGGAGTATTTCACTCATTGAAATGAGTGATGAGGAGTGAAATATGATAAAAAAATAAACGAGCAGTATTTTTCATACAACAACAGGATAGCTTTATTTACATCATTTTTTTCTTACCGTCATATAGTTTTCTTCACGTAAAAAATACAACAATCATTTCATTTTTCTGGGTTTTTTTTACTTTGATGGGTATTTTAATAGTTTTTATGAGTAATATTACTCCTCAGATTTTCTATCAATGAGTATTTGCTGTTTTTTCATGCGTATTTTACTCATATACGCATGTTATCTGGAGCCCTGGATCCATTGCGTTTTTTATTATAATAAGTATCCTAAATTAGGTGAAATGGTTTAAAATGTGATAAAAGCTGAACAAATGAAGGAAAAGCAATTTGTAGCTGTAGTTTAAGGTTTTGTTCCCTCAGGCAATTTTTTTGCTCACACACCCCTTTTTTGCAAAATTATTATAAAAAGTGCACTGATCTGGCTTGAATACATAAACAAAAATCTTTGGGGCTGTGAATCACCCATGTCAGCCACAAAATATGGACTCGCTATTACAATTAAACACTAAAAACGATCAAATTTTAAAAAATAATCTGTTTTTATTTTGCTATTTTTTTTAAATGCGCTTGAGATTTTTCCGGTATTTTACAAAAAAAGATGCAAAGAATCAAAAAAAAAATTATTAAAACATTACCTAAAAGCAAACTTTACCAATATCTAAAAAACTAACAATATTTTTTAAGATCTATGAAATTACTATCTGTACACATTTTTCGTTATCTATTAATGTAGTAGTAGTAAATCTTTGCTTTACATCACTTTTCGGCACAAAAGTGACATTGTAATACGATAAAAACGTTGTAGTCAATTGATGAGATAAATGATGTACAGATGATGATGTGAGGGTGGGGGTGATAGGGCATGGTGGGTTATTGAGAGCGTTTTCCTTCGCTCGCCCGATAAGGGGTTCTGGGCATGTCTAGGGGATATACCCCCAGACATGCCCAGACGGCCGGAGACTTGAGTTTTCCCTGTGCAATTTAATGCTGAAACTCTGTGGCATTTTGCGCAGCTCCGCTATCTTCGGGTCGGATAGTCCCCAGAGTAACAATAGGAAGGATAACTCTCTCTGGGTAACTGCATTCATCCCACGCGAGAGACCTAATGTCAAACACGCTATTGCCGGTTATTTAAGGTTACCACAGCCTACACAAGAAACAGATCCCTAATGACCCTCCCCAGATGGGGGCAAAAAGTACTACCACTAGCAATCATCCCAGTACCCCCATTATCTATTAATAAAATGAGCATGAATTAAACATCTTAAATATTTTTGTAGAGTCTTATATACCGGTAGGTATGGTAATATACTGTGACATTAACACACGTGTTATTGTAGTGAAGTACAGCTAAGCGCTCCAAAGCATCAGCAGTTGTTGCTGTTGTGCAGTAGTCATGCATTAGAGGGTCTGATTCTTATTATAAAACTTTGATGCAGCTATCTCATCGCAAAATGGAGTGTGCCCAACTCATTAACTTGCAGTATTATTGACAAAACCAGAATCAAGATGTGGAAGCTTGTGTGCCTCAGATAAATTTAGGAGAATTAGTGAAGAACCAGAAGAACTGAGATACCATTTCACTGTCGTCATTCCATCCTACTTTATTTTTGTATGACTTTCGTAAGTTTGATTGTACCCAGCATGTAGATTGGGGAATATTGTTACAATTTTAGTGATACGTAATGGCAAGCACATGTTCCACCTGTATAAAATATTAAAAACGTGACGAAGAGTGACGTCTCAGTAAAATGTGGAACAGCTGATGGGGTAAAGTGGGACAATTTCATATACCTCCTTAGATACATCGCTACTAGAAATAAAAGGGTATTGTAAAGAGGTGTAAATGATTAAAACAGTATATGAACACATTTACACATAAATATCCAGTTGATGAAGAAGTACTGGAATCGTACGTGGAGAAGTGGGTCACTTACGAAGAGAAAAGTTTACCCGATGCCTAACACTACTTATTGCTCCTCCTAAATTAATAATACATTAAATTACTCAATAATCATCACTATTCATAGCCCTTGGAAAAAAAATGAATTATACATACAGATGGAGAAGGTTGCAAGGGTGATCTAAACACAATAAATATGATATACTAGTCTATATAGTCATAATAAGCTTGATTTATATCTCTAGGCCTACTAGTATCTGTAATTTATTTCTACAAATGAAGATGAACAGTTGCATCCCGCATCTGATTCAAAGATGAGACCAGACACAAACCTGGTCAAACTTTTCAATTAAATTTCTCTCATCACATCAAATTCCTTTGGGTAATGATCTAAAATCAGGGATGCACATTCGCACTAGCCCGGTAACAAGAGGCTGGTGGAATATTGTAAGGGCTAGTAGATTTTCCTTAGAAATACATAGTAAAAGATGGTAAGGGCTAGTTGGATTTCGCTCTGGGCTAGTGAAACCTTTAGTTAAATTTGCACCCCTAAAATTAACCTTTTGGGGATATCCCATCGACACATGACGTTGTTGTGACGTTGAATCAACACCAGTGATGTTGCTTCAACGTTGCAATAACGTCGTGTGCCCAGTGGGATATTATACTGCTACTGACACATCAACACTCATTGCCCATACTCTGATATAGATAATTAGGCACAGAATGATCACACTTAAAGAGTTAAATCAATGTATCTCTTCAAATGACATTGGTTATTTACCGTCAATAACCTCTGGTGTCGAATCCAACCACTGCCAGCATCTCAATGTCCATTATCAGATTCCCACGGGCCAGATAAATAACCTTTCCAATGATACTAGACACAAACTTGGTCAAAGTTTTTAGTTAAGTCACCCAGGGTTATATTTTGAAATGACCTTGGATGATGACTTTAAATGACCTCTGCTGACCTTTTCCACCACTACCATTTCATTTGCCATGCTCTCAGATAGATAACCGTACTAATCACGCATATGGTCAACTGGTTTAGTAAAATCACCTTTACCTGTTAGCGTGATATGAAAGTTAAGACCAAAAACACGATTTGTCAGCAATTTTGGCGGCCATCTTGAATTTGGACAATTTATTTGAGCAAAAAAGTAAAAAAAAATTGCCGGCAATACATTCGACACTAATAGATTAGTAATAATATAGCGTTTGAATGTATTTTCAGGACGGCTAATATTATTTTATTTTTTTACAGCAACTTTTTGGCGGCCATTTTGAAAATGACTAATTTGACAATGATCAGACTATATCTCAGCTTGGAGACAGTGATTTTCGCATTCTACTGGAAATTTCCTATAAGAATGAGGATGTTTCCATATTCTACTAATGATGTCCGCATAGACTTTTTTCTAGGGCTTCGTTTCTGAAATGGAGTTTCGACTAAATTTGATTTGCGAACAATGTTAAAACATTATTGGAATGAGTGTTGTTCCAGATGAAATGAAAACTGCCAGAGTCATTCCTTTGTACAAAAAGAATTCCAAATTAGAACCGGATAACTATAGACCAGTATTCATTCTGAGCATTCTATCAAAAATTTTAGAAAGAGCTGTTGAAATTTATTTGAAGGAAAATGACTTATTTTATAAATGGCAATCAGGTTTCCGTACTTCTTTTTAAAGTTATACAAGTTTGACTTATTTAACAGCCTATATTCGGCATTGCATGGATAATGGCCTTCAGTGTTTCATCTAGGATTCAGAATGGGGCATGGCGCCACCGATCATTGGGGGCACCTTGCCATGCCTGCCGGGCACCCAGTTGACTCGGTTGGGCATTTCCAACACCCACCCTCCCCAATTAAGGGTACAAACAGAATCAGCTAGGTATGTAGACATATCCAGTCATTACCACTATGTACACATAAATATGACGTAACAATAGTTCAATGAGGCACTTCACTGTCTGAATATTGGAAGGGCAACATGGCGCACCTGAAGGGCAACATGGTGCAAATGAAGGGCAACATGGCGCACCTGAAGGCAACATCGCGCATTTGAAGGGCAACATGTCGCTCACAAAAGGCAACATGGCGCTGCGCCATGTTAGAAATGGCTAGATGAAAAACTGGCCTTTACACTGGCATGGTCATGATAGATCTACAGGCTGAGTAGGCTTTTGACACTGTGAACCATTCTTTATTATCAGATAAACTTCAAGCTTTAGGGCTTAATAATATTTCAGTTTCCTGGTTTGACTCGTATTTAACGAAGCGAATCCAGAAAGTAGATATAAATTGTAAGGTACCTTTTCCAAACCCAGAATGGTACCCCTAGGTCTATTGCTTTTCTTAATATATGTTAATGACTGTTGACATGGAATCCGCAGTAAAATGTAAACTCATTTTATATGCGGATGACTCCGCTTTATTAGTTTCTGGGAAAGACGTCAAGGTCATTCAGAAAACGCTTGGAAAGGAGCTCTGTGCTTTGAGTAGCTGGTTGGTTGATAATAAACTTTCTTTACATCTGGGCAAAACAGGATCTATTTTATTTGGATCATGCAAGAAAATCTGCAACTCAGCATCTTTCGATATTAAAGTGGGAATACTAAAATTTCTTCAAAAAAGTCTGTTCATTACCTGGGGGTAGATCTAGAACAAACATCAGGCGGTAAATTGATTTTGGAAAATGATTTTGAAAAAGTGAATTTTTGAGAAGACAAATAAAATGTCTAAATTTAACATCCAAAAGACTACTTTAGTCAGCCTTAATTCAATATCACATGGACTATGCATGTTGTTCATGGTAACATGGTTTGCAAAAGAACCTAAAGCACAAATTACAAATCCTTCAGAATAAAACCATAAGATTTGTTCTAGATCTTACCCCACGTAGCAATATAGGGTACTCTGAATTTAATCGGGTAAATTGGCTCCCGGTTAGGTTCAGAGTACAACAAATTGTTTCAACTAGCATGCATAGACTGGTCCATGGAAATGATCCTCGCTACTTAAGGGAGGGCATTTCCATGGTCGAGGAACGACACTCCTATAACACCAGAAAAATTGCTCTCTCTCTTTTGTCCTGCCTAGGGTCAACAGTTCGGGAGACAAATCGTTCTCATATATTGCTGCTAAGTTCTGGAACCAGCTACTAATCCCCATTCGAACAACTGAAAACCCTTTACATTCTCAATCATTAATAAAAAAACACTTCATGTCATAGGTAAAAATTGAAGAAGAAAACATCTATATTTAGCTAGCTAATTTTTTTCAATGATTGGTAGAGCTCTGCTTCCATTTTTTTTCACTAATTTATTATATGATAAGCTTATTCATGTTTTTATTGGGCATCATCCTTTTAATGTGATAGGCCTATGTGAAGCCTTTAATATTTACTTTCCATCCTCACACTTGCCGCTGCCATCTTGCCAACAGGGACCACTGCACATGCTGGAAATGAGATGTCACTAGACTTCTTTCAGTGTTTTTTTCCCTGGTGGCAACAGGGTTTCCCCCAGAAAAAAGAGAAAGCATCATGGAACTTTTGCGGTTTGGTTTCAGCACGGCGCACATTTTGCACTTGGCGCACAATTTGCGTGCGGTGCACAATTCGCACGCGGCGCACAATTTGTGGCACGCACAGTCTAGGAGGTCTGGGGGCGGTGGGGGGGATGGGGGGCATGCTCCCCCTTGAAATTTTAATCAGAAAACCTTTTTATATGCATTTTGGTGGCTTTTAGAAGTAATTTGTATCCACTGTTTGTGCTGGTAAAAAATTTAACACTGATTCTGCATGTAGACTGATATATAAAAACTAAATGCCAGTTTGGCATTTAAAACCCTTGTGGTATAGACTACCAATTTTCCCATATGTACAGAGCAAATTATTTTTAAATAGGACTAGGGGTCTTTGCAGTGACGAATGAAACATGTAGTGTCTACTTCGTCTAGTGGTCCATTATGCCCCTGTATCAAACTATGATAACAGAGAAATACCATGAGATGCGGGCCTGAGATGGGTCTTGTGAAAAGACTATTGGATTAAATCGCATTGTGAATAATTAAAAACAATAGACTAGCCTACACTTTTTATTCACAAAAATGAATTCGAAAAAATCTTCAGACCATTAGACACTAGGCATAACGTAATGATTCAGAAAATGATCAATACGAGATCTGTTCCATAGCATGCTGTTTTATGTGGTTGAGATAGAAATAAATTCATTAGGCCTTAATAGATCAGTTCCACGCCGTTGGATTATCATCAGAACTTGCTAATACCAGAAAATAATTTGGTTTAAATACAAGCATCTGGTGACATCGGCATAGCCTTTAATGAACACAAACAAGGTCGGCATCACTTGCTTTGCTTTCTGAGATTATCATAAGTTACACGCCAACTTATCTCAGCCAGCACGTTTCATTGCCTAACCAACGCTGTGTTGACGTTGGGTTCGTGTAGACACGGTAGAGGATTGTGACACACCAGGCGTCAGACCTGTTATCGCGGCAAACACGGCAGGTGGAACAATGCACTTTATTGTTGAGCCAGCGTTGCAGACGATGTACCAACATTAAGTCAACATTACGTCAACGTACTACACGTACTATACTGTATCGTATTTGCTGGGCGCATGCAGCCAGCGGCACGCTGATAGACCCGCCAACAGTGCCTGACCACGTGACATCATATGACCATGCGCACAGATGAGCCAGGCACTGCCATGCGGCATGCTGCGGCAAGACTCACCCTGCGGCAATACAGTAGGCCTATGTAATGCTGTAAGATCTAATCTGTATCGCTGGACATCACAACACGATGCCAATGTTCTACGAAAGCATCAAGGCAATGTTAAAACGTCACGGGATTTCCTAAAACATCACAGCACTTACTAAAACGTCAGGGTAAAAATTAAAGCGTCATGGTGCCTTGGTGCTTTGGGGAAAACCCTGGGCAAGTATGGTGGCATCCTGTATTAATTATATGGTGATGTTTAGTTGTACTGTTTTCACTGAATAAAGCTTTCTAGGGTGGTGGAGGGTATTTTCTCGCAGGGGGTATTTTCCGCGCACCACCTTAGTTTTTTGCCCTAGTTCCTTAAGGGTTTTGTAATTTTTTATCTTGTTTTGATTTTCGGTTGTTGACAGGTGTTTTAATTGAGCGTATATAAAAATCGCGTCGTTTCGCTGCAAACTTTCTTTTTCATCCGCCATTAAATCAGTTCCTTTTTATGCCGATTTTTATGCAGATTTTTTTGGCTTCTAACACTCAAAATCAGTAAAAATACATCTTTTTAAAAAAAAATTGCAGATGGTTGTATCAGGTTGAAATAAAAACAGACATGTGCCTGAAGGAATCCTCAATCCATTTGGAAAAAAACAAATGAAAAATATATGCAACATGGACATGGTGATGGGTCTACAGCCTGTTACACAATGCGCAGGGCTGGAAATTAAACTTTTTGGAGGGGTGCCAACAGGGCACTCACATACAAAATTTTAGGTGCCCGCCAAAATTTTAGGTGCCCTATTTTTCAAAATAATACATACATCGAGGAACACTTTTTTCCACAATTTTAATAAACTATTAAAATTTCTCATATATTATTAAAAAAAGATTTATAATGATATATTAAAACCAATAAGTTTTAAAAACAGCTGCACGTATGAAAACGGTAAAGTCAGTGGCTTAGATAAATTTAATTATTATTCATTTATTTTAACAGTGTTCAATACAGAATGAAAAAAAGGGAGCCATGTGGCCCATACCGTGTTGAAAAAAGGGGCCAACATATAAAATTATGGGCCAATACTAAAATCCCCCAGAGGGCTTTTCAAATGCTTGAAATAAATAGCAGTATTGAAATTGTAGTAGCTCCCATTTGAGACACTTAGCCCAAATATGCACTTGGGCACTACTAGAGAAGCAATTTGAGGGTGAAAATACCCCTTCTCATTTTTGTCAAATTCAAAAGTTGTGAGAAGTTTTTTTATTGTGTTTGAATTTGATGCAGAAGTGGAATATCAGTTATAAACTGTTGAGATGTGTCTCGAAAATTTACTAAGTGGTAAACCTAGGCATATAGCACACATTCAACTAGCAACAATTTTAAATACTGGGACATTAAAAAAATCTACCCCTACTACATTTGTCATTAAATCAAAGGTATAAGTACAGTCCACCAAAAACGAATGGCATGGCCAAGAAAGGATAGCAGATAATTTATACTGTAGATCAGTATACTGTCAGTGAAGGCCTATCAGCTCAGTAGGCCTGTCTGCTTTCAAAACACACAAGTTTGCCTGCTTTCCAAGCAGCAACACGCCTTCAGCCTGATACTTCACTGGATGACTTCAGACTATCATAACACAACAGAACATGGCCCACACGAACAGCAGCCAGGCAGCAAATTTCATCAATTGATTGATCATTCATACACACTTAATACAGTGCATGTGATTGGCTCCCAGAATCATCCAGAAGTAAGCTGGTTACTGATTGGCCCGCGTCGGTCACATGGGACAGCCATGTGCACAACACACCAAACCCCAGAATATTCATAGTCCTGACTCTGGCTATCGATGATCGGAAGGCCTGGGTGTCTGATTCCAGGGATGGCTATCACAAACAAAAAACTCCCCAAAAGACGATGTTTACCGCTACGCGCCACCGTGGCCCAATGCACAGTGCGGAAATTGGGCAAATTGGGCGCTAATGACGCAATCCCGCGGCCTGTATTGAACTCAATACTGAAAACTTTTATAACTCTTGCGCATGTCCACAGATGAAAGAAAGTAAGAGAAGACTAGGAATCATCATACTTGAATCAATCAAAATGTAACAAAATAAATATTTTTAGATCGTTTTTTTTTGGGTGCCAGCAGGGCACGCATGCCAGTATTTTAGAGTGCCCGCAGCACATTTAGGGTGCCACGGGCACGCGGGCACCCTTTAATTTCGAGCCCTGATGCGGTGCACGAAAATACCCTCAACTGCACGAAAACTCCCCCAGAAACATAGGAGATTGAAATCCTCTATGCTCCCTATTCTCAATTGACACGGAAGTATATTTTTTTCAAACCGGAAGTGGCTCAGACGTACCAATCATAATACGACCCACAATATTGATGCACGTCCATTCTGTGCACGCTGTAGGCCGTATTCGGAGGCTAAGCTAGGTGTGCAAAAAATACTGCCATCACCCTATATATAAGTATAACATGGCTAAATCTGACACAGTGACACTGACAGTGCCAGTGCCAGTGGCAATCGATCATTTCATTGACTAAAGTCGGTCTGACGGTGGAGAATGGTCTAAAATGAAAGTCAGCTTTTTGGTATCCAGTTCAAAAATACCGCATGAAACCTATCAAAAATGATATTTAACTGTTCTATGTTCCATTTGGCATTTAAATTATCCATAAAATTAATGTTATCCAACATATTGCCGCTTTAATCCTCCTCTTTAACTTTTTGCCGACAGCTTTCAACTGTCACGGCTGCCATTTTAAATGTGATACCTTGAACCATGTAAGCGTCACTATGGCAACGATCCTGAACGGATCACTCTAAATTTTTTGGAGGGGTGCTTTTAATTCACCAAGCACTTGCTGACAGGACTCTTGCGCGCTTGACTCTTGCAGTACAAGCTAAGCATCTATAACGTTCTTTATGAGCGCCGAGGCCGATATAGCGTTATAAATATGGATGAAAATGAGCCACAAAAACAAACGACCATTTGGGCTAGTTGCAACTACACTGAACACCCCCGCCGGTTTTCTGAAGTGAGCTCGTCCAAATGGTGAGCGATAAAATGCGTAGTCAACCACCGGCGCTTATGGCGTTACAGAGGCGAGAATAAAACGGCTGATTATGAATTAAGTGCGTGAGTATTGGCAGTTTTTTTATAAAAATAAATGCATTTTTAATACACCAATACCATTTTTGTAATTTATAATCATAATGCAATATTGAGTAAATAAGGAGAAAAAAGCTAGGCCTAACTTTCATTTTGGACAATTCCCCACCGTCGGACAGACTTTAATGACGTCATGATTCAATCAGGGACAGTCACTTTCACTCTGTCACAGTGACAGTCATGACAGTGTCACTGTCAGTGGCAGTAAGTGAATCTGAATGACTCAATGATGACATGAAATGATGAATGATGAGTGATAATTCAATCATTCATCAATAAATTATTTCAAATTTAATCAAGACAAAATGCAATGCCAATGACATGACTCATGAGTGATCGACAATAATTAAGGATGTCTATCAAGTTACAAATTGATAATTTCTGATCAATAATTTTCAAACAAATTTGTCATTGCCTAAAACAGGATGGATCTATTCTATTGCAAGAGATACAATAAAATAGGATGCATGATTTTTTTCAGAATTATGAGAAAGACGAGAAATCGGATTTGGAAACTGTCATGTCGATTTGTGGGCATGTTCAAACTTGATATTATCATCATTATAATGTCTGAACTATTACATAAAATATATGAGAAATATATATTATTAATCACTATTATAATGATCCACCATTGTGGTAATATATAACATACATAAATAGATAAATACTACATTATGTATCAACAAACGCGATCAACAGAAAAATTTCCGCCATTTTCAATAACTTTTGCCCACAGTTCCCTGCTTATGTGATGTTTACTCGCTAGGCTGTATCACATGTACCACAAAACACAGTATCGTCTCACAACACATAATAGGCCTACACATCCCATAGACTTACATGTATTATGACCCATACGCCCAGTCACCCCAACACTATTAATGAGGATAAATGTAAATAAACCTTATATTATTCAAACAATTAGTCTGTTTCCTTTCAATATTCAAAATAAAAAGGAGATGTGAAACTGCATGCTTTTTAAATTTTAGTTTAGTAGGTCTAGCGTACTTAAGTTAGTAGGCTAAGGTCATAGCAACCCTCCCCTGATTGGCCTACAACAGGATCGACATCCTAGCGTAGGGACTTTCTGATATCTTTATTTTTTCTGATTTCTATTCTTTTTAACAAAAAATTAACGCAGAATCGATTTGAATTTGTATCAAAATGATATAGGTCTACTTATGTAAATTATAAACTTCACCACAGAGACAAGACAAGACAAATTTATTACGTTGGTTCAAAAAGAACATGCGTAATGGCCAGAGATGTTCCCGACGATATACATATACATTATTGCTTCAAATTTTAACTTAATTTCCATAAATATATTGCAGCAGTTTTTGAACATTTTAAAACCTATCATATAATTATGGGCCTACACTATTAAATAATAGGCCTACATATATTTATACAGTATTTATAGTAGCATTAATAAATTTGCAGAGTGGTAGTAAAGAACTAGTTGGATTCATAATTTGTTTAAAAGTAGACCTAAGCGTTGATGGATTAATAAATTAACGGCATTTCAGATACAATAACCTGTCTTTAAGAAAGTGTTTGCATTGCGGTAGGTATAGTGGAATTCATCTTCTATACTTCATCTTCATCTTCATCGTTGCAAATTGTACATATTCGGAGTATTCTTGGTATATTTTCCCTAGCACCTCTTTCCACAGGAAAGTTGTTATTTCGGCATCTAAACCTTGAATAAGAAAATCTGAGGTAATCAGGAAGTTCAGTTAGGTAATTTTCGCATTTATATTCACTTTATACATTCTATAGACTACGCACTTGCTGTTATTATGCATATCAGCAGACCATGACTGAAAAAAACTGGTCATTTAACATCAAGTTCAATAAAGGTTTAAAATAATTTAAATTCCCCGGTATGTTTTGTTAATCCCAAAATACTGGGTCACTACACTCACATAAAGTTTTTTTAATATACATCAACCATTCGTTGTGGTAAAAATTACTAACATGCATTTTATACAGTAATTTAAATAACATACAACTAATTTTGGTTTCTTGACTGGTATTTAACCTTGCCCAGAAAGACAGAATTCTCAAGTTTGCTGCTATTAATAATGGATATCTTCCTAATTCTCCATATACAATGACATTGCACGTTGATTTTTTTAAACATAAAATAATGTCACAGAATTGTAAATGCAGTTTTTCTAAAATTTCGCACCCTTCATAACACCATATTTCACTTCCATATAAAACTACTGAAGTAACCACTGCATCGAATAGTTGAACGTCTATAGGGAGGTGAAGATTCTTAGCTTTTGTTATGAGGGCAAACATTGCCCGCTTTCCTCTCAATAAAAGATCCTGCTTAGCTACTCGAAATTTGCCATTATAATTGAATATAATTCCCAGCTATTTATAGCTGTCGGTGTTAACCAGTTTTATTTCTTCAAAATAAAATGTATTTCTCTTTCTGATTTTATCTCATGAAAAGGTCATTACTTGAGTTTTTGTAACATTTATAGACAGTTCCCTGTCTTTACAATATTCTGTCATGCGGTTAAGTGATATTTGCAGATCGTTAGAAGTTTCTGTTAAAATCACTGTGTCATCAGCGTACAATAACAGGTGAAGTTTTAAAAACACCACAACTTTAGTGGCGTCAACAAACTCCGTTGCCAGATTCTGTATATAATTGAAACCGTCACACTTCCTTGATAAAAATTCTTTTAGGTCAGAGAGATATATCGAAAATAACAAGGGGGAAAGATTTTCACCTTGTCTGACCCCTACTTGACATGAATTAAAACTTAAATCCCCCAAAAATATATTTATTTTCCGAAATGAAACACTTCGATGACACAATGGATACAACATCTCAAGAGTAGGCCTAGATAGGAGCAAAAAATAAAAATTTCGAGACATGTGTAACCTTTTACTTTTTAAAGGGACATGCCCAGGTCTAAGATCATAAAAAAAACGGTGATTTTATTTTAGCTTAATAATATGACCATATGATGTAAACATGTCCATAGACTAGAACTGCAAAACTTTTTTTAATTTGTGTGCTGCGCACTTACCAGTTAGGCTAGATATAGAGACAAAATTCCTGTATTTCTTATTTTTGACATGGTTGTCAATAATAAGAAATCAGGAATTTCGTCTCTATATCTAGCCTAACTGGTGATTGCGCAGCACAATTTTTTTTTTAAATTGCAGTTCTAGTCTATGGACATCATATGGTCATATTATTAAGCTAAAATAAAATCACCGATTTTTTGATGTTTTAGACCTGGGCATGTCACTTTAACAAACATATTTACCAAAAAAATATCCCAATTAATGTAGGCCTACGTATACCCGTATAGTATTCGGGCACCTTAAAGGTGTGGTCAACTGTCAAAATTCATGGAACAAGGGTCCCCCAGAAGGCAATAGTGCCCGTGGGTAGGCCAAGGCCCTATTCCATAATAATACTAAAAATGCGTTTCATACCCAAAGCCTCATTAAGAGCAAGTTCTCAAATCACTGCAAGTTCATATATACTTGAGCGACATCTATGAGTTTTTAATTCAAAGCACTTTGCCCTTGCCCCTACTTGGTCGCTGGCTTGCAAACAAACTGACTGTATTACTGCGGGGATTTGGAAACTGCTTGACCCCTAAAGCTTGTATTGACACTCAGTAAACACAAAACATTTGTATGACATGCAATGTTGAACCAACGTCGAAAACGTTGGGCCGACGTTGTATAAATGCTATACAAATGTTTTGTGTTTGCTGGGCTGCAGGAGGACTTTCTCAAACATTGTACATTTGTTGGTTCAATGTCGGGCCAGCGTCGCAGACGTTGGCCTAGCATTCAAACAGCATTGGATCAATGTCTCGTTTAAGTAGTATCTTGTAATCAGTTCAGTGGCTATATTAATGCCGTCAATCTGTACTCAATAGGCAACTGTTGGCCTACACTTGACCGTCCCAGGCATGCGCATTTTGCAGTTGAACACTAGTTTAAGACACCTCCTGGGATATCTTGCGACACCATATTGCCCATATTAGGTACCGGTACCGTAACTTTGACCAGTTTAAAGATAATAGGGTACATGAATTGTGCTTTTATGGCAATTCTTAATTGACAATAGGCCTAGTTATAATAAATTTGGGGGTCTCTCAAATGTTTAAAAAAAACACGTTTTTCGCTCAACAATATATATGGGTAAAACAAAAAAGTTCGCATTTTGAATTAAATATAAAAATATAAAAAAATGATTCAACTTCACGCTTGAACATTTTTACTTAATAATATTTAGATTATTAATTTTATAAAAAATATACATATATATAGTTTTATAAGAGCTCTATTTCATTGAAACGCGGCATGTCACCAGAGAAAATTCCACTATTTGAAATGTCACTGTAGGGTACAATTACACAATATAATTCTACTATTACATTTCATGGCTAGACATTGTTCAATTAAACTAATCAAAATTCGACTTAAAATTGATATCGATATCTAATTTTGATGAATATACATGTCCCCACATTTGCACTCTACTCTGTTACCATCATTGTAGCATGCCCCATCAAGTGAATAATCATGAACTAAAATTATATCAAGTGTAGTTTGACACACTGAAGGGCCTTATACAAGTTTTCACCTTGAAATAATTAATATTGTTGACTGACAAGTTATTCGAAACAGTTATTACCAAAACGTTCGAAAATATGTTTTTGTTTTTTTCTACTCCATTCCTAGCATTGTGGGTCTAAAAACGATTTGGTTTCATGCCTGCATGCCTAGAACAGTTGCTATGGGGACTATTTCCACCTGTAAGATATATCTTCGAATTATTGCACATTTATTTTCATTAATCCCAGGAATACTTTTAATTTTACTACCCTGTTCCACTCTACTCCGTTACCAAGAAAAGGGAACGGAGTAGTTGATTGCCAAATTTTATGAGTTTCACAGTCATAATGATTGATGACATAGTTTTAAAACATGACTCGTTGTCCCCATATAAACAGAGCACCCATTTATGATCAATGTTATGATAAGAGAATGTACAGTTTATATTTATGTCGAGCCAAACATTTGGTAACGGAGCTTGGCAACAGAGTTGAAATAAGGATTTTTGTTTATCCCGTCAAATTTTCCTAAATATTTAGCAGTTTTGAGATATGATTGTTTAGTATTATCAAGAATTGATTAACTCAGAATACACAACTCTAAGCATGGTGATATTTTGATTTTTTTGCATGTAGTTGAAGTAGGCCTACTCTAACTTAGATGTTTTCGTACTGATTTTAAGTACTAATACGTCTAATTTCAGATAATTATCCCTACTTTTCACTGGTTGGTACAGCTGTATAATATATCCAACACTTTCTCACAAGCAGTCCCGAGGATCGCAGTGGTATATCAATCAATCAATCAATCAATCAATCAATCAATCAATCAATCAATCAATCAATCAATCAATCAATCAATCAATCAATCAATCGATCAATCAATCAATCAATCAATCAATCAATCAATCAATCAATCAATCAATTAATCAATCAATCAATCAATCAATCAATCAATCAATCAATCAATCAATCAATCAATCAATCAATCAATCAATCAATCAATCAATCAATCAATCAATCAATCAATCAATCAATCAATCAATCAATCAATCAATCAATCAATCAATCAATCAATCAATCAATCAATCAAACAATCAATCAATCAATCAATCAATAAATCAATCAATCAATCAATCAATCAATCAATCAATCAATCAATCAATCAATCAATCAATCAATCAATCAATCAATCAATCGATCAATCAATCAATCAATCAATCAATCAATCAATCAATCAATCAATCAAGCAATCAAGCAATCAAATAAAACTTCTATAGCGCCTATATCCTCAGCCGACCGAGCTTAGAGGCGCACAAATCCTTAGCGTGATCATGTGTCATAAGCGAGGCCAAAGCAGGTTCGTCAACAGGAAGCCGGGCTGCTGAGGGACTAGGGTGGAAAAGCCAGGTCAAATAGGTAAGATTTAAGTAATTTCCGGAATGTTAAGATTGTTTTGGCATTACGTATTGGCACAGGCAGGGCGTTCCATAAGGCTGGACCAGATATAGAGAAAGCTCTTGACCCAGTCTTAGTCTTTATACGTGGAACAACAAATCTATTCGAATTAGTGCATAGAGCGTAGATATTTTGAGTATTTCGGCGAAACAAGTAAATCAGCCAGATATGCAGGTTGGTTTTCTGTTAGGGTTCAAAAAGTTATCGCACATATTTTAAAATGAATGCAAAACTTCACAGGAAGCCAATGTAATCGTTTTAGAATTGGAACGGAACGACTAAATCGTGGGGCGTTGGTTACCACTCTTGCAAGGCAGTTTTGAACGCGGTGTAATTTAGCGATATCCTTTTCTGGCATATTGTGAAAAAGTGAGTTACAATAATCTAACTTACTACTGACGAGTGCCAATGCAATTTGCTTGGCAAGATCTAAAGACAGATTTTTCAGAATTCGACGCAGGTCACGGATATGATGGAAGCATGCCCTACATGTTTGGGATATGTGTTTTCGGAAATTCAGGCTACTGTCGAATATTACACCAAGATTTTCAGCTGATGTAGATGGATTTGTTTCTTGACCTAGAAGTAAGCATGGGAAATTATTCAAGAATATTTCTCGCTGAAGTTTGGTCCCAATAAGAAGAAATTCTGTCTTGCTAGGATTAAGCTTCAGCTTAGATCCTGTCATCCAGGCCGACACACTCATTAAACAATGTTGCAGCTTCTCAAGAGATTCCTTAGCGTTTGAAACTGATAGAGACATGTAAATTTGAGTATCATCGGCATAAAGATGGTGGTTTATGTCAAAACTAGAGATAATAGCGCTGAGTGGTGTAGTGTATAAAGTAAAAAGCACTGGTCCTAGCACAGAGCCCTGTGGAACTCCATATGAGAGTGTGACTTTATCTGAAAAAGTGTCTTTAATTTTTACGGACTGGAGCCTATTTTGCAAATAAGAAGAAAACCAAATTTGAGCCTGGCCAGATATTCCATACCAATCAGAAAGTCTATCTGTTAATGTAGCATGGTCGATGGTGTCGAAAGCCGCTGTCAAGTCAAGCAAGGTTAGAGCCGTAACTTCACCCTTGTCTATACTAATAATGATATCATTATGTACTTTCAGTGGAGCTGATTCTGTAGAATGATGTTGCCTGTAGGCCGATTATAATGGATTACATAGATGGTTATTTTTTATATGAGCTTGCAGCCTATTGGCTACTATTTTTTCTAAGATTTTAGAAATGAAACTTAAGTTGGATACAGGCCTGTAATTCTTCAGCTCGTTTTTAGGAAGAGATATTTTTTTCAGTAGTGGTCTTACATGAGCTTCTTTGAAATTTTGAGGAAATGTACTAGTTTCCATTGAAATGTTAATTATGTCAGTGATGGGAGTTATTAATATGTCAAGACAATTTTTCAACACGCTTGTAGGAATGGGATCCAGATCACATGATTTTGACGATGAGCCCAAAATAAGTTTTTTAACTTCATCTTCTGACGCACGTTCAAAAACGTTCATTTTGGATCTAATTTCTGGTTTTTGTACTTGTGAAATCTTCTGTACTTTATCTGGAAATTTGGAACGGATAGTTTCAATTTTATCCACAAAATACATAAAGAAATTATCACAAAGTGATTTTACTGATGTGAATTCTGGCAGAGCAGGAGGTGGAATTCTATGCAGAATGTTATTTATTGAATTCCAAAGGCGACGGGGATTGTCCGAATTTTCTGCGAAACATCAGCTAAATATTTCGATTTAGCTTTTGTCATTATTCTATTACACAGGTGGCATTGCTGTTTGTAACGAGAACGATCTAGATGTGTGCGAGATCCGCGCCATGTTCGTTCGAGATTGTGGCGAAGGGTTTTAGCCTTCATTATTTCTGGAGTCATCCATGGAGTTGGCGGTTTCCTGGGCAGAGTCTTTGTACTTACAAGAGCGTGTTTGTCTAAAATAGAGCTAAGAACAGAATCATACTGCTGACATAGTGCCGAGAGATCTTTCTCTGGTTTCTTTATTAGATCCGAACTGAGAATATCTGAATGAAACGATTCATAATCATTTTTGTTTATTTTACGGAACGATATTTTTTCTCTGTCCCATTTCGTCTTACAAAAGTCAATTTCTGATATGACCGCAAGATGGTCCGAGATACCTGCTGCCGAAAAAACTGATTTGATACAATTAGAAATGCGTTTGGTGATTAGCAGATCTAGCCAATGACCATAAACATGAGTTGGAAAATTAACATACTGCTTCAGATCGAAACATGTGAGGATTTCATTGAATTTGTTGGTGTTTAAATTTGAGTTATCTTGATGTAAGTTGAAATCTCCCAATATATACAAATTGTCGTGCAGTAAAATTATGTTCTCTAGTAGATCTTGAAATTATCACTAAAGTCAGTTTTCTGCCTGTACTGCGGCCATGTGTCGAGCGGGTGTTTGCTTCAATTTGAATTGAATCAGGAATGATTATCATAATATATTGCCTAGCCCTTTCTTATTAGAGCATCGGAACAGGTGATCAGGTTGTCAACCACGTGTACACGAGCGACCACGTGGTCATTTTAGGCGCGGCAATGTGTCTATCTACACACAATTTGAACATACTTAATATAGGCCTACAGCCCACTGCAGCGGACACAGGGCGTTCAATCAATGTTGGTTTAAAGTTGGGCCGACGCTGTAGACAGTGGTCCAACGTTAAGCCAACATTGATTCAACGTCTTGTGTCGGATGGGAGGCCCCTTCCATATCAAGTACAAGACATTGACCCAAAGTCGAATTGATGACGGAACAGCGTCGCTGATAGTGAGCTGACATTACATCAGAGTTGGCGCAATATCTTGGGTTTGCCGAGTTGTCAGTGGAACACCAGTATACAACAGGTGAAACAATGTTGGTTTAATGATGATTCGGCATCATAGATGTTGGGTCAGCATTAAAACAGCGTTGGTATCAACTACCGCTATATTGGGATACGCGCGGTGTTGACTGGTGCTGGTTTATTGGTTCAATGTAATATTGTGTTTTTTGCAGTGGCTTGCACTGTAGAGATCTTTGCTGGTTACTGTGGCTACATAACCAGATAAAACCTGCTGGCACGAGATGCTGACCCAATATTCTGTGAAACGCAGTGACGCCACTCCGTGAAAACAAGGTTATATAAGAACCCTCCCCCATACTTCATTGTATTAGTCAGCTCGGTGAAAATAAAGGAGGTCGAGGTCATTGACTTTCACAGAATTGATTTAATGTTTACTAAAGTAAAACTACAGTGACTCGACATTTTTATTTTCTGGAAGGCTACTTATATATACTTGGAATTATATGCTATTTGGAACCGAAAAAATTCTATAATTTGATTTTTGACCTTTATATGCACATATCTTGGAACTGTCACCAACCTAAATAATAACTGACGTGGGACTTACTTAATTTTGCATTTAAAGGATTATTACATATATTAATAAAGACCATAAATTATCTATTGATTTAGTTTTTATTTATTTATGCCACCTATATCAAGATGTTCATTTCATGGTAGTCATCTTGAATTCTGCATGATAATGATGTCGAATAAATGTATGGTTTGTTTTATTGCATTCCTTGATAGCGAAGACATATGGTTTGGTGAAATAATCTTGTCTCTATCTAAATTATTACCGACGATATGCTCACTTCAGTTATTTCATGGTGGTCATTTTGAATTTTGCATGATAATGATTTCAAATAAATGTATCGTTTGTTTTATTGCATTCCTTGATATCGTATCGAAGACATAATATGGTTTGGTGAAATAATATTGTTTCTTTCTCAATTATTGATGAAGATATGATAATTTTAGTGATTTCATGGAGGCCAATTTGAATGTTGCCTGATAAGAGGGTTTTGACACCCATTTGCGAACTCCGTCAAACTTGTTCTTACTCTGTGGTTTATACACCTTTCTCAATAACAACACGCCACACCGTGCCAAAAGCTGAACTATTTAGTTGGGACTCCTGTTTACAGACGATCGAAAACCGTTTCCAACATAAGCACGCTCTGATTTTACCACGGTCATAGAGGTGTCTTTTTCTGCCCTAATATTAAAGTAAGAAGATCAAAACCTTACCGTTTTATTCAAGAGTAACTGATTGTACTGAGCATATAAATAGCTCGTTGTGTTACACATTTATAATGTGTATAAACACCTCATTTCACAGACTATTTTTTTAGTTTGTCGGCATGAAAGACTCCAGTGTGAGTTATCATATGTAAACATTGTAGTAAATCTACAATATCTTTACTGTCACTCAACGAAATTTATCCCCCTGAAATAGTCTAAAATATCGATTTATTATCTCCAAAAAGGTACTTTTTAATTTGGTATCAATGTTTTTGTGAAGTATTTTATTTCAGGCCTAAGAAAACAGTAGTTACAAATGTATACAAAGACACGTGTTGACTGTACATGAACGGTCATAACCCGAAGGGATCATACATTTTGCTGTTAACTGTGCATGTCTCGCTCAAAATTGTAGATTTCATTCATCAGTGCGCGTATATAGATATCATGTTTTATTTTCTCTATGGCATACGATATTATGAACCATGATATAAATGCATAACCTAAATGCATTGTCCCTATGCGGCTTTCACTCTTAAACATGTTAACACGCTAAGATTAACCAATGTTGACTACCGCGACCCACAGCTTTAAGTGGATGAAAAGTATTGATATTTTCATATCTTGATGTTTAAGCACACACCATTTCGAATAACGGTGATATTTTTGCCTACTGACAATTTGTCAGTATACAAATATGCAATGCAGACGCTTTAAGCGGATGATTTGAAATGTGAAAATTACATGATAATAATACAAATATTCGCAGAAATATACGTAGTTTCACTACAGCTATTATGAAGATGTTCCAGACAAGCTGGATCTTGTTGACAGTCTTAGTATTGTAAGTTTTTGAACGATTTTTTGTGGAATCGCTAGTACTAAAAAGTAAAGAGTGGGGTGGATCGGTCCCAATGTCTGTATAGGTATATGTCTACGCGCTTGATCGTGAAAAAAGTGTATTCTGAGCATTTCAATTCCCACTGGATTACACATGCTCCTGCACTATATCCATGACGCACCGTTTGATCAAGATTCCCTGTTGTATGTACAATGAGTGGACAAACGAGTCTAATTATGTTATATACAAACCACCCGCAAGTCAATGCCCATTAAACACTAATGCTGGATTAATGTTGGGTCAGTGTTGCAGGAAGTGAGCCAACGTTAAAACAGCATTGGGCCAATGTGCCGCGTTTACTGGGTATTAAACTGCATGCCAGGTGACATAATGTACCCTCATGAGCATATCAGCCACATTATACTAACCCAATGTTGGTTTAATGGTGGTCCACTCACCTTCGACATTGACCTAAATCAAAACAGCGTTGCATTCCCGGTATGCTTATGCTGTGAGCTTACATCACCTGCTCTTTTACATCAAATGAACTTAAATAATTTTTTCGAAATAAATTAACAAAAATAAAGTAGTAGGCCAACCGTTATAAGCTGCCACAATGCAAGGGGTTCAGTATCGTTTCAAAAGGCATATAGGTTGTTTTTGTTCATTTTCTGTAAGTTACTTCTTTACTAAACAAGAGGACATCTATAAAAGGGCTCTGAGCGGCTCGTGGGGCTCAAAGGGTTAAGTAAATATTGGTTACAATCCAGGTTTGGTGGAGGGGGGCGACACATGTTTTTTGGGAAATTCAATGAGAAGAAATTCTTACTAGGATTCATTCTCATTCATCAGATCCACTATCCTTCCACTAGCGTCAGCTAGTGGCTCTGATTGATTGCACTGTAAAATGTGTTCTGTAGACGTATTCATGAATTTGACCTGATTTGATATCTGGCCAATAAGGCAATACCTGACAAAAATGATGTCCTTGACATTCTAAACCACATGGTCAGGCCAAGGAATACATGTCGATTTTATGTTGGGCCAGCGTCGTAGACAATTGGGGGCGGGGCCCTAGGGCAGTGGTTAGCACCGCTGCCTTTCACGCCAGAGTCCGGGGTTCGGTTCCCGGTCTCGGCGGTTTGTAAGAAACAAAATTGTTTCTTCCCCATCCACGTGTGAAAGTTAGTATTGTGGGGAGCCTCCGTGACCGAGAGGTAGCGTACTCGGCCTCAGACCGCCAGGGCTCGAATTTCGAATCCTGTGTCTGGAGGACAGTGTCATCTCAATCATCTCACCATCCTCAGGAGGTTCTCCTGGCCCAGTTTAGCCTATATGTGCACAAAAGTGGCCTAAAGCCCGATTCATTTCATTTTCGTAGACAATTGGCATACATCAATCCAGCAATGTCAACTCTACAGTGTAAACAGGGTAGGTCTACATCAGCCAAATGTTTTCATGATGTTGGGCCTGCGTCGCAAACGATGGACAAACATTAAACCAATATTGGGTCAGTGTGTCATACTGACTGAGACTGCACACCAGTAAGAACGAATACCGGTCAACTCGTACCCATGTCAACTCGTACCCATGTCAACTCGTACCCATGTCAATTCGTACCCATGTCAACTCGTACCACCGATACATGTCAACTCGTACCCCAATTGATGTCAACTCGTACCATCATTAGATGTCAACTCGTACCAAACAAGGCAAGTATCAGATGGTGGTACGAGTTGACATCTATTACCACACAATAGATGTCAACTCGTACCCATGTCAACTCGTACCCATGTCAACTCGTACCACTAATAGATGTCAACTCGTACCACAAGTTGCCACAAGTGATGTCTACTCGTACCCAACAAGGTGAGTATCAGAGGATGGTACGAGTTGACTTCTCTTACCACACAACAGATGTCAACTCGTACCATCATTAGATGTCAACTCGTACTAAAGATAATTCTGGAGGATAATGAATGTACGTTATACATAACTTGTAACTTTTAGTTTAGTGGTCAAATAATACTTAATTGAATTATTAAGCCAGGCATGTCAAATGGGATTAGCCGCAATGGTCGGTTGCCCCTCTCCCAGACAAAGCCGTTATCAGGGTTATGTTTATTTACGGCGTTGCGTCATAGTGATCACAAGTCAGGCAGGGTGATGGCAATTGTTACTGAGCAGTGACAATTTTATGCCTCCAGGCAAAAAATGTTTTCACTTAAAATTTTAACATGTTGTGTTAAATCTGTGCTAGTAAAGATATGAATGACTCTGGTACTGAGGTGCGATGTCTTGGGCTTTTCAAAATTAACTTAGATGGCAATGGTAATGGTTAATAGGTTGTTATCACAATAATAACTGGCAGACTAGCATAAACATATCACCGTAAATAATTGCTTCATACATTATCATGAATTATAATATTTTTGCAACATCATTTCAATGCAAATTGTATTTTACCTCAATCATTCTCAGACGAAACATAAATTTGTGTACAGGTCCTCATACGACAATTAATGAATCCAAAGCAGCTTTGAGATATATATATGTTATGTTTTTAGGTGACACTTCATAAACTCCAAGCGTGGAAGGGTCAAAGGGAGTAGCGCCTTAATTAGTGACAATGCCGTTATGCTTATGCCTACATACGACGTTACGTAATGTTAAATAGGCAGACGGGGGGGGGGGGGGGGCTGGCTGTTGACAATTACTACGATAAGGATACCAGATTGATCAATCACATGTGAGAAAATAACGGCTTAAGCAATGGTGTTTTTTCAATTCATTGCAATTAGCGACAACACCTGCACAATTTGTAGTGAAGGTATTGACCGTTGACACCCCACAGCTAAGCTGCAGTCAAACGGTCTATTAACATAATCATAGAAGCGTTTCAATTTCAGTTTTTCACTGATCCTACAGACAAGCCAGTTGAAATTAAATGGACATAAAGTGACAAGGATAAAAAGTTTATTCACCTTAGCTGCTATAGGCCTACCTTTTGAAGTGACACATTAGAACCAAATATTTGCTCAAGGCAAATTAGCTCCACATAATTAGTACAGGTTTATAGTACAGTTGAAATCTAATTTTGAATCCACAATCATTGTTAAAATTTGTTACTTTGTCATCCCGTCATAACGTGTTGACTTTGAACTTATGTTACTTTGAACAAGTGTTACTTTGTAGCCCCGTCAAAACGTGTTGACTTTGAACATAATACAATAATTGGTCAATAAAATATTGTAACAAAATCATTGCTTGATAAAATAGTAAAAGTTCGTATCGATTCATAAACATATCAGTGTATTAAACACAAATAATTCTCAAGTGTTTTTGGTTACATTTATTCTGTTTGTGATACTTAGTGACCCAATAACTGAATAATTAGGTAACATTATGTAAAACCCTGTTCATTTACAGGGCGGGCCCTGGTGCATTGGAAAGTTGGAGATCGCAGGTTCGAACCCCTCTCTGGCCTTCAAGCTTCAAAGAAACAAAAATGTTTCTTCCCTGCTCACTCGTAATGATTCAATAGTTTAGACTATTTATGCACAAAGGTAACAGACATACTGACAGATATTTTATTAACATAAAGAAAAATCTTATTTGTCATGAAAATGATAGAATATGTACAGGTTTATAGAAAAGATGGTTAATTTGTTAAAATCACACGGCAGTTTACTTGGTATTACATCCAGAATTAAAATCATGTGAAATGGCATAGCCATAATAAAACAGCCTAAAACCCATTCATTTCATGTTTTTGTCTAGCTACATTTCATAAAATGACATCAATTTCTTGTAGGTATATGTTATCATGATGAATGATGATATCATTAGATTTGATTTAATTGTAAGCTGAACATGCCCTAACACATGTAATACATAAATAACAGAATCCAAACAGGCTCTTATGTATAGCCCACATTCATTATCCTCGGGAATTAACTTTGGTACGAGTTGACATCTAATGATGGTACGAGTTGACATCTATTAATGGTACGAGTTGACATGGGTACGAGCTGACATCTGTTGTGCGATAAGAGATGTCAACTCGTACCATTATCTGATACCTGCCTTGTTGCGTACGAGTTGACATCCCTTGTGGTACGAGTTGACATCCCTTGTGGTACGAGTTGACATCTAGTGGTGGTACGAGTTGACATGGGTACGAGTTGACATGGGTACGAGTTGACATGGGGCGAGTTGACATGGGTACGAGTTGACTGTCACCCGTAAGAATGATGACCCAGCGCTGGGTTCATGTTAATCCACAATCTGAGATGCTGTTGTAACTGTCAACCAGGCCGACACGGCCATCACACAATGTTGCAACTTTTCAAGAGATTCTTAGCGTTGGAAACGCATATAGACATGGAAATTTGAATATCATCAGCATTAAGATGGTGGTTTATGTAAACTAATAGTGCTGAGTGGCGTAGTGTATATAGTAAAAAGGTAAAATAAGTCCCAGCACATACCCTTGTGAAGTTGTGGAGCTAAATATCAGAGTGTGACTTTATCTGACAGAGAGTGTTTGATTTTCACGGATTCGTGTCTATTTTACAAATACGAAGAAAACCACATTTGAGCCTGCCCAGATATTCCATACCATCTTAAAGATTGTTAATGTAGCTCGGTCCGCAGCCATCGTGCGCAGTACTGAATTGAAGCGACACAATGCTGTCACAAGCATTAAAGTTGTAATGTGTAGTTCAAATATGGATTTCTTGACGTATATGGCATATCTAAAAACAATACCTATTGATGATTCATCTGTTTCACTTGAATTTATTAAATACGATTGACTTGATTAACCTGTTTGAACGCTGTTACATTCGCTTAGCATTTAAAATATTTATTACATTGATTTATTTGTATATTTGAATAGTATGCCTACCTTGCAACGCTACTTGTGACAGCATTGTGTGCCAGCGTGCGTAGTACTTAGGTGAAGCGACACAATGCTGTCACAGGCATTTAACTTGTAATGTGTTATTTAGGTATGGAGTTAAAATTGTCATACAGAGTATATTTAAAAACTTTATTCCTATTCATGATTAATATGTTTCACTTATATTCATTTATTCGTGATTACCTGATTAACTTGTTAGAATGCTGCTACATTCGTTTGGTATTGAAAAGTATTACTTATATGTATATTTGATTACATGTATTTATTTTGTATATTTAAACAGTATCCCTTGCGGCACTTTTTTATTTATGTATATTCAAACACTATGCCTGATCGATCTGTTTGTCTTGTTTTCATTAATTTATAGCTAACTTTTGAATGTTGTCACATTGTAATTTTGTTTGTGCCCCATGCCGTCAATTAGTCGAGACTCCATTTCTGAAACGAAGCCTAGAGAAAAGTCAATGCGGACATCATTAGTAGAATATGGGGACATCCTCATTCTTATAGGAAATCCCCCGTAGAATGCGAAAATCAATGTCTCCAAGCTGAAATATAGTCCGATCACTGTCAAATTAACCATTTTCAAAATGGCCGCCAAAAAATTGCTGTAAAAAAATAAAATCACAATAGCCGGCCTAAAAATACATTTAAACGCTATATTATTACTAATCTATTCGTGCCGAATGTAATGCCGGCACAATTTTTAATTTTTTTGCTCATATAAATTGTCCAAATTCAAGATGGCCGCCAAAATGGCTGACAAATCGTGTTTTTGATTATAACTTTTAAATCACACAAACAGGCAAAGGTGTCACCTTTAAGGTGATTTCACTAAACCAGTTGACTATATGTGTGTTTAGTAAGGTTATCTATCTGAGAGTATGGCAAATGAAATGGTAGTGGTGGAAAAGGTCACCAGAGGTCATTTAAAGTCATCATTTAAAGTCATTTCAAAATATAAGGGTGATTTAACTAAAAACTTCGCCCAAGTTTGTGTCTGGTATCATTGGAAAGGTTATCTATATCTGGCCCGTGGGAGTCTGACAATGGACATTGAGTTTGTGGCAGTGGTGGGATTGGACACCAGAGACTATTGAAAGTCACTAACCAAGGTCATTGATTTAACTGTGAAGTGTGATCAGGTCTGTGTTTATCTATATCGGAGTATGGGCAATGGGTGCTGTCAGTAGCAGTATAATATCCCAGTGGGCACACGACGTTATCACAACGTTGAATCAACGTCAGTGACGTTGATTCAACGTCGCAGAGCATAGTGCGTCGATGGGGATGTTCCGAGAGGTTATTTTCAGGGGTGTACATTCAACTAAAGGTTTCACTAGCCCAGAGCGAAATCCAACTAGCCCATGCCATCTTTTACTATGTAATTGTAAGGAAAATCCACTAGCCCTTACAATATTCCACCAGCCTCGTGTTACCGAGCTGGTGCGAATTTGTATCCCTGATTTTAGATCACTACCCAAAGGAATTTGAAGTGATAATGGGAATTTCGGTGAAAAGTTTGACCAGGCTTGTGTTTGGTCTCTTCTTTGAATCAGACGCGGGATGCAACTGTTCATCTTCATTTGTAGCATCCTCTTCCAAAATCAAATTACAGACACTAGTAACTTAAAGTATAGTGATATAAAGCAAGTTGAATATGACTGTATAGACTAGTATATCATATTTATTGTGTTCAGATCACCCTTGCTACCTTCTTCATCTGTATGTATAATTCTTTTTTTTTTCACTATGATTATATAATGGTGATTATTGAGTAAGTGAATGTATTATAAATTTAGGAGGAACAGGAAGAAATGGTGCAATTAGTAGTGTTGGCATCGGGTAAACTTTTCTCTTCGTAAGTGACCCACGTACGATTCCAGTACTTCTTCATCAACTGGATATTTATTGTGTAAATGTGTTCATATACTGTTTTAATCATTTAGCACCTCTTTACAATACCCTTTATTTCTAGTATCGATGTATCTAAGGACATATATGAAATTGTCCCACTTTACCCCATCAGCTGTTCTACTTTTTACTGAGATGTCACTCTTCGTCACGTTTTAATAATTTTTGCAGGTGGAAAATGTGCTTGCCATTACGTATCACTAAAATTGTAACTAATAGTGTGTAACAATATTCCCCAAATCTACATGCTGGGTACAATCAAACTTATCAAAGTCATAAAAAAAGTAGGATGGAATGACGACAGTGAAATGGTATCTCAGTTCTTCTTGTTCTTCACTAATTCTCCTAAATTAATCTCAGGCACATAAGCTTCCACATCTTGCTTCTGATTTTGTCAATAATACAGCAAGGTAATGAATTGGGCGCACTCCATTTTGCGATGAGATAGTTGCATCAAAGTTTTATAATACGAATTTGATCCTCTAATGCATGACTACTGCACAACAGCAACAACTGCTGATGCTTTGAAGTCCTTAGCTGTACTTCACTACATTAACACATGTGTTACTACATTAACACATGTGTTAATGTCACATTATATTACCATATCTACCGCTATAAAGCTCTCCAAAAATATTTGAGATGTTTGATTCATACTCATTTTATTAATTGACAATGAAAACATATGTACAGACACTAACTTCATAGATCTAAAAAAAAGGTTAGTGTTTTAGATATTGGTAAAAGTTTGCTTTCAGGTAATGTTTTAATTCTTTGCATCTTTTTTGTAAAATACCGGAAAAATCCTAAGCGCATTTAAAAAAAATAGCAAAATAAGAACAGGTTATTTTTCAAAATCTAGTCGTTTTTGGTGTTTAAATGCAATAGCGAGTCCATATTTTGTTGCTGACGTGGGTGATTCGCCGCCCCAAAGATTTTTGTTTGTGTATTCAAGCCAGGTTAGTGCACTTTTTATAATAATATATAACTAGGCCAGGGCTAATAAACAGTTTGTATCTTTGTATCCTTGTATCCTTGTCAATGGTGTCGAAAGCGGCCGACAAGTGAAGCAAGTTCAGAGCTGTAGCCTCACCCTTGTACATACTAATGATGATATCGTTATGTACATTCAGCAGAATTGATTCTGTGGAATGATCTCTCCTGTAGACTGATTTTAATGGATTAGATAGATGGTTATTTTTATATAAGCTTGCATCTGAATGGCTACTACCTCTCTAAGATTTTGGAAATAAAACTCAGTTTGGATACAGGCCTGTAATTTTTCAGTTCGTTTTTTAGGAAGAAATGTTTTTAAATAGTGGTCTTATTGAGTTTCTTTTATATTTTGAAGAAATGTACTAGTTTCCATTGAAATGTGAATTATATCCGTGATGGGGGAGTTATTAATATATCAAGACAATTTTTCACGATTGTACGATTGGGGTTCAGATCACATGATTTTGACGATGAGCTCAAAATAAGATTTTAATTTCATCTTCTGTCGCACGTTCAAAAACGTTCATTTTGGATCTAATTTCTGGTTTTTGCACTCATGGAATATTCTGTATTTTATCTAGAAATTTATAGTTTCAATTTTATCAACAAAATATTTAGAGAAATGGTCACAAAGTGAATTTACTGATGTGAATTCTAGCAGAGCCGGCGGTAGAATTCTATGCCGAATGTTATATATGGAGTTCCATAGACGACGAGAATTATCCGAATTTTCTGAAATAACATCAGCTAAATATTTCGATTTAGCTTTTATCATAATTCCGTTACACATGTGACACTGCATGATGTTTGTAACAAGAACGATCTAGATGTGTGCGAGATCTGCACCATGGTCATTCGATATTGTGGCGAAGGGTTTTAGCCTTCATTATTTCTCGAGTCATCCAAGGAGTGGTTTTCTCGGTGGTTTTCTGGGTGGAGTCTTTGTACTTGCGTATTTTGTTTGAAATAGAGTTAAGGGCATAATAATACTGTTTACAAAGTGCCGAGACATCTTTCTCTGGTGTCTTTATTATATCCGAACTGAGAATATCTGAATGAAACGACTCATAATCAATTTTGTTTATTTTTGGGATGATAAAGATCCACGATATATAGATATTTAACGTAGGCCTACACATATTTTTCGGGGGTGATAATAGAAAGGTTGAACGTGTTTATAGTTTATAGTCGTGCTTAGCGCTTAAAGTTTTAGAACTTGACTTCATTAATGAATCTAGTGCTACCAAATTATAGTTCACAATTGTAAATGACTTGTAGGCCTATCTTGGTCATCTGTCCTGTATGGTATGTATGATGACGCCACTAGCACCAATCCCCAGCAGGCCAATGGAAGTCTGTGAATGGCAATATGGTAATAATTGATTTTTGTTGAGACCCAAAAGAAGGAAACGTGAGAAATAATGCCATTTTATTCACTATTTCCTTTAGAAGTAGGCTGCTTAGACTGCTTCTTGTTATATTCACATTAACTTAAACGCATAATTATGTAGTCTAAGCAACTTTTCATATAATTTTGTCCTGACTGATCTTTAGGGTTAAATTACAAATTTTATATATATCCCTATTAAAAATCAGGATGGCGGATATCAATGTATTTTTTAGTCATGGACTAAATAGAATACTTTGGTTATGAATTCTATCAGGAATACACGGAGAGAAACCATCAATAGGAGAGAGAGAGAGAGAGATAGAGAGAGAGAGAGAGAGAGAGGACTTTCCAAGCA
This sequence comes from Flabesymbios commensalis, assembly GCA_964017125.1. NCBI lineage: Eukaryota > Metazoa > Annelida > Polychaeta > Terebellida > Flabelligeridae > Flabesymbios > Flabesymbios commensalis. The sequence goes on along the minus strand of OZ024914.1, from coordinate 35,717,578 downwards.
GGCAGCTTTAACCACTGCACCAGGGCCCCCGCCAAGGTCATGAGATAATGATGGTTTACGACAGCCTATAATGACAAGCTCGGGCGATCAAATTATTAATGTTGCGAACTACATGCACAGTCTGTGTTTGTGTAATGAATGATAGATCACACAATCGTCGCGGCGTCTCATATTGAGTAATAAACGCAGGGCTGATATTTCTAAAATCTAGTTTGATCGACATACACCACCATCATGGAAGCCTACGCGATCAATATAGATATCAGTTGTTATTCACCGATTTTTAAAAAGTTATTTTATCTATTAGGCATTATAGGTGTATACAAACATACAATCATTGTACAAAATTATAGATGATGTGATTGTAAACAAAATGGTTATGCAGGCCCCTGCCCCTAGGCCTTTGTTAGGATGTCACATAAAGGCGACCAGCACCCTTACTAGGCCTACTTAGCCTACGTTTTACGCCCAGCAGAAAGAATAATATTATAAAATATAGTGACAAATGTTAATAAAAATATCACGGTTACGCCTGACATTAAAATAGATAGAAAAATAAATATTGTTTATTTCAGTGACATGTACATTAACAACAAATACACGGGAACATAAAATATATCTAAAGAAGTATCCAGCCCTCGAGGACTTATTAACAAGTGCTTGTCCAGGAAATTACAGCGCCCCCTAGGAAATTTCCGCTCGCTGCGCTCGCCACATATTCACAATCATATGCACATAAAGATACAACTATAAAAACATAACGGTTTACCCCACTCATGGCTGATTGCCATTTTGTAACCCCCCACAGAGAACAGGACTGGATGAAGCGCAAGGTGAAGGAAACCATCCACATCAAGCACTATCGATAAGCACCTTCCATGAACAGAGACCAGGGCTACCAGCTGACACCCATCTATGGTCAAATCATTCCGGGACCACCATCTGAGCCGAATCTCCCCCCCCCCCCCTCCACGATAAACAAACCCAGTGGGATACAAAAAATAACTGTTTTTCTTAATATCTTTATGATTATTATCCATCATTATCAAGAGGATGGATGATTAATCAATTCAATGTCATATATTATAGGTTATCCAGTGTGAAAAGTTAAGCTTAACAGTAAACCAATAATAAAATACTTGTGTGTACAAAGTCTACTGAATTCAAGATGTGTGAAAATGTGTATGTGTCTATATAAATCTGGCACATCAATGAATGAATGGTTTAAATATACAGGAGCTATATCCGTTATTAAGCACCATCACGATAAATGATGTAACTGAATATCATTTTAACCACAAAAAATTATGCCACTGAAGATCATCGGCCAGCCCCCCACCCCCATGATATTGATGAAACTCTGTAACCTATCCACATCTCAGATTAGCTTTACACTTTGGCAACATTGCCCCTCTCATACAATCAAAGGTATCTCTGCAGATAAGTGCGCATATGTAAACGTGGGATGTGGCTGGTTTTATCAATATCTAGTGATTAATCGATGCTCTTCAGCGACAATTTTCATGGGCTTAACAATGACTATATAACCATGATAACATAGAGCTTGTTCAAATGATTTAAGCATTGCTATGTAGGATCCTTACTTTGGTAAGTTTATATGGCAGTTATCCCCGGCTTCCCGGACGCGAGAAGCTGTGGACGACTGCCTCGTTTCCGTACCTTGGTGCCGGGCGCACACAATTGTAGCCCATGCGGTCTTGGTACTTTTCCCGCACTTCAGACGTTACACTCGGCGACTACGGACGTGCCGTAGGTCACTCTCTCTGAGTCAAACAGGACGTGCCGTGCGCGGAGGTTGTGCTTTGTTGTTGCCAGATGTCTAATGAATAAACATGACAAGTGGAGAAAGAGTTTTATGATTTATTTGGAACCGTCGATTCGACGGGGAAGGAAGTTGTGTTGAAATGGTGAAGATTGGGCAGTTTCCCTCGTCCGCCATTGCGACCCTACACTAGAGACTCCAACGGTCACTTACAGGTACTTTCGGCGCGAGGGGCTCTCCATCTCCCCATACTGGTGACCCCTGACGACTGATAGTCAACGCAACAGTGTTTTCACCTAGACGCCAGTTGAAAACCGCTGTTTTCAAGGATAGTTTTGATTAAATTTTAAGGGATTTTTTGAAAAAAATCAATAGCATTTTTTTCATCAGGTACGTGAAAACTGTAGGTCATTCTTTATATGCCAGTTTAAATTAGTCAGAAAGAGTTATCAGAGAAGAAGCATGTTTTTTTACGTCGAAAACGGCGTAAATTTCTAATTTTTGGACGAAATTTCACGTGCTTGGCGTTTTTTCAAGATGGCGACCATGTCGGTTTCTCTAGAAGAATCCTGAAAATTTTTCTCATAGACTTAGTCTATCATTTTTTCAATGTAAGAGTTTGTTAAAAGCCTTTATCCTATTAATGCCACTGTAGGCGAATAGGAAGTGGGTATTTTCGGTAACTCATTTTTTATCGTTGATTACCATAATTGGGTGACTCGATTTTAAAGTCCATAGACGAAGCCTCGTCATTTTTTCGATTTTTCAGGAAAATCGACAAGAAATTATAAATATCGCTTCGACTCGGGTAACCTTTATTAGGTTTAGGGCCAAAATAAAATTGTTTCCCTAAATGAATGTCAATAAACGGTCCTATTTGCTCTGTTAAAAATATTCCCAGGACCGTAGGTCAATATTTTATTACTATTATCATATGTTATTTCAGAGAATGCAGAATATTATACATGTATTTGGTAGGTGAGCGCCATTTTGGACGCTGGTTCCCCTAACTTAGCTGATCGCCCGCCGTGGGCAAACACGTGTCCCGCCATAACTGGCATGCATTTGGACAGTGAACCTGTGTCGCCACATCACATTAGCATAAATTAGGCCACCATTTTGATTTGGTGGAGCTGATTCCTCACGTGTTCAAAACTATACACAGACTAGTTTTACTAATTTTTTTTACATTATTTATAAATTTTCTTTTTCAAAACGATTGAAAGAGAGGAAATATAAATAAGTTGTTTCAAAAACGAAATTATAGCACTAATTGTGTGAGATTTTTTTTCGCTTTAAAACGCCCTTCGGTGTTTGTAATCGCTCTAGCCTATTTAGCGCCTTATTTGGGCACGCAGTAGGTGATTAATATGCTAATGTGAGGCGAGACGGGGCCACTGATCATGTTTCTATGTACACACCGTTCCATGCATTCTGACACAGACAGGCAGCCACATGCTGTCTGCCGCACATGTTAGCAGCACCGACAATACATCATACACACACTCACCACAGACGAAATAAACACAACCGCTACGACGACAGCCGATTTATACGTCAATCAATGAATCGAAGCGAGCGATTGATTCGGACGTTTATAAGAATGACTCGGTGATGAACGTGCCATTATAAAAAAAACAACGTGGAATTTCATCACAGACATCATTTTTCAGCGAAATGATATACTATATCATCAATCAGCATAGACTACTGTCAGTCACGTTTTAAATATTTTTCTCAAATTATAAATGTAACTGTTTTTATTCCAGTCACATTTAGTCTATCAGTTTGAGAACGAAATTTTCTCTCGATAGTTTATTTCTGTAGTTCAAATTTTTCATAAATACAGAAATATTCGATTTGACAGTTGCGCTATTGCGAAACATTGCCAATATTTGCATGTGTTTTTCGACTTGTGTGAATTTTTTTTTTTTTTTTTCACCCAGGTCGATTCACAAAATACTATTATCCTAGCTTAGCATAGCATGTCATAATTGTATCTGGCATTTTTTATGTACAATTTCGACCTACGGTTTTCACTATACCATTATGCATGTGTGTGAATAAGTGAAAACGTTTTATGTCAAATATAGACCTTCAGTTTTCACTGAAATAAATATATACCTTTGTGAAATAGTGCACAGCACTTAGGTGCAACCTAAGCGACGCATTCTCAACTATATCTGCAACCCCTGTTTCTCGCAACATGCGACATAGCATGAACATTTTCTACAATCTACATTTCTAAGATTCAGCATATTACAGACATTTTTATCTGATTTAGACGGCAACGTACAACCTATCCGCGCACGGCACGTCAAATAGTTGGCATGTGTAAATATGACATGCCATTTTACACACATTTGAGATAGATACAGAGCCAATAGGCCAGCTATCTCAAATGCTTCACTAGTTAGCTAATTTCAAAACACTATTTCATAATGTTGAAGCAATACGACAGTGAAGGCTTCATGTCAACGCCCCTAGAACTTAGAAGGTGCGGGTGCTCGACCTAAAGATGATTATCATCAAGACAGTGAGGACAATGAGGTTCGATTCCGAGAGGCAGACGAAGAATATCAACGCCTCGGACGGTTATAAGAATGACTCTGTGATGAACGTGCCATTATAAAAAAAAAACGTGGAATGTTCATCACAGACATCATTTTTCAGCGAAATGATATACTATATCATCAATCAGCATAGACTACTGTCAGTCACGTTTTAAATATTTTTCTCAAATTATAAATGTAACTGTTTTTATTCGCAGTCACATTTAGTCTATCAGTTTGAGAACGAAATTTTCTCACGATAGTTTATTTCTGAAGTTTAAATTTTTCATAAATACAGAAATATTCGATTTGACAGTTGCGCTATTGCGAAACATTGCCAATATTTGCATGTGTTTCTCGACTTGTACTATGTGTGAATTTTTTTTTATTTTTATTTTTTTCACCCAGGTCGATTTACAAAATACTATTATCCTAGCTTAGCATAGCATGTCATAATTGTATCTGGCATTTTTTATGTACAATTTCGACCTACGGTTTTCACTATACCATTATGCATGTGTGTGAATAAGTGAAAACGTTTTATGTCAAATATAGACCTTCAGTTTTCACTAAAATAAATATATACCTTTGTGAACTAGTGCACAGCACTTAGGTGCAACCTCAGCGACGCATTCTCAACTATATCTGCAACCCCTGTTTCTCGCAACATGCGACATAGCATGAACATTTTCTACAATCTACATTTCTAAGATTCAGCATATTACAGACATTTTTCATCTGATTTAGACGGCAACGTACAACCTATCCGCGCACGGCACGTCAAATATTTGGCATGTGTTAATATGACATGCCATTTTACACACATTTGAGATAGACACAGAGCCAATAGGCCAGCTATCTCAAATGCTTCACTAGTTAGCTAATTTCAAAACACTATTTCATAATGTCGAAGCAATACAACAGTGAAGGCTCCATGTCAACGCCCCTAGAAGGTGCGGGTGCTCGACCTAAAGATGATTATCATCAAGACAGTGAGGACAATGAGGTTCGATTCCGAGAGGCAGACGAAGAATATCAACGCCTCAAAGCTGATTTCGCTCGAATTGCCCGAGCTAAACGTATGAGTTCTCACTCTAGGAGCGATTCCTCAAAGAGTACTTCACCGCTCGGTAGGCAGTCCCAGAGACGTGCTACGAACTTACCAAAGTTCAGAATCGCCACTTTCTACGCTTCGGATGTTGAACTCTGGTTCAACCAAATAGAGACTCAGTTTGCTCTTCACCAGATCAACGATGATGATGAGAGGTACAGCTTAACCTGCGCTGCACTTTCGGGCGAGGTCGCATCGGACGTGAGGGACGTGCTACTTCAGCCTTTCAGGTCCCATAATTACGAAAGCCTGAAAGCGATCTTGATAGAGAGACGAGGTTTGACCACACCCGAAAGGGTTAACAAAGTGATCTCTGGTGAAAGAATTGGTACTGACATTCCCTCGCGTTTCCTGCGGCGTCTGCAGAAGACTGCAGGTTTCGGCACAAAAGCCGTGGTGGGGAAAGCAGTAATTCGTCAAGCATTCATCCGACAGATGCCCGCTTCCATCAGAGCTCATTTGGCGACTCAACCCGACAGTGCCACCCTCGAAAGTTTGGCCGTTTTGGCCGACCGGGCACTGGCAGCCGAAGAGGACGTCGAAGAGAGTAAGCCGGGGGTCGCAGAAATTAAGGTAGAAGAAACCACCAAGCTAGTTGGTTTGTTGGAGGATTTGTCTAGGCGAATTAAAAAACTAGAAACCGTGACTGCATCAGAGTGGAAAAGAAATAAAAGACGTGGACGAGTAAATAACAACTATGCTCCTGCGCCTACATTTGCTTCTAATGTTCAGGCCTCAGGTTTTGTTAATAACCAACCTAGTCATTATAGAAATAAACAGAATAATGCTCAACCTTTCGTTCCGCCGCCGAAGGCACAGGCCACTGAGTTTGTTAATAAATCAAATAATTGTACTAATGCACAACAAAATGTTCGACCTTTCGCACCGCCGCCGCAAACGCCGCAAAATGATGTCGCACAACCGACCGACACAGCCACTGCACAGGTTTGCTACTACCACCAAACTTACGGTGAAAAGGCGCGCTTGTGCAGTGAACCCTGTTCGTACTATGTCACATTAGGTCAGCGCGAAGTAGCGAATATTGCGTTATCTCACTCTAAGTTTTTATATGTCGCAGATAAAGGACATAAATGCAGATATTTGATTGACACGGGCGCAGCTGTCAGTGTTTTGCCGAAATCTTGCGCTAACGGGATTTCGGACGCTGACAGTCTCCCCCTGGTGGCAGCTAATAACAGTACTATACATACTTACGGCAACTTTAAACGCGTCGTCGATGTCGGCTTAAAGCGCGAATATCCGTGGACGTTCATAGTGGCAGATGTGCAGCAACCCATAATCGGGGCTGATTTTTTAATCCACTATAATTTGCTCGTAGACTTGAGAAGCCGATGTCTCCGGGACATGCGTACAGGTCTAGCTATTGCCGCTTCACTGTCATCGATTAAACCACTGTCATTGAACAGAGTAGACACTGTTCAGAACGAGTACACAAAACTCCTCGGCCAGTTCCCGGAACTGACACGCCCTACGACAAAGGGTGAGACCGTTAAACACGGTATAACACATAAGATAGTGACTAAAGGACACCCAGTGTTTGCACGACCACGACGGTTAGCACCCGATAAGCTGGTTACAGCTAAACGCGAGTTTGATGAGATGATAAAACTAGGGGTCATTGAACCCAGCGACAGCGAGTGGTCCTCAGCGCTTCACATGGTGCCAAAGAAAAACGGCGATTGGAGACCATGCGGGGACTACCGTAGTTTAAACGCACAGACCGTACCGGACCGTTATCCGATTCCTCATATACAAGATTTCACGCAGCGTTTAGCCGGATTGAAAAAAATTTCGAAGATCGACTTGGTCAGAGCTTATTACCAAATTCCGGTGGAACCGTCCGACGTACACAAGGCTGCCGTTACTACACCTTTTGGCTTATTTAATTTCACTAGAACACCGTTTGGTCTAAGAAATTCCGGTCAAACGTTTCAGCGCTTTATAGACCACGTTACACGCGGACTTGATTTTGTTTTTGTCTATTTGGATGACCTACTGGTAACCAGCCCAGATCATAAAACGCAGTAGAAACATCTACGAATTCTTTTTGCCCGACTATCCGAATACGGAATTATCATTGGTCCTGAAAAGTGTCAGTTTGGTACAACTGAATTAAGTTTTCTAGGTCATCACGTTTGTGCCGAAGGAATTTTGCCGTTACCCAGCGCTGTTGACGCGATTGTTAATTTCGTTAAGCCCGAAAAGCAACGAGCACTGCGTAGATATCTGGGAATGGTGAATTACTACCACCGTTTCATACCGCATTGCACTGCGAAGTTGACACCACTCAATAATTTACTGACAGCTGCCAACGAAGGACATACAAGACTGTCACCGAAGTCAAATTTCGATTTAAAGTGGAATAAAAATGCAGAGTCAGCATTTTCTGAGTCAAAACAAATATTGGCAAACGCTACGCTTCTGGTGCACCCAGATTCTACGGCTCAGATTAACATCACGTGCGACGCCAGTGATGTCGCTGTCGGTTGCGTGTTGCAGCAATTTTTAAATGGTATGTAGCAGCCACTTTCGTTTTTCAGCAAGAAGCTGAACCCAGCAGAAACACGCTACAGCGCGTTCGATCGTGAGCTTTTGGCGGTATACGCCACAATTAAACATTTCAGACACAATTTAGAAGGACGAAATTTCTTCGTTAAAACAGATCATAAACCGTTGACATTCGTAATGTCATCCGTGACTGAGCGCGCGTCCCTACGACAAACACGTCATTTAGCGTTCATCTCTGAGTTCACCACCGATATTAGATATGTAAAAGGCGAGACAAATTTTGTCGCCGATGCGCTGTCACGACCATCAGTGTCTGCGATACATGATGGACCAGCGATAGACTATAAAGAGTTAAGTCTCGACCAAGCTAATGACGCGGAATTCACACGTTTGCGACATTCGACTACATCCACTATGAATTTCAAACTATTAAAATCGTTCGATAATCAATTGATCTGGTGTGATGTGTCCACGGGACACAACTGGCCGTACCTTACCGCGAAATTTCGCCGAAAAGTTTTTTCAAACTTACACGGTTTAGGCCACCCATCGCATAGAGCTACCAAACCTTTAATTAATACCCGATTTGTATGGCACGACATGAATATAGATATTGCTAGATGGTGTCGTACCTGTAAGGGTTACCAGACTGCTAAAGTTTCACGTCACAACACCCCAGTTTTCGGAAAGTTCACTGAACCTACCGAGCGATTTGATCATGTCCACATAGATATAGTCGGACCTTTACCCTATGCTGATGGTTTTAGATATATACTGACTTGCGTCGACCATTTTACACGTTGGCCCGAAGCTATACCTATGGTAGATATTAGAGCCGAAATGGTCGCCGATGCTTTCTTCAGCGGTTGGATAGCACGTTATGGTACGCCACTATCACCACTGATAGGGGCGCTCAATTCGAGTCTAAATTGTGGGATAGTTTGTGCAATCAATTCGGGATTATTCGGAATCGTACCACGAGTTATCACCCCCAGTCGAATGGCATGGTCGAACGTTTCCACCGCCAATTGAAAGCCGCCATTATGGCGCACGAGTCACCGAACCCGTGGACTATCACGTTACCCGCTGTGCTTTTAGGAGTTCGTTCCGCCGTTAAAGAGAGACTAGGCAGGTCGGCTGCCGAGATGATATACGGGACAACCCTTAGACTCCCAGGAGAGTTTACTAAACAGTACACCGTCGACGCTAACATTGATTTTGAGAATTATTCAGACAAGCTACGCGTGGCCATGTCGCGTCTCCGTCTATGTCAGCCACGTGACACACAACAACACAACATTTTCCAATTCAAGGAAATAGCTACATGTACTCATGTATTCTTGCGCCGAATCGCAATTGCGCCGCCTCTGACCGCCCCTTACGACGGACCATATAAGGACGTCGCGAGGAGTGGCAGAGTAATGAAAATCTTAGTATAAGGCAAGGTTGAGACGGTCTCTTCAGATCGCGTTAAACCCGCACATCTCGAGTGCGAACCTACGACAGATATAACAATACAGCGTAAAAAGCCAAACAAGCCACAGAGATCGACGGCTACCAGGACATCTAGTAGGAATCCACAGGGTCCACCTAGACCTGGTAGTGCGGACACTCCGACGTCCAACGGGACGAGTGTTAAAACGAAAAAGTCGACGGCAGTCAGAAGCAGTCAAAAATCGGCCACAGTCCCAAAGCAACTAGATGTTAAAGTCAACTTGTCTAACAGAGACAATACTTATGTAGCGCCGCATTCGCGAGCCCCCGCCGTATCCCGCGCTAACAGGAACGGCGGTGGTTTACGAACGTATTCCCGCATACCTTTACATGTACGGGGTAAAACCCCGGGTGCTGCTGACGCCGTAATCGACTCGACCAAAAGCAATGGTGCGAATATCGCTGATCGCGAAAAAATTTCGACCGACCAAACAGTGCGAAAAACTAGAGTCGGACGAATAATCCAGACTCCTGCCCGGTTCGTGCAGATAATTCACGCCATAGTTGCGCCTAACGACATCTATGGCGGGCCCAACCGCATGCACCGTATTAACTATGTTTTAAAATTGTAAATGAATATGCCAGGCCTGGCAGCATTGTGTACAGATATATAAAATGTAAAGACATTTTTTTTGTTATTTGATAAAATACGAATAGAAATTACTGTTAATTAAATGAATGGGTTGATCGCAGCTTGCAGCATATGAATACATACATAAAGGACAGTTGGTGTTAAGAGGATGGGACAATTCATGTATAATGCTGCGATTTCAACCACCCACGCTGTAACCACACACGCTATAATTTTTAAACTATGCTTAGTTATAAGAGGTTACATATTTTTACAACCCCGCTACTTGCACGAAGCAGTCTCCTACATGTCAGTTGGGTCCTACATTATCACTCACCCGGGGGTAATGTAGGATCCTTACTTCGTTAAGTTTATGTGGCAGTTATCCCCGGCTTCCCGGACGCGAGAAGCTGTGGACGACTGCCTCGTTTCCGTACCTTGGTGCCGGGCGCACACAATTGCAGCCCATGCGGTCTTGGTACTTTTCCCGCACTTCAGACGTTACACTCGGCGACTACGGACGTGCCGTAGGTCGCTCTCTCTGAGTCAAACAGGACGTGCGGTGCGTGGAGGTTGTGCTTTGTTGTTGCCAGATGTCTAACGAATAAACATGACAAGTGGAGAAAGAGTTTATGATTTATTTGGAACCGTCGATTTGACGGGGAAGGAAGTTGTGTTGAAATGTTGAAGATTGGGCAGTTTCCCTCGTCCGCCATTGCGACCCTACACTAGAGACTCCAACGGTCACTTACAGGTACTTTCGGCGCGAGGGGCTCTCCATCTCCCCATAGCTATACATTAATTATATAGATCTGAGATATAGTTAGAGAAATTATAGATGACACCCACTTTATGTTAATAATGTTAATTAGTATTGTGGGGAGCCTCCGTGACCGAGAGGTAGCGTGCTCGGCCTCAGACCGCCAGGGCTCGAATTTCGAATCCTGTGTCTGGAGGACAGTGTCATCTCAATCATCTCACCATCCTCAAGAGGTTCTCCTGGCCCAGTTTAGCATATATGTGCACAAAGGTGGCCTAAAGCCCGATTCATTTCATTTTTTTTATGTTAATAATAATATTACCAATATGTTAGACCAATATAAAATATTTTCTTCCAACACTGGGGACCATCTTTAATTCTGCATACCCAAAAGGTTAAATGGTATATCAGAATTTTCGGTCGCAAATGTTGAGAATTTGGGCTACATATTATTTTAGTTCACTAAATTTATTATTTTTCATAATTTAAAAAATGTGTGTGAAGTAGCATATTGGTCACATTATTTATGAAACACAAACAAATGTATCCACCCCATATCACATAGAAACCAGAAATTATACATATTTAGATTATAAATCAAGAAAAAACGAAGAAAGCGACAGCTAGCCATATTGAATTTTCGGGTGAAATATAGGTAATTAAATTTATATAGGCTATACCTCGCTCTTTGTAACTTTTCATACACTTTTAAACAATGCGTCACATATTGGGTTCAAATTAAAAAAAGCTTAGCAAATGATGCTCGGGGTAAAATAATAATCGATAATATCTATTTCTGATAATAGGCATATCCAATAACTATAAGGTTAATTTAAATGTTTATTAATACATATTTGACATTTCACAACAGTATCACATAAATATATTTTTCATTCCATTGCACAGACGCGGCTGACACAAGAACACATACTTTCATAGCTATGATTATCATTAAACGACTGCTACAATTTTATTTTATAGTGCAGCATTAGCTGGTGTTTGAATGAGTTAACTGGGGTAGAATCATGGATCTGTATTGGAAGAGAGTTCCACTCACACGTAAGTCTATGAAAAAAACTGTTTCTAAATTTCTCAGTTCTTGCAAACAATTAACCCTTTCAAGCCTGAATTCACCATTGTCATCTTCATCCACTACAAGCCGCGAATTGCTGTCGCAATTCTCAACTTGTAGTGGATGAAAAAGACTTATAGTGGGTGGCAAATGAAAAAAATGTATTATTATTATTTAAAGAATTCAACAAAAAATGTTCTTCTAAAACCCCTAGGTGTAAGAAATTGAGTCATTTTTCAGAGATAAAAAATGATGCTTTAATGCATCGTGAGGGCTGAAAGGGTTAAGGGTTTGGAAAGCAAGCCACAATCAATAGTGTGAGTGTATCACTCATATGTCATTGTTAGTGGGAATAAAATGAGTGTTTCAACATTAAGATTGTCAAATACTTGAAAATTTAAATAATAAAACGTAACAGACAAAGGGTTAATTTACTTACCACCCATGTGTTTATTCTCATTTCCATTTATCCTGACGTGCGATTTCCCAAATCAAGGGCAATCATTTCAAGGGTAATAACGTTTCTTTATGAAAGAAAGATCGATGATGGGTAAAAACTATTTTTCTTGAATGATTTCTCAATAATTATGGTGAAGTTAGCGAGTTGCCCAGTGAAACATATATCATGTTTACAAGGTATGATTGATAGGATTATCAGAAGAGGGTAAGTGCTATCTGAAACAAATATGTACCGGTAATACAAGAGTGGATAAATAGGCCTACATAATAAATAAGCCTACATAATATTATACAAATCAGCTTATTTAATCTTCAAATGACCTTCCAATGACCTTGATGACATCTTACAACTATGCCACGATAAAGCCCTGCGGGTCATATAGTTATGTGCGATGTAATGTTTTATTATGCTGCGTATAATGGCTGCTAATTGTCTGATTGATTGAAATATTACATCACGTTTTCTAAAAAAATAAACTTAGGTTCCATGAATACTAGACAGTGTCAGGCAGAGACTGCAAACCTCCGCTGAAATACATTATCGTATATAGGCCTAATCCGTCTCCTGGATCCGGATCGTAATCCGGATCATCTCACAAATTTAATGTATCGGTTCTTGGATTGGTCAGATTCTGATGTCTATAGACGTCAGAATCTAACGTCTGAAGTCGGTTACGGCCCGCAACACACCTCTGATAAAAGTTTCATGCAAATCCGTTGATTTATTTGTAAGTAATCCTTAATACGGACAAATAAATAGACAAACAGACAAACAAACAAACATGACCATAAATATAACCTTCTTTGGCGGAGGTAATTATGTTGTGACATTTTTAAGGTGGTAGATACGATCCTTTAACCCTTAAAGCGCTAAGTTATCTTATTTAAACAGTCACAATAAAGTATTAATCTGTGGCGATGATACAGATTACAATCCGCAAAATTCACACCCGAGGTAATATATTCTTTTTGCATGTTATGGGTCTACGGCCAGTATAAATATTTTTATTCTTAGAGTGCGGGGATCGACTTTAGGCGTCATAATCTGACATCTACAAACGTCAGATTTTGACGACTAAAGTCGATCCCCGCGCTGTAAGGGTTAAAATAGTGCCGAAATTTAGCATGTTAAAACGAAGAACAGAACAGGCAGCATCTCATCATCTAGGTATTAGAGGGTCGTATCTTCCACTTTGTAAAAAGATGGATACGACCTTTTAAAAACCAAAAGGATGTTATTCGTTCCTGAAAAGCCAAAATGAACTATTTTAAGTAGGCTTTTTGGTTTTGCACGACATAACTGTCTTTGCATGTGACAAGTGATGGATACCACGCTTAATTATGTTTGTATAAACCATGAAGACCAAAGGTGTTTTTTTTTAATTTGAAAGCATCATAGATGTCTTAGTTAGCTTTTTCCGCTTCATTTTAATACCTATATACGTTATTGGTCTACGGCCATTATAAATTTAATTCATTCGGTGCGGGTATCGTCTTTAGACGTTATAATCTGACGTCTATGGACGTCAAATTCTGACGTCTATAGATGATCCTCGCACTGAAAGGGTTGAAAAACTAGCATAACTGATTCACTTTTTCAGATGATATTAAGACACATGGGAGACACGATACATTTGACACTGCTGTCAACTCTTTTGTTTAGTATCCAATATTTTTTTAGAGGACGGTTTTGTCGATATTTCTTGGTGATATTACATACTAGATAGAAAGATTTTTTACTGACATAATTAAAAAAATCTATACATATTTATTTGTCATAGTAATATATGTATATGTGTATACAATATGATTAGTCAGGCAAAATCACACGAGAATATACATGTCATCACACACAGAATTAAAACCTTAGGTGGCATTGCCATAATACAACAGTGGATTTTTTTTAAATGTGAATGAGTACTACTTAAAATAAAATTAAATGGCATTACCAACATTTGAAGACAGATGTTTCTCGCATCAAAACCAGAGATAAAATAGCTACTAAATATAATAGAAAAACGATATGTAGTAGCAAAAAATACACTCTGAAAGCGTAGAAACCTAAAGATACTTACAAATTCATAGATATGTTACTGAAGTATGTATTAAAACATTATAATGATATTTTAAAAAAATAACATAATTTCACGAATGTGCAATGAACATAAGCCGGGAATAGCTATTAATAGATGCGTCGTTTCAGATACAAATTAAGTAATAACAATAATAATGGCGGATATTATTCATTTTCATTAGCCCTAAAGATAATGATGATAATCAGTTATTCAAGGCATGGCACTAACCATGCTAACACAACAATATTACAACTTTTTTTAATTAGCGATTAATTCATAACATTTTCACTCACAACCTAATTAATACCACATAATAATCAAACAGACAAAAAACAAAAAAACAGACCCGACCTCATAGAGAAAGTCAGCTGACGTAGCATCTCGGAAATCCTCCATGGCCCACATCGTCGGATAACAAAGGCGACGGAAACGTCCCTAACGAACAAATAAAACTTTCAGAGACAAAAACCGTCGTGATATGTGGCAATACGCTAAGTCAGATAATGAAATATGGGTGATATAGAAAGAGGTGACTTGTGATTGTTCCAGATAACAATGCAACGTGATAGTATGACATCATAATTACATGAAGACGCATAAAAATGTTGTATGCCATTCACCCAGGACAAGGCACTCGCCCAGAAACATTGTAGTTTATTTTAATCAATGATTTCAATCATGACCTAGTTAGTATCACATAATTATTCGGTGTTGCAATGGAACAAAACATTGCCGATCTCATAGACAATGTCAGCTTACTTAGCATATCTAAAATCCTCCACAAAGCCCCACCTCGTCTGATATCACACCTGGGTTGTTTGCAATGGTTTCCGCGCTTTTATATTCATAATTTACTTGCGCTTTCATATTCATCATTTAGTTCTATAAGGAGGTACATGCGGTATATGTGGTTTGACTTGTCGGTGATTCTGGATATCCGTAAGGCACCGTCATCTTATCTACTGGCCTCAGTCTGTAGACACCCCTTTGAAGATTAGGTGTTGGCTGTGTTTCCGTGTCGAATTCTGAAACCTGTTTAGACTTCATTGTGATCCAGTCTTGAAAGGGGTTCAAATAAGCCCTCCTGAAGTGTCGTAAGTTAAACGCGTACAGAACTGGGTTGATGGCGCTGTTTAGTCCAGAGCACCAGACTGCCACTAAAGAGTATGTTCGTGGAATGGTTTTTCCGAAAAGTCTCATTACATTAGTTACACACAGGGGAAGCCAACAAATGGCGAATATGACAGACACCAGCGAGACCGTGAATAGCAAACGTAGATGTTGCCTCATCACACGCTTTTTCCTGACCGACTCGCGACTGCTGCCTATTTTGATGACAAATGATGTCAGCTTTGACATCTGAAAAGATATGAAAATACTTGTTATGTGCTATAGAAAAATCTTTGCCTATATAATTCACATTCAAAAAAACAAACAAAGAAAACTATATAACATGATCTGAAGACAACCGAATGGTTTATTAGTTAGTAGGTTAGTTAGTTGGTTATTTAGTAAGTTGGTTGGCTGGTTGGTTGTTTGGTTGGTTGGTTGGTTTTGTGGTCAGGGTGACAGTTAGGGTCCATGGTTAGGGTTGGGTAAGGGTTCCAGTACCTGCATGCTCCCTATAAAACCCGGTATCGACCTGTCAACCGTATTCTCATCATACCTAAAGGGTCTGACTTTCGTCACCCCTTCAAGGGCATGCCTTTCCATGTTTCCAACCTAGTGCACTGACCGAGGAGAAGTAAAGCCTGATTTATAAAAAGGAAAACAATCATGCTAATTTATTTAAATTATACCTCATCTAATGCATTTATTAATGTAGTCAGATCCTGACTTGAGTCGGATCTGGTAACCGTTGGGTTTTCCAGTGGGGCTTTCCCCAATCTAGTTCTCACCAAGAAATCACGTAGATTTTGACGCCTTTTAAATGCTGTTACGCACCGTTTATACAGGATGTTCGGATGTTTCGCTTTAAGTTTATTGAAGGAAGTTTTCACTAATTTAGCTGCCTCCGCCGCAGTTCCAGAGTAGGTAATAACAAATGGGGTGACGCCACCATCCTCAGGGGAAGGTACCGTATTTAAGCCGAATGGAGAATACGTTTTCAGGGCTAATTGCCACTTTCTTTCCGCTTCAAGTCGCCCAATCTTATTTAGAGTCTCCCGTATTCTTCAATACAACACTGTCAGATGGGTCGCCCTGCAGCTCCCGGAGTTAAAGTGTGTGGCAACTGGTGTGTCCTTCTTAAGGGGTACATCAGAACGATGTATGTTTATCCTTTCATCTGAAGGAGAGCCCAGTTTCCCCCACATTTAGTTTATTGCATTTTGAACAAACTATACAGTAAATACCGTTGGTTGAATCACAATTTTGTGTGGTAGGAATTTGAATTTGATTCCCGGCATCCAGACCCCCCCCCCCCCCCACCCATGGTCTTACCACTCTCTACAACTACTTGCGTCGAACATACTATTTAGTTCCTAGTATAGTGCATCTTTGAGAAGATCCCTTGTTCGGGTTTTTCCTCAATTCACACAAGGTTTTATCTTTAATCTTTCGCAAAAAACCTCTCCTAACTAGTGCTGCAAAGAGTTTCCTGCTCGCTATCATTACATCTTGCTTGTTATTACATATTCTAACATATCTAAGGATTTGTGACTTAAATAATTCCTCAAAAGTATGGTTTAGGTGATGTGATTTCTTGTTTAACATGTTTAACAGTTCCAAAGTAACTGTTGGTTTAAAATAAACTTTGGTATCAAATGTCCCTGTCTCCTTAAATCTGTTTCCTTTGTAAACCACTGTGTCTAAAAAATGCATTGATTCCGAGCTCAACTCTGCCTTCACAGTAATCGAAGGGTGATGGGTATTCAAAATTTTCACAAATTTGTATAATTCTTCCTTGGAGTGTTCTCAGATCATTCAGAAACCTCCAGTACACTGAGTAGAGGGTTTTAGGACGCATTTTTCAAATGCTTTTTCCTCTCACTCTGCCAAAAACAAATTAGCATAATTTGGTGCAAATTTCTTACCCATCAAAGTTCCCCACGTTTGTAGGTACCATTGGCTGTTGAACTCAAAATCATTGTTCTCTAAATTAATTTTCAATAGTTCTAAAATTTCTTTATCCGGCCTCTCTGGGTCTGGATTCTTATTAAATATTTGTTTGACAGCCTCTAACCCATTGGTATTATCTATGTTTGTATAAAACATCTATTGTGGCTATAAATGCCCCTTCCTTCGCTTTAATTCCCGCAATTTTGTTAATAATAAAGTCATTAGTATCCTTTAGATGTGATTTATGTTGTTTTGCAAGCGGTGCTAAAAAGGATCTATATATTCGGCTGACGCATAGCTTTCACTACTGCAATCCGCTATTATTGGTCTGCCCGGTGGAACTTCTCCCTCTCCCGGCCACACTTTTCTATCTTTATGTATTTTTGGTAATAAATACATTCTACATGGTGCAGGGTCTTCCGGACATTTCAAATAAGATAGTTGTCCTGCATCAATAAATTGGCGGCTAGCCAAACTTTAAAAAAATTCGTTTATTTTTTGTATAGACTTAGGGGAAACTGGTTCCTCCAAGCATTTGTAGTGGACCTGGTTTGCTAGACTTTGCCTTCCGGCTTCACGTACATAATCCGTTTTGTCCATTACTAAAATTGACGCGCTCTTATCCGCCGGTTTAATTATTATATTCTGATTCTGTTTAAGAGTTTTTATTGCTGTACGTTCCTCTCTGTCTAAATTATCCGGTGTTTTTTTGAGTTCTAGAGACCCCAAGCTACGCTCCAGATGGTCCAACTCCAGCTTCAACACTGGGTTAATCAGGCCAGGTGGATTGAAATTAGACTTAGGTCTGAACTTCTGATATCTAGTTCTCGATTTTTTGCTATGAAGAAAGGATGATACTTTCAATCGGCGCGCAAAGTCTGAGTAGGCCTCCTCTACTTCAATCCTCTTGGTCACTCTAGGCGCCGGGATATATTTGATACGTTTTGCCAAAAGACGTTTTTTTTGTGTTTAACTTTTTTATTTAGTTATACACTAGCCGGATTTTTATTGGTTTCCTCTTTCAATTTTAATCGTAGGGCATAATTCCCAGTTTCTTGTATATATTTCTGGTACTGGCTGATTGATTGTTTGGTTGGTTGGTTGGTTTTGTGGTCAGGGTGAGAGTTAGGGTCCATGGTTAGGGTCGGGTAAGGGTTCCAGTACCTGGTTCCCCATAAAACCCGGTATCAACCTGTCAACCGTACTATCATCATACCCTAAAGGGTCTGACTTTCGTCACTCCTTCAAGGGCATGCCTTTCCATGTTCTCAACCTAGTGCACTGACCGAGGAGAAGTATAGCCTGATTTATAAAAAGGAAAACAATCATACTAATTGATATAAATTATACCTCATCTAATGCATTTACTAATGTAGTCAGATCCTGACTTGAGTCGGATCCGGTAACCGTTGGGTTGTCCAGTGGGGCTTTCCCCAATCTACTTCTCACCAGGAGATCACGTGGATCCGCTAACCGTTGGGTTGCCAGCTCCCCTCTCAAAATTTCGCCCGGGCGAGGCAACATTACTTCGAAGCGTAGAGAGACTACGCCCTTTTCTGGTTGGTTGGTTGGTTGGTTGGTTGGTTGGTTGGTTGGTTGGTTGGTTGGTTGGTTGGTTGGTTGGTTGGTTGGTTGGTTTAGTTAGTTAGTTAGTTAGTTAGTTAGTTGGTTGGTTGCAGGTATATTTCCGTTTCTGCATGTATTGAGAAACACGTAGGCCTAAATATATTTGCATCGATTGTTTATAACGCAGTCACTAACCAATTAAATTGAATTAAAGACATTCATTTTGTCCAACTAGCGGTCTGTGGACACCCCTTATTATGGATCAGCCCATATCTCCGATAGACTCTGTTTTATTATGATCAGTACGGAATGTTGATGTGATTTTTGTAGCCGATTTATAGACGCTTACGATAAATTGTCCATTGACATTCATTGTAAACATTGATAAAACTTGTAAGCATGAACCGTTTACCAACCGATGGCTCAAAGTTAGACTTTGACGCTGTGCCAATATATCAAAATAGTGGTTAATATCGTCAGTATATTACCTGTATTTAGTCAGGGAGCATCTGTACCAAACTGAAGTCCCGTGTGAATTTTGTGGTGAAAGCAAGCCACCCATCCAGATATGTTGATGGGATCCCAAATAACAAAACAACACTTGTTGGCAGTCTGAGATACTGGTCTTTTCAGAATTACAAGCCGACAAAAATAGATGCCAATACCACTCAACAATCAACATAATACATCTACACTTGCAGAGGAAATCCAGATGCACAATTGTTTCACATACATGTTATATTGTCAATTTTTACATCAAAATAATTTCAACTATTGCCATAATCCAGGCTAATTTGTATGTCAATATCATATCAATACCCACAGCATGCCGAATAACCATGCTAACAGAAACAAGACCATAGACTAGATCATAGACTATACCTCCTAACCTCCATGATATCACTGTACTGTGGTGTAGGTAGTAATGGTAGTGGGCCTTACATTTGTGTCCCTAGTTTGCACCATACAGCTTCTACAATGGAGAGTCAGGCCAGCATGGGCACGTCAACTGCAAAAGCCACAAGATACGACACAGACTTCACAATCTGCATCATTTGCCAAAAACAAACAGAGGAACTGCTTGTGGAGAAGCCAACTGCCCACTGGAAGGTTCTGGAATTTACAAGAGACAGGGCAAAATATGGTGATGGACACTTAGCACTATCCTGAAGTCAGCAGACGCCATGGAAAACTTACAGGTCATGACCTTGAATCCAAGGATGCATCATGGCACAGAACATGCTACCAGCACAGTGTACATACAGGAATGTGCAAGAGAGCTAAAGAGAGGTATGAAAAGAACCTGGCTGCTAGGAGCTGACACGACAGAAGAGAGTCCTTCGAAAAGGGCTCATCATATTGTGGTACTTTCACTCGTTCTCAGTCTGTTCCGTATGAAAGAGAACTCTGTTTCTTCTGCGATGTAGGGGCCACGAAAGGTAATCCTCTTCACACCGTTGCCACGGAAAATGCTGGGCGTGCTCTCAAGAAAGCAGTTGAGTTAAGCGACAACGAGAGATTCTGTGTCAAGCTAAATACTGTAATCAACCCAGAATCATGCCCATGTAATCGACATCAAATACCACAAGCGCTGCTGGGCCAAGTGCGTCACGCATGTTCACCGCAGGGCATCAGACCCAGTGCCTGAGAATAGCAAAGCAGATGAATTTGCGGCTGAGGTTGAGTTTCTCAGTTTGGTCAAGGGTAAGCTACTGGATGGTAAATTCATCAATATGGGTGTGCTCCGATATACACCAGCATCCTGTCAGCAAATATTGTAAGAAACCCCACCTGCAGTCGCCCTAAATTGAAAAAGCCACTCCAGAGAGAAATACCAGATGTAGAATTCCACACGGTTTGAGGAACAGCCAACTGATAAAGAGACCTCCCAAGAAAACATTCCGACCTAGTCTGGGTATAATTCTCTTGTTAGCAAAAATTTACCTACAGCCAGTGTTGGTACGCTAACACTGCTTGCTGCTCCAGCACACGAATGGCAACATGTAGTCACAACGCAGCTCTGTGGTAGTTTAGCAAGCACATGCACACATGTAGATGTGATCAAGTCTTTGGATGTCATAGAGAAGATGACACAGTTTGACTCCCAGGTAAGCCAAAAACCACTGTTCATTGTTATGCGCCAGTACATGCAGATGATGATGGACATGCTACAGTTCATCAGGTCAGTTCGAACCGGGGATTGGAACCTTCATCTCCTAAGCACCAAGACATTTGTCAAATACTACTTCGCTCATAGCAAGCTGAACTACGCTCGGATGATTCCAGTCTATTTGGCAGACACCGAAACACTCAAACAGTCTGATGCTGAAATCTACGGTGAATTCCAGAGTGGCAACTGGGTAGTCAACAAGAACCAGCACGTTCCCTTTTGCGCAGTAGGAGCTGACCATGCTCTAGAGCATATCAACCGCTCAATGGAAGTATCTGCTGGCTTGGTAGGCATCACCTTGAACCCAAGTGCACGCACAGTGAGGAGTTGTTTAACTTGGTCACCAAGGCAGTCATGCCTGTCCACAGACCTGTGTAGACAAAGCAAGCTTGGGCAACAGCTGTTTGATGATTTTGTCACAAGTCGCATCATCACAAATACAACCAACCTGTGGGCTCCAATGAAAAAATGTCAGCTGCAAACCTGGAAAGCCGCAGGGAAGAAAGTGAAGCTCAGCCTAGGACAAAAAGTGATGGAACTCAAAGATGACAGAAGTCTCTTTGTCCGCTTGCTATTGGTTTCCAAGTCACGACCAGAGATAAACCTAGAAGATGCTGTTGGCCGCCAGGAACTCTCATTTGTGCCCGGGTCCATGTTTGCTGCTGACGGAGAAATGTTGCACTGTCGCACGAAAAGCAACCTGATGGCTATCCTTGAGAGTCTCCCTGACAGTACAGACAATAATGCAATCTAGAGAGTGATCATGGTGGAGAACTGCCAATGGAAACCAGCTAGGAAATGGAACATGCTTCTCTAATAGCTGTGGTGGATGGAATGGTAAAAATTAAGTTGATGGGAAAGCAACTCAACTGCTCTCAGCTGGCAGACCACTTCTATCATGGACAAGTACGGCTCAATGGATAAAATGCGGGTCATTTCGACCGATACGATGTCCAACATTCACTGAAATAGTCTACATGTACCAGAAATAAAAGACTAGTGAGTCAGACTGTTGTTGCCTACCACATTACAGACTCCACTAACATTGCCAAGATTTCTCTGAAGAGACTGCTCTCTCATGGGAATACGAAAAAGTTGACTGGATACTTAGCAGACAAAATGTTGCAGCAAGCCCATGTTTTAGGACAATCTGTTGTTGTGGCATGATTCACCCAATGCATAGCAACACATACTGACAAGAGATACCTGGACAGTGCCCACGAAGAGGCTGATACAAAGCTGAATCTACATGCAGTTGATGCAACAGCCTCTGGTGCAACAAGTATCATGATTTGCTCCCCTGACACAAACGTTCTTGTTTTGGCTGTGAGACGTTATTCAGAACTGTGTAAGGATACAACATTTGCCATAACAGAAAGAAGAAACAGTAGGACCATTCAACTAGGCCCTATCTATGGAGCTTTATGACCTCAGAAAGCAGCGGCACTACCAGGCCTGCATGCCATGAGTGGCAGTGACAACGCTGGCAGTTTTGCAGGAAAAGGCAAGCATGCTTTCTGGAAGGCATTTCAAGACTCTAGTGAGGGCATACTCACTGCTCTGATCAACCTGGGAACTACCAATGAGCTGCAGGATAACACAGCTGCTTTCATTGAGCAATTCATCTGCAATGTCTACCAACCACAAACCCAGATTGTCTCAGTGAAGAAGCTGAGATGGTGGTTATTCAAGAAGAAACAGGCAGAATCAGAGAGGCTGCCTCCAAGTCCTGATGACCTGTGACAGGCTATTCTTTGCGCCCATCACCAAGCCATTATTTGGAACCACGATACAGTACCACAGCCTGTGATTCCACCCCCAGAAAAAACAGAAGGATGATGGATGGACCCTAGTCATGACTACTCAGCTCCCAGCCCCAGTATCTGTCCTCCACTTGGTGAAGTGTGGCTGCAAGAAGCAGTGCCGATCTGGAAGATGCTCCTGTAGGAAGGCAGGCCTTAACTGTTCTAACATCTGGGGTTGCTCAGAGGATGGAGAAGAAGCCTGTAAGAACTCAGAACAGCTAGTTCCAGAGTGCGATGAGGTGAACGATGATGAGTGATGACTGTGATCATGGTGATAGACACTAGTTGTGTATGACCTGCCTGGAAGATACTCCACAAGAAGACATCTGATCAATAGACAGACAATGCAGTAGCTAACATTGATATACTTTGCTCATTGAAATTAAATAGTTTTCATTTCATTTTGCTCATCGCTATCTGCAGTCTATTAAGTGAAAATGACTATATTCTCTTACTCATCAATTTCATCTGTAATAGGCTCTACTTGTGATATAGACCTATCCATCTAGTATATGCCCAGTCATGTCGATGGACTTGTTCAGAATTAAACATGTTTAAGTTAAATATGCTTTAATCGGTTTATGATGTTTTTTGAAAAAGTACTCGGTTTTCATCAGTATCACATTCAAATAAAGACTGTATGGCACTATAGTGTTTAAAAAGCTTATATTAAACTTTCTCTGTAAACAAATTGACTAATTTGAAGATTTTTATTCCTACAAATAAGCAAACTTTGACTGTCGGAAAAAGACAATTAAGTATAAATTATCCCGGCTTTTTAACACTCCACCAAAAATGTACCACCAGGATTTCAGACTGCCAACAAGTTTTTTTATGTTCTTGGGGGTCCACTTTATTAAACTAAGTGACTGGTTTGCTTTCACCACTAAATTCACACGGGATTCCAGGTGCTCCCTGACTAATTACCTGTATTTTCATGTTTGGGGTAAATCCCCAGGCATACTTAATAATTGTTACCAATAAAGACAACAACAACAACTACAGCATCTACAACGACCATAATTATCAATAAAAACTTGTGTTGCACTTACTGAATTCTTCACAGATAAATACATCCAAATGTTGATAGCGATTACAAACAGTATCGGCAGCAAAATGGCAAACAGAGTGACGAATGAAAAATAGTTATATGATATGACTGTAAATATATAGCAGGTTTTGATTTCCACCACTGGCATGTGCCATGCAGTTATAGGCAGCGTCCCTATGATAATTCCCAGTATCCATGATATGGAAATTAAAGTGTAGATTTTTCTGGTGGTCATGATGGTTTTATGTTTTAGTGGAAACACCACTGCCACGAATCGGTCCCAAGTAACTGCCACAAGACAAAGTACGGAGACTTGGCTGAATACCACACTGGCCAAAAAGAAGACGAGGCAGGAGTAGAACTCAGTTGGTCCCTGTGTTATCATAGTGTACATCTGTAGAGGAACTCCTAGAGCTCCTAACAGCAGGTCAGCTACACTGAGGGACGCTATGTAGGGGAGGCCAGCAACACGTAGCTTACCACAACAGAAAATCGTAACTAGTATCAGCCCGTTACCCAATACTATCATCAGTATCAGACTACCATAGCCCAGTGCTATTAGTGGTACACCACTTGCTGAACTCACATCACTGGTGTTCACATCAAGATGACTACCTGTCATATTATCTGAGTATGTCGCCATATTTACCACATACACTCACTCACGTTTCTCAATAATATATGGTAAATACATGCTGATGAACCATTCAAAATTCGCTATATCCAATTCATTCCCAATCATCAATACCTCCTGTGAGTTAGGTATAGAAACAGATCATGCTACCGAGATAATCATTCGACCCTCTTCATCGATCAAGATCTTCAGCAAAGCTGCAGCCAGCGACTTACGCAATGTATCTAATCTGTCGTCCAGCACATCATGCGATGCCTGGGTCTGTTATGTCATTGTAATCCAGATATCCTAGGTGTAATTATCTCCAGCACAACGTAGTCAGGTAGTGATTTCCCCAGGTTGGAATCTAGGAGGCTTGAAGTGAAAATCGTTTCAAAATTTCAGCCTGGCTCACTTAACCTATAATTCAGCTTGATTCTTTCTCCATTCTCACCACTTTATCACAGACTACTATTTGACTCGTCATTTTTATCACACCTGTGGTAGACCTGCATTAGATGACTGCGTGATTATTAAATAGCACACGTGTGTCCTGTAGCGGCTTATCGGCAACATGACTAGCTCGCAAATAGAGTGGTGGCACGTAAATTATTAATTATCATTATCATCGATGATAGTCTACTGGTTGTAGCTGTTATAGAATATTGGTTCAACGCTGGGCCACTGTCGCTCGACATAGGCCCAACGTTCAGCTCACGAATTGTTTTTCTACGACAAGCTCTGAAACGCTCAGTATTATTGTTCTACTTAGACATCACTGATAGAAGAGTTTTTCACAGTAGGCCTATCGGTCGCTCGTTGCAAAATGACCCATTGTCTTTTTATGATGTACACACGTACATTTTCACATTAAATATTGATTCATTGATTGAACGGAATGTATTATCGTTTCCAGCAGACAAAGTGTCTCATAATTATTATAATCGAATTAGTGCACATACTACGACACCCCTAAACATTAAAGGGACAACGTATCTGCTAATTTATAATAATGGATGCGTCCCTTTAATCCCCAGAGAACGATATTATACACGAGGCTCATGTTGGCCCAAAAAACAATCATCACCAGGAACATATTCACAATGCCAGTGCAACAGAATATTTTATGTGTTCTGGAGAAATGCAGCAAGTAATTGTGCTTGGAATGCTCTGAAACATATCTTCAATACTGGAACTGAACTATTGAACATGTATTGGTACCCCTCACGATTCATTCGTCGCTCACTTCAAGTCATTTTCATCCACTACAAGTCGAGAATTGCGACAGCAATTCGCGGCTTGTAGTGGATGAAGATGAGGATGGTAAATTCAGGCTTGAAAATGTTTAAATACTACACGTGGTGTTCTAAAGCAATAACACAATGTTATATAGGCTACATTTCACTAACTTTTTCTTGGAACAATGTCATGACCCTTATCCAATAAGGCCCCATGCTCAGAGATCATAAATTTTGCCTGTTATACTGGATTGTCACGCGGTGAATAATAGATAGAAAGTAATATAAATTAAGAGAAAGCCCAATATCTGCTGTGACTGTCATTTAATGCCCGAATAGCTCCTATGTATTCATATATACTGTTCTGCAAAGCCAAGAAGGAAGTATATATGCTTACTTTTAAAGTGCAGATACTGCCTTATGGCATTGCACGGCAGTATACGTGCCACAAGTGATTAAAAATTGATCACCGGATATCTGCTGGCAAATGCTAGAAATTAATCATGAATGTGTTAATATGGTATCGATCAATACATCAAAATGTATACCACATTTTGTCATATGTGTGTAGGTGTGCAGAACTAGCTATTTTAGCTAAACTATTACACTTTCGCATTATCACGCTGAAATATCCACGTGCATGTCTCTGAGTATATGCGGTATACAATCATAGGGACACACACATTTCACGATAGTTTTATAGACTCTCATTTGCTGGAGGTCATGCGAATTTACATAATTGTCCCAGCATGATTACATAGTTACACTTGATACAGCATTTACACGTCGCATAATATGTACATCAATAATATTGATTTTGACAATATAATTGTTTCAAAAAATAATGCAGTGTTGGCAGTCAATATTGGCGAATGGTTTTCTCAATGGTGCCCCAAACCTTCCATTCCAAAAGATAAGGAGCCCTGACGCATAATCTCCATCCAATTAATGGATGGTTTAAGTTCCAACTAGAAATGTGTCTTCACAATATATAGCAGGAACAAATGCATCTCAAAATAACAGGACGATTATGTGATAATAGTACCATGTAGGCCTAATTCTGTCAAATTACCTCCCCCCCCCCACCTCCCCATCTAAAACCAATTATTCCATCCCCCAAGATGTGTTTATGAAACAATTCCCGCTTTTGGTTCAGATGGTTTCTCAGGATAGCCGAATCGTTGTGGTTATCTGCCTATTATCCTCTCTCACACACAGTTACACACAACAATCACTTACCCTATATAAGATTTATTACTTAAATATAAAATTAGTAGGGGGCCTAATGCAATATTTATATTTTCTTTAAATGACCCCTCATTCACCCCCTTAAAAAGTCATCAAAACTAATCAATTCTAAGTCTGGTCATTGCTTTAAAAAATCCGTCGATTGGTACAAACTATATCATTTGACAACTTTTAGCCATTTTAGCCATTAATTGTTATTTTTATATTTACACCAACAAAATATAAATACGACGACTGCCCATCAGCTTGAATTTCAGGATAAATAACAAATACACCAGGCATTTCATAATGGCTTTAGAAACTGTGTGGAAGAACAATTACATTTTGATATTCAAAATGGGTGGAACAACATTTGACATGTAGTGCTGGCATTGAAAGATACTTTGAGATATATGAAACAATTCAGAAATGTTGGACACTTAAACTACCTAAAATTGAACGCACAAATATCAGCCACTATTAAAGATCTAATTTTAAAATAGTAAAATCTGAAGTACCTCGCCCCAAGTAACACAAGACATTTTGGACACATTTTGAAAAAGTTGAACGCAAATGTTATAAAATATTAATTTGTTGGGTCTAGAAAATAACCATAAAACAATATTTTTAATGTTAGACAAAAACATATAATTGAAAACTTTTTCAAAACGTTTTCATATCGTTATAAAATATTTTTTTTAATGTTTTATCGATAATTTAAAAAAAAATGGCACAATAAGTAGGTCACCTTTCATTTACCAGGGGTTAATAAATAATTGTCTGAAAGATATGTTCTAAATATATGTTTTTACTCTAAAAAAAACAAAATAAACAATTATATAAGCTGAAAGGTTTATTCTCGCGTAAAATGTTTGGATTCAATATTACACCTGAAGCTATGGTGGCACCTATCATAATGTTGGGAGCTAGATGGGTTGTGAAGAACAATAAATTTACAATGTTTTACACCTAAAAACTGATAAACATGAATACTAATTTAAATAATTCCATTCAGAAATTAGTTTTAAATGGTGGTCTAGCTGACTTATTTATTGTTGACTTATTTTTATTTTTAATTTAACTACAGTGATTTTTAATATGTATATATATATATACCCCAATACAGCATCATTCACTATGACATTTTAAAAGTATTTTAGTATATTCTAGGTCAGCACCACTTACAATAAATAAATCTGTCCTGTGCATAGGCCTGTAAATCCATAAATAAGATCGGTAAAAGGTAGACGATAATAGGTGTATTTAAATAAAATAAGTCAGCTAGAAATGCCCCAGATTAAAACGCAGCTGTTGTTAACTTACTCTCAACTAGGGCCAGGGCCATTCATTTCTGTGCTTGGGACTACGTCTTCACGCGGATTGCAACAGATCACGTTACCACCCCCACTCGTGACATTCTTGCCACATAGATCCTAGTAAACCCTAATATTTGTAAAAGCATTTATACAATGTTTGATCAGCACTGGGACGGCGTTGTATAAATTTAATTACAAATGTTTTGTGTTTACTGGGATGTCGCTCAAATAAGATCACATTCTTTAAAATAGATGGCCCCAGGCCACACACCTGATAGGTGGATGGCCTCAGGCCACACATTTGATACGTGGATGGTCCCAGGCCACACACTTTAAATAGATGGCCCCAGGCCATATACTTCAACTTAGTAGCCTATATGCGGCCTGCAGCCACACATTTTAAAAGGTGATGGCCCCAGGCCACACACTTCAGGTTGATGGCCCCAGGCCATATACTTTAACTTATCATATGCGGCCTGCAGCCACACACTTTTTAAGTTGATGGCCCCAGGCCACACACTTTTGGTTGATGGCCCCAGGCCACACACTTTCAGTTGATGGCCCCAGGCCACACACTGTAGGTTGATGGCCCCAGGCCACACACTTTACGTTGATGGCCCCAGGCCACACACTTTCAGTTGATGGCCCCAGGCCACACACTAATCTAAGTTGATGGCCCCAGGCCACACACTATAGGTTGATAGCTCCAGGCCACACACTTTAAGTTGATGGCCCCAGGCCACACACTTCCAGTTGATGGCCCCAGGCCACACTTTAAATAGATGGCCCCAGGCCACACATTTTTAGTTGATGGCCCCACCCCATACACGCTTAGTTGATGGCCCTAGGCCACACACTTTATTAGATATGCTCCCATACCACACAGTTTCAGTTGATGGCTCCAGGCCACACACTTTAAATAGATGGCCCCAGGCCACACACCTTTTAGTTGATGGTTCCATGACACACACTTCAAATGAATGGCCGCAGGCCACATACCGGTACTTTAAGTAGGCCCAGATAACACCAAGTATGTGGCCTGGGGCCATCAACTGATAGTGTGTGGCCTGGGGCCATCAAATTAAAGTCTGTGGCCATCTATTTGAAGTATGTGGGCTTGTGGCTTGGGGCCATCAACTGATAATGTGTGGCCTGGAGCTATCAAGGTAAAGTGTGTGGCCTGGGGCCATCAACTTGAAGTGGGGGCCATTTATTTGAAGTGTGTGGCCTGGGGCCATCTACGTATCAGTTGTGTGGCCTGGGACCATCTAAGCATGGTTTATTAAAGTTTAAGTACACCTAATTTGGATGGCCCTAGGCCACACACTTTGGAATTGATGGCGTAGTAAAATATCGATTCGAAAGTAGTTCTCAGGTTATAAGATGGCCCTGGGCCCTAGTTGAGAGTAGAAAAACAACGACTGCGATTAGAACGTGATTCTGTAAGACGGCGTGACGTCACAAGTGGGCGAAAAAAGTGAAAACCATACGGCATGTAAAAAAACTTGTGGGACAAAATATCATTTCAGCTTTTAAATGAGCGTTTGGTAGACTCTAATTTTATTATTATACAATATGAAAAACAAAGTGTTTCGTTTAATCACCAGTTAAATGCTCAAATCTGTTGTTTGTGTGTTGTTAAATGTGTGGTAGGGGGGCCAAATCACACCAATCCAAGATGGCGACGTGACAATCCGACTTCCAGAATAAGGCATTTTAATATGAAAGATGTTTAACACTACTCTTAAAATCATATTGTATAAATTACAGGTGATAAGAGTGTTTTATCTAGCTCCCAATATTATGCCATTAAATCTTCAGGTGTAATATTGAATTCAGTTTTTTAACGCGAATGTATAGGTTTAAGGGTACTTAGGACTAGTTCGGGATTCCATCAACATAGAATTTCACACATTTACCTCTCCCTGTATAAACACTGCTAATCTTTGTCCTTTACTTGGATAGTTGGCGACGGACAATAGCAGGTAAGTGGGAAAGCCCATTCCACCAATGCCATGACAGGAGGTTTTTAGAATTTTTTGGCAGAAGTTAAGGGTTTAGTGTACCAACCCAGAAAACACAACATTTGTATAACATTTATATAACGCAGGCCCTACGTCTCCCGCGTTGGTCCACCATTGTATATTGTTATACAAATGTTTTGTGTTTACTGGGAAGCAACGTGCCGACATCTGGGTTTGGCACGCAGCCATTATCCAGAGATGTTGCTATAACTTTCCACAATCCCAGTGATTGAACTGAATGAGAGAACTGTGACCCAGTGCAAAGTACAATAGGGAGCCTTTATGGGTGAGTTAAATCCTCACATCCCTCATATATTAGAGGTAATTTCACACTTTCCTCAATTTTTCATAATTCTCACTTCTCTCACTATGTTCTAAATCCTCACTTCTGTCCCTTCAATATCATCATCTTTCTTGTACAAAATGTTAATGAATTGGTACAATTCATTAACAGTAACCCTCAAAGATTATGGTCGTCTTAGTCAATTTTATTAGCCGATTAAATCACTGTTATTGTGGAAAATAAGAGTGTTTAGTCATCAAGATTTGTTTGGTCTCATAGTATGGTAATTTTTCAACCACTTAAAGTTGTGGTAGCGAGACACAACTTCAATCGGGTGAAAATATAAATGATTTAATTTAGCGTGAATATGGTTGAATTACAATAAGGATGTCATTTCAGCTTTCATTTCAGATTAATACCACTCTGATTCAGATGAATATAATTGTAATATAATCCCAGCATTTGCAGATGGTGAGGTATTTAGCCTACCTGCTATAACGCTGGGTATAGTATACATTCGGTCAGAATTCAGAGCATTAGGGTATGGCTGTGTGTTTTTGTTGTAACTGGATGTCCAAAAGGGACGCTATCATATATACATGATATAAGCATGGCACGTATGTGTAAAAGTCAGCTGGGATTATGGTGTTTTTCGTAACTAAGGCGAATTGATGCTGTCTTAACCCTTAGCACACTGATGTCGACTACGGTTGACTACGGTTGACTATTGTTTTCTCAAGTTTTAATTGTCTTGCATAACCAGGTTTTAAAAATTAAATATGTCTCAAATCTGTGATAATCATATACATTGCAACCTAGATTTTGCAAATTAAACTATTTTTTAGTCACTTGAAGTTGTGGATCGCGGTAGCGAGACACAACTTCAAGTGGCTGAAAATTTAAATTTCTTGGCTCAGTGCTCTAAGGGTTAACAGCCTCCCCTTCTCTCAGTGAAATTACCAGTATTTAATAAGAAGTTGAGGAATTTGGAAAGAAGAGCTGATGAGCAAAATAAGAGAGCGAATAGAATAATATACTACTGCAGGCAATACATATGCTTTTCTAGAAAAGGTGAATACGAATGGTACAATGAATTTGTTTTACTAACAGTGGGCAGGCGGATAGGCGCTGAGAAGAGCTCCTCTGAATATTATTGTAGCCCTTCAGTTTTATGTGCTTTCCGACTACCACTACAGACATATGATGGACTGTTTATAGACCGTTTTGTGAATAGCGCGCCCTGTTGATCATCTCTCGGGACATTTAGTTCTCTGTTCTTTACCGACTGGGCACACGACGTTGTTGCGACGTTGAATCAACGTCATTGACGTTGATTCAACGTCGCAACAATGCTGTATGCCCGGTAGTTTTGTCAGAACCCATATGTTGTATTTGTGTCGTTGTATTTTGTTTTGAACCTCTCCAGTTGAAATTTCGTTGAAAAGTCATTCTAATAGTTATGAATAAAATATAATACAAATTAATGAAACTCTTGTACTATGTAATATTTTTAAAATTAAATTATCGTTTCTAAATATACGTTCTTTATCTAATTTGTGGCTCGTCAATTAGTAAACTTTCTTAATTTTAGTTCACCTGAAAAAACCCATCATATTAAAATCTTAGAAATAATCTATTTCTTCATCGCCACCTGATGACCAGCATCACTATGGTATCACGAGATGTGACAGATCGATTAAGGTTATTTTAATTGGAACCCCGAGCTAGCTCCAAGACGTAAATTTAATGCATGCGTTGCACGATGTTTGACAAACATTGAGCCACTGTTTGGGTGATATTTCGTCGTGGAAGCGTAGCACTTGATAAATTGATGTGGGTTATTTACATTTAATTACAATAATTCTTTTGTGTACCTCAGGACAATATATAAGGATTCAATTATGACGTGCCCAAGTACAGAAGTCTCATTTAAATGATTAGCTGATTATGTGTCATGTGATTGTGAATGGCACTAATAAGTATTATGACGCTCTGCGAAGACAAAAGGCAGTATCTGGTCACTTTTAAAGTGAGTAGATACTGCCTTTTGACTTTGTACGGCAGCATAGTAGGCCCTATATATATTATTATGATAATGCTTTTCGATAAGATTTACCAAGAGGTTAACATGCAAGTGATTAGGTAACAATTAGCATAATGACAATAAAAAACCACCCAGCTCTTTATCGGGATAATAATATCAGGTCAACCCGGTACATCAAATAAATTGTAATATTGTGGGGCACTGGCTTAGTAGTACGCGAGCCGGCGAGGTTCAGTTGTTGTGTTCAGCCTGGTGTTCAGCTAGCATACCATTTTTTGTCTGCTTATGAACTTACATAAATATGATGTTTATAAACATCAACGTTTAATCTATATTGGCCCGGTGCTGGTACAGCGACAATCACAGTGGGCCAACATAGGCCAGTGTAATTCGTATTGCTCATACATGAAAACAACTGTTTACCAAGCCATTTATGAGCTTATTTAGACCATAGCATTTACAAGAAATATTACAAAAATATATTGTATTTGATTCTCAGGCTATTTATTTAACATTTCATGATCTGGTGGCATTTGATAATAATATTAGGCCTACGACTTCATATCACCTTTGACACTTCGACACATATCAGTTGAAGTTAATCCTTTCAGCTCGGGGACAGATTTTAGACATTAGAATCTGACTCAATTGACGTCAGTTTTGTCTCCTCAAGTGGGTGTAAATTTACTCATATTTGTAATAATTGGAGAACAAACATTTTCAATTTGTTATGTCTAAACGTCTGTATCGTGATCCCAAGAGATCTGAGAAGTTATTTAATAGTCTGGTGGAAAAAGGATTTTTTACAGAACATCG